>JASVEL010002408.1:0-447870 GCA_032618575.1 Nicotiana noctiflora | reverse complement strand
TTGTTCACTATTCTTGTTCTAGTGTGATTCTAGACTTGTAAAGTGGAAATTACATTCTTATAGATGCTTGTGACTTGTGACACCCTGATTAGGGTTGTGTTGGGTTGTATTTCCGCTATTTAATATTATTAAGTCATATTTAAGTTTTTTATTTATGTTTAACTATCTTTAAAAAGACAAGTTGGGTTAGTTGGTTGGCCTTGTCGTCCTGAGAGGCGCCATCACGACCAGTACGGGGTTTGGATCGTGACATTAGTTTAGTGGTCAAGGGGGTTCAAAATCTACATAAGGTCATGAGTTCAATTCCACTAGCTACAAAAAAAAAAAAAAATTGGACCCCTTACGTGGGAATCCTGCCTCCGCCTCTGCATATAGAGAGCTTGGGGTTACTGTTATCTACTCTTATACTTAGGGCTGTCAAATTTGGCCCAATACCAAATGACTTGCCCAAGGTTGGGCCGGTTATTGACATGCCCATTTATTGAAAGGAAACTTACACAAATATCCCAAATAAGTCTCAACTTACCAACATCTAGCCATTTATTATAGACTTACCAAAATTAGTCAATTACGTATAAAAATTGAAAAGCCAAATAAATTAGGTTCTTTCTCTCAACGATTACATGCAAAAATCACCTACCATATTTTTAAGCATGATTAGCAACATTAGACGCAAGACGAAAAGAAAATTTCATGGATAAAGTAGCAAATAAGGTGATAAAATTTTAAACAAATTACAATATTTCAAAAATCTAAGCAAAAAAGAAACTTTTTCAATAGGTATAATTAAAATTTATTGAAAACATATAAATAAGTATACAAAATTTGAGGAAGATTTGAGGTGATTCAGACTGGTTTTATATTAAAATTCTTAACTAAATCAAGTTCATAAAATTCTTTTGCAACACATGTATCAAACATGTATCTCACACATAGGTATACATGGGTATACATGTGATACACAATTGATACAAATATGATACATATGTGATACATAAATTATACACTGTGTGATACACATATCATTTTTTTTTTCCAGTTTTTACTTCAAATTTCCAATTCAAACCACCTCAAAACTTTACTAAATCATCTCAAAATTGAGATTTAAGCTCCTTAAGATGTACCCAATCTATTCTAATAGCACCCACTCAAAAGAAAGCAAAAATTTAACAATTTTATGCTACAATTAGCTAATTGGCTAATATTAATAATTATTATAAATTGGCCAATTTTTGTAATGAGCTATTATAACTAGACATGTAGTTTCCTTTATTAAATTCAGATCATCTCGAACCAACTCATCTCAACCCTATTTAAGTTTGGCTAATTTTTAGCCTGATTGATCCATGAGTAGTTATTGCCAAAAATATCTTAGAAATAATTTTTTTTGTTTTGTAAGAAAAAAAGACTTATTTAGTAAATATACAATTCATAAGAAAATAACGCATATTAATTGAAGTTTGGTAAGAATTGGGTTGGTTGGGCTATGCACAAATTTTAAACATCTTGAGCCAACCCGCTTTTTGCTTTATTAAATTTGACCCGCCTAAAATCAATTCAACCTACCCATTTGACACTCTTACATGTACTAAATACTAGGTCAAAATCGTGTGTCATAGCCACTTTTACGGTTGGCTATCGAAAAATAGCCACCATTGACAAAGTCAATAAAAAATAGTCATTATTTGCTGCAACAGAGACGGGTCTCGTATAATATAGGAGAGTTCGGGTGCATCTGTGTACGAACTCCAGCATATTATGCTGGACCGGTACACTTTGCTGACTCTTGTATAATATACGGGAGACTGGAGCACTGGTGCTCCAAACTCCAGCATATTATACTGGGCATATATACTTGCTGGAACTCCAGTATATTATGAGGGAGTTCCAGCATAATTATACTTGAACTCACGCATATTATACGGGAGTTCCAGCATGGTTATCCTGGAACTCCCGTATAATATGCGGGAATTCAAGCATACTTATGATGAAACTCCCGTATAATATGCGAGCGTATTTTCCGGGTTTTGAATAGTGTTTTCGCTCAAATTTATCTTTACATAAACAATGGCTAAATTTCGATCACCGTTGAAACTGTGGCTATTTTTGAATGACCAGTTGTAAATCTGGCTATTTTTAAATTTCTCCCAAATACTAGTGCTAGCTGGAACAGATTACATAGAATTTTATATTATATTGTAATTTGTTTTATTATTTAAATTTAATAAAAATACACACATAAAAGTATCCTTAGATTCGTGATTTTATTTACAAATGTATATTATCCAGAATAAAATGATAAGTTTATAGTTAAAGATATTTTCAATGTATATCTCATTCTTTTATAAGCGAAAAAATCATATAAAATGAAAGTAGGGAGTATGATGCGGTTAGTTATTTAAATTATATACCTATATAATTTTATATTATAACATCAAAATAAGTGTGATTTCACATATTACAATATAATATTTATTCTATTTTATAGTTTACGGGATCATACGTGTAAGTAGAAAAACTTAATTTGGTTGTTAGAAAGATCGAACGATTTTTTTTTATTTTATGTAAAAATTTAAATTAAGCATTGTATGTTATATCAAACTATATATTCTGCAATCTGTAATACATCAAATAAACTATTATATACAATTTGTAATATATCAAACTAAATATATTAAATAATTCTTGCATACCAATTCATGCATTATTCATTAGAATCATTACTAATTGATTACTATTTCAGTCGGTTCATTTTTCTTTTTCTCCTTTTGCTAGAAGATTACTGTTTTGTGGAATAAAATTGGAAAAATAGCTAAAAGAACAACGGAAAAAAATTGTGGTCCAATTAGCAAGCAAATAACACCTAAATCATCAAGCGGGTCGGGTGCTGCTCAATAGAGAAGAGACCATCGAAGCAGAAAAGCTTCAGTTCCATACATTTTTCCTGGTAAAGTTGTAATTTTTCGTTTAATTTACTCTCCAAAAAATCTGGGTATTGACTCTTTGATTTGTCATTTGAATTCTTAGAGTTAAATGCAGAATAAAATAAAGGTTTTTAGGCTTTAATTCTGTAAAAGTTTCAGTTTGATACTACATTAACTTTTGAATATCCATGAGGTTTGAAATGAACAAATAAAAATTTCTTCTTGTTTTAAGAGTAATTAAAATATATTTTGATGATGTTGGAAGGTTCAGTATTTTGGGGAAATTTTAACCTTCCAGTAACTTTTGTATAGATTGTATTTATGTTAGGAATTCCATTAAATAGAATATGTAATTGAGTACTCATAGTAGTCTTTGACCTGTGAAAGTTATCTTTCATGTTATAATGTGCGGACTCTCCAAAATGTTGCCGCACTTGTATCGGATCCTTCAAAAATGCACTACTTTTGGAGGATCTGACACGCACTCAGCAATATTTTCGGAGAGTCCAAGTAACATAGCTTTCAAGATATTGTCTCTACATCATAATCAAGCCAAAAGAGTAATCGACTCCCCTTTTTGATAAGGAATTCAAAATTCAATTTTAAGTTTCATAGTCCCTGCCCACATACTTGTACTGTTTGCTGTAGATATCTCTTTTGTTAACCACCCAACTTTATGCTGCTGTATTTTTGTAGAATGAAGGAGACAAGAAAAAAGGTATTCTCCATTGTGCAACACTGATAAAATGGATCGATGCAACCCATAACATCCTTTTTCTTTTACTTCCCAACAGCTATAAAAGAAAGGCCATTCGGTCAAGGGGTGTTATCTCCAGAACAATTCTTTATTGTGTTCTCCACCTCTTTCTCATCAAAGGCCTTTTCATTATTGCATTCCTTCTCCGAGCATAATTATCATTTGAGGTCTATTATCAACAACAACATACCCAGTATACTCCCACGTGTGGGGTTTGGGGAGGTTAGTGTGCACCTTGTGCAGGTAGAAAGGCTGTTTCCAAAAGACCTTTGGCTCAGGCAAGCACAGTCACAACACTAAGGCAAATCAACATATAAAAATAGTAGAGAGCCATAGGAAAAGAAATAGTAGCAACAGCGAGATAGTAACTAACCAAAGCATAAGCAATACCAGATAATACTAGAAATCCAAGACAAAGACAAAAAGAGTAATACTACAACTACCGTAATGGAAGGAAAGTACGCTCTACTACTACTAATCTTCTACCCCAATCATTGACCTCCACAACCTGCTATAAGGGTCATTTTCTCAGTCAGCTCAAAATGCGCCATGTTCCTGCCTAATCACCTCTCGCCACATCTTCTTTGGCCTTCCTCTACCTCTCCCCAAGCCACAATGTCCAACCTCTCACACCTATTCGAGGTCTATTATTTGTAAATGAAAAGATTGCGATGCCATTCTCAACCAATAGCTAGGTCAATTGCACTTCGTTCATGTGCCGTTCTTTCGGAAAATACCGAGAATTGCTTCACTTTCTTAATTGGATACAGAATTTTTTGAGCTGTTCTTCTCTGCTCTGCTTTCTTTGTATTATCTTTTAAGCTACTAAACTCATGAATGAACGCATTGCCAAAGGTCTTTCTCTTGAATTCAACCAGGTGAAGTTTGTCAATATCGTGAAAGTTAGTTTTCATGTCACCCACCAATTTGGAGATCCACAGGTCCTTTCTAGATCTTGACCACATTTCGTTCCAGTACTATTACAGATCTGCAGCAGTGGAACCTAAATTGAGGGTTTTCAATCATGATGAGAATGATCTAATTAACTTGGTTGAAAGAGGCTTCCCTTGGATGAAAAACGCTTACATAGTATAGTGTAAATTTGCTTGTTGAACACATCAGTAGTATGCACATTGTACAAGAGGTATAAAGCAACTAAAATTTGTTAATCAGGCGTCGCAATGAATAGTTCAAGCTTTTTCTTTTACTATTTAAAATTTAGCTTAAAGGCTAATGGAATTTCGGGAGTGTTATGGTATTTGCTCTGTATTAATTGTCTGTACTTCTGTGAAATAGATGGGAGTATTCAATATGGCTATATAACTTGTAATTGTCTCAGTTTAAGGTAGTGAGTTCTCAAAGCATACGGTATAAGAGATGTAAAGAAACAAAATTTCGGGTGAGTCATTGAAAAACTCTTGCCACAGTTCTTTCTCGATACCAACTATCCCATGGGAATATATTCTGCAGCAGCCCATTCCATGGGACCATTCATGCCATTCAGCCCAAGGTCGCCCAGACCACCAATGATGTCCTGTCAAATGAGTAGCATCCCATCAAATTATCATGAACTTGGCATAACTTGACCTTTCAGTGAGGACAATATAGAGAATAGCTGATAGTCACCTTTGCTTGAGGGGTGATATTAGGTAACTCAAGTTGTTAGCGAATTGTTATCCAGCTGATTGTCTGAATTGTCTGATCTGTAGCATATTTTCATCACAATCAGTCACCATACATCTTATCGTACACACTTTGATTTAATATCTATTTATAGTATGCTGTACTAGATTAGGGTTCAATGCGTGAATATTGATGTGAAACTGATGAAAGAATTGTAATCAGCACTCTTAAGGCAGTGTTCTGATTTTGTATTATAAATCATAAAACATAGCATAGAGAAAATTATGTAGACGTTATCTACTAATCGTTTCTTTGTCAAAGCATTATTTCTTTTACTGTGTGTACCATAGTTGTAGGTGAAAAAGAGCACAACCCAAGGATTTTTCTGTCTTATCGTCTGATATCAGCGGTAGATATGGCATTTGGAAATCGTCCTTCCGAGCTGTAAAACTTGAATTCGATAAATTGACAAGGATTTTGAATATCATAGTCAATTAATTACCATCCAACAGTTTATGGAATAAAATCATTGTTCCTGTTAGTAGTAACAATCCCCGCATCCCTTAGCAGCATGAGATGCTGCAGGTGTTGCTGCACATAACTTATCATTCATGCCATCTTGGGTATCTCTTACCTATGTGAATATTGCTTGAGTGACCTTTGAACTGTTATGTATAGAAGCATGATATGTTGCATGTGGGCCTGAATGTAATCCTATTATTCATGCCATCTATGATGTCTCTTAATCTGTGTGCATATTGGTCGAGCGACCTTTGAACTGTTTCGTATAGACATGAATTCTTTTAATTCTATGGAAACTAGTCTTTTGCCTCAAAGTCATGTAGTTGCTTTGAGGAAGAATCTAATAAGATGCTGCATTGTGATTTTTTACAGGAGTTGTAACTTGTAACTGAACTTTAATGGTTTTTATTTCCTGGAAAATTATTTTAGCTCTCGCTTATTCCTCGTCTTTTTTATCTCGCAGTTATTCAGATACTTAAACATCCCGCTTTATCTCACTTGATGTCTCGCAAGCGCAATGTCATTGTTGCAACAGGCTTGGTAGCTTTTGCAGCTGCTGGCTTGTCCTTTCCATTTTACATGGCGTAAGTAAAACTTTTGTTGCTAGTTACAAATAAAGAGGCAATCTCTCAAAGTATTACTTGATTGAAAGTTATCATGGTTTCAATTCAGGTCAAGATCATCAAGGGCAACTCCAGTTATTGATTCATCAAAGCCATTACCACCCCAGGCGACTTTTCGTGGGCCTTACATCAACACTGGATCGCGTGATATTGGACCTGATCATCAAACTTACTCTAAGAAATAACATCTTGCTGAATTAGAATTTAGTATGCTAGCAATTGAAGTTGATAAGATTTTTTCTCTGTTTCTATGTTCTGTATTTAGTGAAAGGAGATAAATAATGACAGTCTGTCAAATCTGCGTTACTCTCGTTATGTTCTGGTCTTCTGGAGAGAACCTACTGCAATGTTGATATTACCTCTTAATCAGGCTGGATTGATGGAGGACATTAGCATGTTTGAGAATGAATCTTTTTGGGATAGTCGAGACGCGCCCTAACTGGCCTGGACACCACTCTATAAAAAGAATGATGTTTTTTTAGAGAAAGAGCGACTCGTTCATAAATCCTTTCACATATAGTTGTGTTGTTGCTTGTTCACTGAATATTTCGTTCAGAAACAGCTTTCTGTAACATGCAGCTTGCTGGAACAACAGAAAAATGACTTATAACTGTCTAACCATATATTTGTACCCTTCATTTCAAACATCTATGGTTACAACTTGCAAGATAACATGTGGCAGAGAATGCTCCAACAACTACTACTACTACCTAGTATAGTTGCACGGGCTATCGCATGGGTAATATGTATACAGGTCTTATTCCTACCATAACCAAAACTGAAAACGGGTGAGAAGAGCATCAACAAGTGAAAATTGAAAAGAAGGAAAAAGAAATTTAAAAAAAATTTGGTATATCGTGACCATTAAAAACACCAATCGACGTGATCATGTACGTAGATCAGTCTTCAAACCTTGACAGTTGAGTCGTTGACAGTTAACCATTCATCTCCTCTAAACTTTCATAGTTTACACTCTCTTCTTCACCTTTCATTTTCTTTCTGTCCTCCTCACTAAGATACTTCCAGAAAACTCACCAAAAAACAACCAAACTCAATTCAACACATTGTTCATATCTTGCACGCAAACCCTTCTTCTTTTTCTTCTATTAAATATAATATTAGTCCCCTCACATTAGAAAAAACAAAGACTCATTAGCTTCATCACATTTACCCAATGGCTTCTTCTCTATTATACTCTCCACCCCCAACTCCTCAAATTCTCTCACTTTCTTCTTCTCTCCCTATTAGAACCCAATTTTTTTGTCAAAGTAAAAGAAGAAAAAGAAGGTCAATTTCATTTCCTCTTAGAGTAGCTGCACCCCCAACAACACCTTCAACTAACACCACTAGTGATATTGATGAAGTAAATACAGAAGATGATGAACAAGATTCATCCTCAAAATTTTCTTGGAGAGATCATTGGTACCCAGTTTCTTTAGTTGAAGATCTTGACCCTAATTTACCTACCCCATTTCAGCTCCTCAACAGAGACATAGTTCTCTGGTTTGATAAATCTAACTCTCACTGGGTTGCTTTTGATGATAAATGCCCTCATCGCCTTGCTCCTTTATCTGTAAATCCAATTAACCCCACTTCTCAATTCATCTGGCTGTTTCATCCTATCGACCCACTTTCTCAATTTTGCTTACAAAATTGAATCTTTTTCAACACTCAATTTTGCTTAAAATTTTGTATCTTTTTCAACATTTTGACATGTGGGTGTTTTTTTCTTTTCTTAAAAAATGAAACTTTGTCAATATTATGAAATATGGGTGTTTTATCCTATTGACCCACTTCTCAATTTCTAGCAATTTTGCTTAAAAATTGAATCTTTTTCGAGGTTTCGAAATATGGGTGTTTTATCCTATTGACCCAAAAATTGAATCTTTTTCAACATTTTGAAATATGGGTGTTTTATTTTGCTTAAATAATGAAACTTTTTTCAAGATTTTGAAATATGGGTGTTTGTTTTGTTTGTTTGTAGGAAGGGAGAATAGATGAAAATGGAGATTTGCAGTGTTCATATCATGGATGGTCATTTAATGGATGTGGATCTTGTACAAGGATACCTCAGGCTGCATCTGAAGGACCTGAAGCTAAAGCTGTTGTATCTCCAAGGGCATGTGCTACTAGATTTCCTACTATGGTTTCTCAAGGACTACTCTTTGTTTGGCCTGATGAGAATGCTTGGGAGAGAGCTAAGGCAACTAAGCCCCCTATGTAAGTTTCTCACTCCCCATAAATTTGCTTATTAAACTATTGTTTAGTAATCACGTGGAGTTAGGTTATACTAATAGGTTATCTTTACTATAGTGACTTGCTTAAAATATGCTCATTATTTTACTAAGTTATCATTCACTAACCATGCCGAGTTAATGTATGTTATAAGCAATAGGTAATCTTGACTATACTTAGGTGAATTGTTCAAAATATACTTGTTTTTTTTTAATGGGATTCTTTAGGTTGCCTGAAGATTTTGATAAGCCTGAGTTTGCAACGGTGACAATTCAGCGCGATTTGTTTTATGGCTATGATACTCTAATGGAGAATGTCTCCGATCCTTCTCACATCGATTTTGCGCATCACAAGGTAAGCATGCATCATTTTGTTCCGGTTTGGCTTCTAAGTTAATTGATGTTCCACCTTGGGACCTAAGATTTTATTTGCTTATTTACTAATTCATATCAAGTTGACTAAGGCAAGTATTAGCTACTCAAGTTCAGCCTTTTCAAGCTTAGATCAAATTTTGTTCTATTACTTGCACAGTAGTTCAGTGATCAGCTTGAGTATTAAACCAGCATGATACATTGTTTAAACTCGTAAGAAAGCTCAAGCTGAAGTGGGTTCAATGAATATGTGATAAGGAGCTGAGTGCAAACCTGTTAGTAACCTTGATTCAGGCCTTCAAAGAAAGACCAAAGACTAAGCTCAATCTGTGAACTCTTTTAACTTGTAACTCATCTTCTACTGGATAACCCAAAATTTAATCTGAGATAAAATCCAGCTTCTAAAATTAGAACTCTTATTCTTTAATACAGTATGTAAATATAAGGATAAAACTTTTGGAAAAAGTCATTACTTGACTCCGCCCACCTGTCAAAATTTAGAAGAGCAACAGGATGTGATCCACGTCTACTCAGTAGAGAATAAATGAAAAGGAAGAAGTATACTGCCACTGTAAAATTTAGAGACTCAATCCATATCGCCATAGTTGTCTGCTTCATTAGACAAAGATTTGAAGAAAAAACGTATCAATTAATTATCAATTGGAGTCTCTTAGAGATACATTTAAACTAATAGGTGAAATACACGGAAGTGGGGTAATCTTTTGATGAAGTTCTATGTGATCCGTGAGTTGATGCTTGTAGTAGATTGAACTTTTAGATATGACATTTTACATTCAAATAAAGGAGCTTAAGTTGGTTCTAAAACAGAATGTGGTGTATTTAGTTGGGTACTTGCAACAAAGAATAAATAATTGTGATGTTCTGAAAACCTGGTTAGGATATTGATCATGCAAACTCAGCAGAGATGCAAAATGAAGTGATTGCTCAGTCTGGTGAAAAGTTTGTTATTTACCATAGCCAATGAGGTATGAAAACAGATTGACCAGAGAAGAGTGGGTCAAGAAGAGCATGAATAAGATATACAGGAAAGAGACTTCTTAATCTTTTACTTCTCAAAAAGGACTCCTTTATCTTCTGTACCTATGCATATCTTTAGGAATATGCAGTCTTACTCCATCTTTTATCTATACTACTAATAAAGTCGTCAACCTTATTGACTATCTTGGTTTCTCTTAAAAATGTTGGTCGTTCTCTATTGCTTAAGACCAAAATTGCCCTCAAGTTCCTACATACAAGCTTGACTGGCAATAGCATTAAATTGATCTTTTTACTATGCTCTACTTCCTATTTTAAAGCCATTATCCTCTGTTTTTTAGCTCTTCTATTCTAGATATTTTTTTACCTCAATTATTAGAAATTTATATTAGATGAATAACAACTACATCTCAATCCCAAACTAGTTTTAGTCTGCTATAGGAATCCTCTATCCATTCTGTTATTCTATTCATTCCAATACTCAATAATTTGTATTTGAAAACAAGTCAGGAGTTATCCAGAAACTAAATTCTCTAAATCTTACACTTCTCCTTACTCTCGTTTACTTATATGACCAATCAAAATAATTTTATTCTAAGAATATGCACACAAGTGTACTGTAATTTCTAGTTTAAGATTTATCCTTCAACAGCAAAAAACGAAAATAGACTTTGGTGTTTTGGTGCTGTGTGGTAAGCTCTCATAAGCTATGGGTTGTTTGGTATGTGGGCACCATATAAACTTCAGATCAACCTGTTTAACATGTGAAGAATGTGGATTTTTTGAGCTTTTAAGACAAGAAGCTCGACACTCAGCTTGGAGTCTTGGACAGATCATATACAACAGATTTAAGATTACTCCTAGAAGGTTTTCTATTCCAGTTATGTGGCGTGGTATTAAGGTGTATTCATACCTTACTTTCTGTCCAAAGATAAGTAAATCCATACTTATGGAGCAATTGATGGAAGTTGTACCACTGGAAACTGGAGTGTTACATATCATTTTAAGACTTCCATGCTGCTTTTATCAGTTAAAGCATGCTATATGGTCCTCATTCCTCAAAAATACCAAAATAGCAGCTACTGTCTGTTCTGTAAATATAACGTAGCTCTGAAGTAGAGCTTTCAACTCCGTGGCTAAATCACTTTAATAATTAACCAATTAAAAGTCGCTTCAGGTACTAGTTTGTTTTACAAAGCATGCTTGAGATGTAGGATTAAATACTTGAGTTGTTCACATATATGTGAGACAACAGAATGGAAATGTATGCATAGATGCGCATCAACTAGAGTAATACTGCTGCAGCTTGCTTAGTTTCCAACAAGAAATCCTTGTAGCTTACTTATCAATATTTTACAGGTTACTGGAAGGCGAGATAGAGCCAAGCCCTTGCCATTCAAGATGGAGGCATCTGGACCATGGGGTTTTGCAGGTGCAAACAATGATAAACCAAAAATTACTGCAAAGTTTGTCGCGCCTTGTTACTCCATGAATAAGTAAGTTCATCATCCCAAAAGTAGATCATCTTTCCTGACTATCAAGGCAAGAAAACATGTATTCTATCAACTGTGATTAATCATCTTTAGGTAGATAAGCTTGCATCAGTCTTTCCCTTTCTCGTACTTTACAAAGTTTGTTATCTGCCAACAAATTGGGACTTTATTAATCATTAGCATTATGTCCCGTTTAAGACATGGGTTCTGTAAGGTAATCTTTTTGATCATTTAGTGTGAAGATTTTTTATATAGAAATCAATGGTTTCATAGCTTTTCCAAACCTGGTGCATGATTGTGGTGTTTGGTGTGCATGTCTTTGTATGAATTACCTGCTCTAGGTAATGTTGGCTGCTTTTGTTCTGCAACTATTTGCATGCCTGTATAACTAAGATTTCATTGGAATTTTTCCAGAATAGAGATTGACACAAAGCTTCCAATCGTGGGTGATCAGAAGTGGGTGATATGGATTTGTTCCTTTAATGTACCAATGGCACCAGGAAAGACCCGATCAATTGTTTGCAGTGCTCGAAACTTCTTCCAGTTTACAGTGCCCGGGCCTGCTTGGTGGCAGGTAATAATGCTTCAATTTTACAATTATATCAGAAGATTCTACTCTTGTATATGCCCTTGGGAACAAATGAAAAGGTGTTCCTATATTTTCTGAAACAATTCACTCTTTGCGCATGGTTGAGGTGGTGAAATATTTACTATAGTAACAAACCCAAAAACCAAAACATATTGGTCCATGGATTTCTTATTTCACAATTTGGATTCAAGCTGCTGCGGAGACTAGTACAACTTGTGCCTCATTTTCCATGTGATTCGCAAAGTTTCTGTACTGCCAACTCAGTGATAACCTCAAAAACCTATCAAAACAATAAGCTTTATGTCATGGCTTTAAGGTGGGAACGTATGTTTTGGATCCACTATGCTAGCAACTGCACCATATGGAGAATGACTAGAATAAGACTGATCTAAAATTTGATTTTGAGTATTTAGATGGTTTTCTTGTGAAAAGAGTATGACCTACTAAGTAAAGTAAATGAAACAATACCTTATCAAAAAGATTTTTGAAAAAAAAAAAAAAAACAGATAGGAAAAGACGCGATTAGATCTGTCTTAACACTTCTTGTACCAGGGTACAAGTCCTGCTTTTATTCTGTGAAGTTGGAAATAGTGGAAAGTGAATCATGTGTTTTTTCAAGTGACTAGTCGATATAAGCCTTCTAATTCTCGACTTACTTGCTGATGCTTTGTCTAAGAGAAACAACGAATGAATCACATAGAAGCTCATGTTCATGGTGGGAAAACTGCATGAGTTGGAACAGAACGATCTACACTTTCTTTGGGTATCTTGCAACTATAGTTGTGATGTTAAGGTCACATAAAAGCAGAGACTGTAAACTACTTAGTGCTTCGGCCCAAGCTGATGCTGTGGCTGTTTCTGAAGCCTTTGAAAAGTATTGTGTAATAACGTGATATTCCTATCTTTTGGATTGCAATGTAGATTTATATAGCATTGACGATTTTATTGTTCGGAGTTCAGTGGCAATTTTTAATCATAATAACTGAGATTTTTCCATGATGTGCTGACAACAGGTTTTCCCAAGATGGCAAGAGCACTGGACTTCAAATAAGGTGTATGATGGGGATATGATTGTCCTTCAAGGTCAAGAAAAGATTTTTCTTGCAAAGTCAAAGGAGAATTCTACTGATGTCAACAAGGAGTACACGAAACTCACATTTACACCCACTCAAGCTGATCGTTTCGTTTTGGCATTTAGAAATTGGCTTAGACGGCATGGTAATAGTCAACCTGAATGGTTTGGTAATGTAGACCAACAACCATTGCCATCTACCGTCTTATCCAAACGCCAGGTATGGATTCTTGAACTCCAAAACCCACTGAATTCGCTAGAAAGAATCAGTTTGCTCTTTGAATGTTTTCTTGTCCATTTCCTTCTCGAGACCTCTCTTCATATCTTCGCCCTTGTAATATATGGGTTACTTTTTCAATTCTTTTCTCATTCTAATTCTTCATATCGTTATACTATTACAGATGATGGACAGATTCGAGCAACATACACTCAAGTGTTCATCTTGCAGAAACGCTTACTACACATTCGAGAGATTGCAAAAGATTCTGATTGGCGCAGTAGTGGTGTTGTGTGCAACTGCAGGCATTCCTGCTGATATGAAGCTACGTGTTATCTTGGCTTCATCTGCAGTTTTAAGTGCTGGATTGGCATACCTCCTCCATGAACTGCAGAAGAATTTTGTCTTTGTTGATTATGTACATGCAGAAATTGATTAAAAGTCTTGCCACCTCTAAGCTTGTTCTTTCTACTCTTAGCTGCAGATAAAAATTGTATACTGCAGAGTATATCATTCGTATACATGTATATATGACTCAGATTTGTAGAGATGTATACAAGAAAGTTTTGGTCATTCTTCTTAATCACAAACCTGTCCTGTATATGGTAGTCTCCCCTACTTTAATCAAAACATATCTATTGTCTAGATCAAAGTCTAAGGGGTAGTTTTGGTTGAAGGAATAAGGGCTATACCCACACCAAGATGACAAAGATGTCATAGAAAGTTAAAAGTCAAAATTGAAAATAAAAGTTTGTCCAAATTTGTCTAGTGTAAACCAAACACGTCTTTTATATTTTAATATCATGTTAAATTATGTGACTGTTTAATTTAAAACTTAAAATATTAGAAATGACACTCGAAACATTTAGATTTTATTTAATTTAATACATGCTGTATTAGTTATATTGTGGGTTAAACATCCTAATTTATCCTTATCATCAATGCCCAAATTTGTGCGACGTGACAAATGACTGTATGTGACGTGCCAAATAAATTAAAGGAGCCAATAAAACTATCTCATACTAAATGATGTGTCAAATGTACAAATGACATATTCTAGTCAATCAAATATAATTTTATCTGTGGTTCAATCTGCTTGGTTATGGATTCAAATAAACCAATCAAAACAAAGTAAATGAATTTTATTCTTATCTCATTTCTTCCATTACTGTAAAAGGGTTCTTCATAAACGAAAAGAATCACAAAAAGAAGCAAGGGACTTCTAAAAATTAACACTTTTTTCAAGAAAATATTTTTCAAGAAAATATTTTTTTGGAAAATAAGTAGTAATTTTATTTATTTTTTGGTATTTGGTACACAAATTAAGGAAAATGATTTTTCAAGAGTATTCATAAATAATTTAGATATAATAAATATGAAGCCATAAACTTTCAAACCAACGACTTTCCGGACCCACAAATTTCATAAACTTTCGAACAGCTAAACTTTCAAAACCACAGAATTTCGAACCCGTATATTTTATAATTTCTAAACTCGTAAACTTCCAAACACATAAACCCCCGAACTCATAATTTTGAAACTTGAAAAATGTTTAGCCTTTAAACCGATAAAGAATAAAATTAAAACCGAAATATATTTAAATTTTTTTGAGGGGGGAGGGGGGGTAGGTGGGGGTTAGGGTGGGTAGTAAGGTTGTATTGTGGTCCGGGCGTGGGCCAAATATGCTGAAATGGGCCGGGTTTGGGCTTTAGATGGATCGGGCTTGGCGTCACGGGCCAAACTGTCCCGGGCTTCACGATCCCAATGTGTGGAACCGGCCCACGACGGTCCTAAGCCCACATGGTCCCGGGCTAAAAGGGCCGGGCCCACGGACCTAATGGGCTTTTTTCGTTCCGAGCTATTTTAAAAAAAAATTATCTAAGACACTTTCTTGTAAACTATATAGTATGTATATACTAATATAAATTGCTTAGATATAGCATATATAGTATGTATATTATGTATATATAAGGGTGTATTATGTGTATATATTATTATTTATGCCATATATATTGTATATTGCCTTATACATATGTATGTAGAGTTTATACGTGTTAGAGATATATATAGTGCCTTATATACATAAGGTATAAGTATATATATATATATATATATATATATATATATATATATATATATATATATATATATATATATATAGTATTAGATATATAATACATATATTATATCAAATTTAAACACAAAATAAATTGCAAAGAAATAGGTTATGGAATATCTTATAGTATATTTTATTATTACGATATTAACGAAGAAAGGTAATATTTTTCTTAGTCTTCCTCCCCCCAATGGAATGAGCACAACAAGGTACTAATACCACCATTAAAAAGAAAAAAAAACTAAGAAAGATGTGCCAAAATACAAGTTATATGTTAGTCTATGTATTATCTCTAACAACTCTCATAAATCCTTCAAGATCCGGAGGAATTTCCATTGGTGGTGGTGGAAAAGAAGCTTGTTCATCACCACTTCCGGGTGAAGCAGCATCCTGCACAAGTTCGACTAGCATTTCTTCATAAGCTTCATCTATCTCCGGTTGTGATTCTACAAGTCTAAAATTTCTTCTTTCCGACCGGATCCAATCTCTGAAGAGTACTGATTTTTCCCAGCTCTCCCTTGCAGACGCTCTATGATCACCGATTTGAACTATCACTTGATTGAATGCGCTATCCAATACCACTGTTGAAGCTTGAACACTTAAAATATCTCGAGTCATCCTTGAAAGAACCGTATAGTGTATTTGTTTGTCCCTCCACCATTCCAAAACATCGAAGGAGACGTTGGGATTCCCTGATTCAAGTCTCTGCGACAAATAAACTTGAAGCTCATTTAGTTGTGAACTATCACCAAAACTATCACCTTGAGAACGCCTGAACTCCGTCCAAGAACTAAGGGCTTTTAGGCCCGTAGTTCTTTTAGATGCTTGCGAACTAGACGAAGCAGGAGTTGGAACAATTGGTCTAGCTTGATCTAAGGCAAGTTGATAAGCATTATAAATTGCTTGAGCATTTATTTTTATTGAGTCTTTTGCATATCCAAGTGTATCAAATTCCTCAGCTGAAAGTGATAAAGCTCTATAAAATTTTGTAAATCAAAAGTGATGACCTCCTAATTTCATTGTCGGATTTAACAATGAAGCAACACCAAAAATAGGGGGATAGGGAAGAAAATATTTTTTAAACTTAGCTTTCATAGAATTAATAGCTTCTTGATAAATTACTCCACCCTTAAAAAATTGAGTAAATAAATCTACAAGTGCTGCAATATAAACTAAACAGTTAGAAATAGTAGGATAATATTGCCCAGATAATTCATTTGTAGCAACATGAAATTGTTCTAAAAAGTCTACAAACATTTTAATATTAGTCCAATCTTGATTTGTAAGGTGCTCATCATCATCATCATCATCATCACCATCACCTACACGAGAATTATAAATTGCGCTTATTGGGTTCCTATATTCATATGCAACAACTAAGCTTTTATACATGTAATTCTATCTGGTCGGACAAGCTTTAGGAACCTTTTTTTCTCTAAGGCCAAATTTATCATATATTTTTAAATAGTCTCTAAGTTTACTTCTACGGTTTGAATAAAAAAGTCAATTAAGAGCCATTTTAACCTTTCCAATTTCTACATTTAAAACGATCATGCTAGCACCACCGATTAAATGGTAAATATGACAAATACATCTAACATAGCAAATATTACTAAATGCAAGATTTAGTGTAGTTGCAAGCAAGCATATAGCGTTAGTGTTACTAGAAACATTATCTATTGAAACTGACATAATTTTATCTCTAATACAAAAATATCTACAAATATCAGCAACTGTGTTAGCAATAAACTTACATATGTGGCGTTAATTAATTATTCTATAAGTAATAATGCGCTTTTGCATTATCCACTCCTTATCTATCCAATGACTTGTAACAGTTAGAGAATCACAGTCATTACCACTTCTACAAATATCAGTAGTAATAGCAATGCGACAATCTATATGAGTAAATAAATAGCATAAATATTATTCATATTCATGTTTATATTTATAAAATATCGCACTATACAGTTGCGCGAGGCCATCTTTTATAAGTAGGATTAAATATTCTTCTAATATAATGCACAAAATGAGGGTTAGAAGGAAAAATATAGGGTAATCACATAACAATAACTATTTTTGTCAATTCTTCACGATCTTTATTTGGATCATAATATAAAATGCCACCAGTAACAGTGTTAATTCCCGATTGAACTAAATTTGAACATGTACTAGAGTTAACCGTAGTATCTACACTTGTCCCCTTTTGCGCAACTTTCATTTGTAAAAATCTAGCTTTATCTCTAGGGTGTTTCAATGTGTGTCTAGTCAAAGTACCTGTACCGCTACGATATCCAGTATATTGATGGGTCATCAAAGACCCACAAGTTTTACACTTAGCCTTATTTTTTTTCTTAGTTGAGTAAAAAAATTCCAAACAAGAGATGTTTCAGGCTGTTTAAAAGGTTGTCTATTAAAGGTAGGGGTTACTACATGAGGGTCAGGCGGGGCATCAATTGGGTTATTAATAAGACTAGTAGGTGTATCATCTAAATCAGATTATTTTTCATCTAAATCATTATTTTCTCACCATCTTCAAAGATAGTTGATTAGGATAAAAGTATTCATAACTTATTCATTAATTGTTGACCCGATGCAACATCATGGAAAAATTGACTATCGAAAAATTAAAAATAAGGGTTATTACTATCAAGAATAATAGGTGAAAGATGACGAGTAACATGTCTGGGTCGGGGAGCCGAGGGAAGAGTAGCAGCTTGGCTACTAGATTCACCAATATTAGATTTTCCCTTACCCTTACCACAAAAAAAAATCAAAGAAAATGTCATTTTAATTGTAATTATACTAAATAAAACTAAAAAACTATAACATTAAAAATTAAGTGTTGGAATGAGTTTACCGAATTGATGAACAACTTTTTGAAAATTAAATATCGTTGAAGACTGAATACTTCAATTCACCAACTTCACAATTTTTCACGAAATTGCAATAATATAGTAAGCAATTATAGGGAAAAAAAATAGAGAGAGATTTAGAGAGATTGATGAATTTGTGAGTAAAAAGGAAAGAAGGGGGGGATATTTATAGTTGATAATTGGGAAAACGTGTAATTATAAAAAGTTTGGGGTTAAAATAAAATTTGTGGGACCAATTGGCTATTTTTTAAAGTGCCAAACGAATAAATTTTGAAGGAAAACGGCTAGATTTTAAAAATCTAACCATTGGTCTTTTAAAAAAATTAAAAATTAGATGTTAGAGCCTGTTTGGCCCATTGTGCCCGATTGAACCGGCCCATGCTCGCATGTCTGTAACGATCCGACTGGTCGTTTTACATTTTCGAACCATGTTCCCTTAAATAATACTTTTTGCATTTGCTTTAGTTAAATTATGACTTGCGGGGACGGGTAGTTCGGAAGTTAGAAGAGTTTTGGACAAGATTAAGCCTAGTTACTTCTTTAAGTTTCTTTAAAAGGGCCAAGTTTGGCGTTGGTCAACTTTTTGGGGAAACGGATCTGGAATCATGATTTGGCAATTTTTGAGGATCCGCGAGAAAATATGGGACCTAGGCGTATGCCCAAAATCGAATACAGAGGTATCTAGCCCGAGTAATGAATTTTTATGTAAAATTGTTATGTTTGAGTTTCAAAGATCTAAATAAACTAAGAAATCATTGTTTTCATAGGTAACGGGTTCGGATTTCAATTTCAAAACTTGGTACAAGTCCGAAATATCGGTTAAGACATACCCATAAAATTTGGTGTTCATCCGAGTAGTTTAAGGGCATTTTGACCCGTTGAAGGAGAATTTAGAACTTGAAGTTCAATGAATTGATTCATTTGGTTTTGGGGGTTGATCCCTCGATTTAGCGTTGTTTTGAGTGTTTCGAGGGTTTGAGTAGGTCCGTCTCATGATTTCAGACTTGTCGGTATGTTCGGGCGAGGCTCGGAAGCCCCGAATGTCAAATGGTCGAGGTTCGAGTGAAGTTGAAAACTTAGGATAACTTCATTTGTTGCTTTTGTCATAACCGTTTATGCGGCTCTTGGACCGCAGAAGCGAGACCGCAGCAATGGTTATTTTATTGCAGGAGAGGAAGGGGTCAAGCCCAGGGGAAACCGCAGAAGTAGACCCCTGACCGCAGAAGCGGTCGATCTGCCCCGGGCCCAGAACCGCAGAAGCGGTGGGCTTTTCACTTAAGCGGACTCGTAGAAGCGAGTTTGAGATTGCAGAAGTGGCCCAAGCCCCCTTGGTCTTTTTTCGCAAAAGTGGACCACTTCCGCAAAAGCGATACCCGTCGAAGTGAGATTCCCTTCGCAGAAGCGGAAATCGCTGGGGACAGAAGCTCATTTAATACGAGCTCAAGCTCATTTCATCCACATTTCTCTCATCATTTAGGCAATTTTGGTGATTCTAAAGGCGAGGTTTTAACACAAAATTTTGAGGTAAGTAATCCCCACTCATTTTTGGTTCAAATACATAAATATTAGGTAGATTCAACACTAAAAATTAGGTAAAATCAAAGGATTTGAACTTGACCTAGGGTTTAATGAAAGCTGAGATACACATAATTTGACATGTAATGAACTAGAAATTATATATTTGTGATCCTTGGGTGATAGAGAACAACTTCCTTCGAACAATCTCGAAATCTGGGCACGTGGGCCCGAGGTCAAAATTTAGGAAACTTGTGTTAATGGCTAGAAAGTTGCTTAAATAGATAGAATTCAACCTTGGCCTTTTATTTACTAGTTCTTTCTTAGTTTGATTAGTTTGGGATTGTCCGGCTTCGAATTAAGGATGTGGGCTCGTTCTTGGATATTGGGAGTGTACTTTGGAGAGAGGTGAGTCTCCTTTCTAACTTTGTAAGAGAGAATTATCCCCATAGGATTTTAAATAAGTAATTGTTGCTAAATGCGGGGGCTACATACGTACGAGGTAATGAGAATCCGTGCGTAGCTACTATATAATAATTGTTCGGGTAGTTTAGGACCCACGTCATATCTAATTGGAGAATATTTCTTATTTTAAATTGCCAATATGATCGTTATGAATTGCTAGAGGCTTGAGGAAATAAAGGTGATCATATAATTTGTTAAGCCTTGGTAGGAGTTCCCTTGTATGTAATTGAGCCTTATGTGTTTTTCTTGATATTTTCTTGATGATTATGGATCAGACCGATCACCTCGGTGATAATAAATGCATCTATGGTTCGTGTCGCTCGACCCTCGGCAGTGCACAATTTATTTTTTGTTGTAGCGGGTCGTCGACCTCGGCATGTTTGTGCATGATTTATATGCTTACATTTAGGTATGACATGATCATACATTTAATGTGAAAAAGGGGAAACTGGTAATTCAATTATGACAAGAACATGAGTATGGCTCTTCTATTAAACTTATGTTATTAAAAATCCTTCATGTTGTATATTTATCACTTTATTATAATTACATTATCTTGACCTTAGTAAGTATCAAGTCAACCTCTCGTCTCTACTTCTTCGAGATTAGACAGGATACTTACTGAGTACGTGTGGTTTATGTACTCATGCTACGCTTCTGTACTTAAATTTACAAGCTTTGAGGCAGGTGGATCTGGGCATTATCCTGGTGCGCAGTAATGAGCACGCTTGGGGACTTCTATGGTGTGATGTTTCTCTCTCATGCCGACCTGCAACCGAAGAAGGCCTTTCTTGTACTTTTGTTTCTGTCTACCCTAATTCAGACAGTAGGATAGTGTATTATTCTTTTATGTATATTTTACTAGTCGCCCATAGCTTGTGACACCAGATTCTGGCACACACTGTAGTAGACATTTATTTTGGAATTTGTATCGCTATTTTATCACTTTATAATCTTTACTAGCTTCATCTTGACTTTGAAAATTTTAGTATCTCTGTCTTTGGCTAAATTAAAATGAGAACTTAATCTTACTTCTGCATTCGGCTGGCCTGACCATGGCGTTAGGCGCCATCATGACCTATTATTAAAAATAGGTCATGACAACATGGTATCAGAGCACTAGGTTTAAGTAGGTCTCACAAGTTACGGGCAAACCTAATAGAGTCTTGTAGATCGGTACGGAGACGTCTGTATTTATCTTCGAAGGGTTATATGGTGTTAGGAAAGACTATTCTTTATTCATTATTCATCGTGCAGTGGTTAGTGTACTAAGTTTCCTCTTCTATTTTCTCACAGATGGTGAGGACCCGTACCGCTGACATTCCGGAACATGGATGAGCTGCTACCCCCATTGCTAGAGGCCGAGGTAGAGGCCGGGGGAGGGCACCGGCCCGTGAAAGGAGATGAGGGCATCCTAGAGCTATTCTAGATGCACCACCAGCAGACCCTTCAAGGGATCCCATTATTGAGGAGCAGGGCGAGGCACCCGCAGTTGTGCCTACTCCGGTGGATTTCATGACTGCACCGGGATTTCAAGAGGTCATAGGCCATATGCTTTGGTTTATGGACACTATGACTCGGGCTGGTTTATTTCCAGCAGATCTAGCTACCTCACAGGCAGGAGGAAAGCATAGACCCCTACTGCACAGGCTCCAGGTCATGCGGCTGCAGTTTATTATACTCCGGGTGCACTACCCGTAGAGGGGGTCCAGCTAGTTGTTGCAGTAGAACCCCACCCCAGGCCAGCTGTGCACGACGATCCATAGAAGTTGTTAGACAGATGGACCAGATTGCACCCTCCAGTCTTCGAGGGAGAGCGCCATGAGGATGCCAAGATTTCATTGACATGTGCGGGGATAGACTGTACAACATGAGGATATTGGAGTCACATGGAGTCGACTTTACTACTTTTTAGTTGGAGGACATGGCCCATAGATGGTGGCAGTCTTATGCACTTAGCACACCAGCAGGAGTTCCTCCCCTCACTTGGGGTAAGTTCACTCAGTTATTCCTTGATCGGTACTTTCCACCCTCCTCGAGGGAAGAGCTATGTCATCGGTTTGAGTATCTGGAGCAGGGTCATATGTCAGTGATGGATTATGAGGCGAGGTTCTCTGAGTTGTCTCGCCATGCACTCATGATACTTCCCACGGGGGCAGAGAGAGGGTGTGGAGGTTCATTGCAGGGTTACATTCTGGCATCAGTGCCAACATGGCCCGAGAGGTAGAGATATGGACTCCTTATCAGTTAGTAGTGGAGATTGCTCAAAGGATTGAGGGCTACCGTCTGAAGGGTAGAGAGCATATGCAACAAGATAAGGGGGCTATGTTCTCTAGAGAGTTGAGAGGTGCCCCGGCTAGGGGCAGAGGTCATTTTGGGAGGGGACAGCCCATCAAGGACCCATATTCAGCACCACCACCTGCTCTGGGTGCTCCAGCGCGTCCCTATTTTAGCGCCATGCCAGAGAGTTTTTATTGCTCACCCACTATTCAGGGTTCCTTCGGTGGATACTCCGGTCCTCAGGGTTCTTCTGATTATTTTTTCTATGCTATGTCGGAGAGTTCATATCGTCTGTCGGCCATTCAGGCTTCTTCCAGTGGGTCTACAGGCTATCAAGGTCGGGCATCAAAGTAGTAGGTCATCATATCGTGGGGTTGTTTCATGTGCGGAGACCTTGGTCATATGAGGAGATACTGCCCCAGGCTTTGGGGCAAGGTAGTACATCAGAATTAGCAGCCTATGATTTCATCACCCGTTGCCCCGCCACCTAGATGTGGAAGGTGGTAGAGGTCGATCCATAGGTGGAGGCCAGACAACGAGAGGTCAACCAACTACTCCTCAGTTAGTTGGAGGCCAGATAGCCGGTGCTCCAGCTAGATTCTACGCTCTCCCACCTAGGCCGGATGTATTAGCCTTAGATGCCGTCATCACAGGTATTATTTTCATCAGTGGTAGAGATGCATTGGTATTATTTGATCCAGGGTCCACTTATTCATATGTATCATCTCTGTTTACTCATTTCCTGGCCATTTCTCCTGAGCCCTTGGGTGTTCCTATTCATGTGTCCACTCTTGTGGGCAATTCTATGGTTGTGAACCAGGTCTACCGGTCTTGTATGGTTACTTTTTATGGTTTTGAGACTAGAGTAGATCTTCTGTTGCTCGATATGATTGACTCTGAGGTTATCTTGGGCATGGATTGGTTATCTCCATATCACGCAGTTCTAGATTTCCATGCCAAGACTGTTTCTCTAGTGATGCCAGGGTTGCCAAGTGTCACGACCCGGATTTCCCACCCTCGGTATGCCTAGCAGGGTTATTTCTTTCCCGAAGGCTCGACACATGGTCGAGAATGGGTGTTTGTCCTATCTAGCTTATGTCTGAGACGTCACTGCAGAGTCTCCGATGATTGATTCGATGCCAGTAGTCCGAGTGTTCGCTGATGTTTCTCCTTCTGATATTCCTGGCATGCCTCTGGGTCGCGATATTGACTTCTGTATTGATTTAGCTCCAAGCACTCATCCTATATCTATTCCACCATACCGTATGGCTCCTAAGGAGTTGAAGGAGCTGAATGAGAAGTTAGAGGAGTTGTTAGCAAAGGGGTTTGTCAGGCCCAGTATATTCACGAAGAAGAAGGATGGGACTATACGGATGTGCATTGATTAGCGCCGGTTGAACAAAGTCACCATCAAGAACAAGTATCCACTGCCCCATATTGATGATTTGTTTGACCAACTGCAAAGTGCTAGGGTATTTTCTAAGATTTACTTGAGGTCAGGGTATCATTAGTTGAAGATTCGTGATTCAGGTGTTCCAAAGACTGCATTCAGGACTAGATATGGCCACTATGAGTTCCTGGTGATGTCATTTGGCTTGATTAATGCTTTAGCGCCATTTATGGACCTGATGAACAGGGTGTTTAGGCCCTATATTGATTCCTTTGTTATCGTCTTCATTACCGACATCTTGATATACTCGCGTAGCCTGGGGGAGCACGAGCAGCATTTGAGAGTAGTGCTTCAGACCCCGAGAGAGCAGAAGCTTTATGCGAAGTTCTCCAAGTGCGAGTTTTGGCTAGAATCAGTAGCATTCTTGGGGTATGTATTGTCGGGAGAGGGTATTAAAGTGGATCCCAAGAAGATTGAGGCAGTTTAGAGTTGGCCACGTCCTACTTCAGTGATCAAGATCTAGAGTTTCTTGCGGTTAGCAGGCTATTACCGGCAATTTGTGTAGGGATCAATATTTGTAGAAGACGAAGAGTCTAATGAACTACATGTGATGACCCGGCCCGTAATCATGGGAATTACCACCCCGTTATCCCTTCATTTATGTGTTTCATATTTCTATATCGATGTTAGAGTCTATCGGGTGAGTTAGGAGTGATTCTGGTTGAAAATGAGGCATATAGCCTTTTAAAATGAAGCTTATTTATAAAAAGTCAACTGAGAGTTGACTATGTGGTTAGAGGGCTCGGAATCGAATTCTGATGATTCGGTTAGTTCCGGGAGGTGATTTGTGACTTAGGGGAGCGATCGGAATTGAATTTGGAGGTCCGGTGTAGAAATAGGCTTGAATTGGCTAAGGTTGAATTTTGGCGAAATCCGAACGGTAGGCGAGATTTTGATTCGGGAGTCGGAATGGAATTCCGACAGTTGCAGTAGCTTCGTTAGGTGATTTTGGATGTGCCTGCAAAATTTCAGGTCATTCGGACGTCATTTGGTCGGCTTTTGATTGAATGTTGGTTTCGGAAGTTCTAGATGAAACTTAGGCTTGAATCCGCTTTGATTCGATGATTTTCGTGTTTAAGGGCGTGTTTTTATGATTGGAACAAGTTTGTATCGTGTTTTGGAGTAGGTTGGTGGTTTTCGTTGGGGTCTCGAGGGCCTCGGGATGAATCCGAGGGTCCAAACGGACCATTTTGTGCCAAAACACACTGCTGATCAGCTGCAATAAAAATGGAGAGATTTTGTTCTTCGCGATCGCGAAGTTCTTCATGCGATCGCGTAAGAGGAAGTTGGTGAGAATCGCGATCGCAAGGGTCCATCTGCGATCGCGTAAGGCAAAGATTTAAGGCAATGCGATCGCGGTCGAGTTCATGCGATCGCGTAGTGTCGAGTCTGGAACCGCGATCGCGGTTGAGTTCACGCGATCGCGTAGAAGGAAATTCAGTCGCCCAAATTTTGTACATCGCGATCGCGAGCCAAAGGTTGCGATCGCATAGTGTTAAATGCTTGTCAGAAATATTAAAAACCAGAAAAGTGTATTCGCGACCCATTTACCCAAAACCTCAATTTTTGAGTTCTTAGAGAGCAAATTGACGGGAATTGAAGGGGATTTCACCGGGTAATCATCGGAGGTAAGTTTTATGGCCTAAATACGTGATTTTATCGTAGAATCTTCGATTATTTCACTGTTAATGGGAAGATTAATGGGTGATTTTTGCCATAAGCCTGGGTTATGGAAAATTATTGATTTGAATGGGCAAATAGAGTCCGATTTTGATTAACTTTATAAGCGTGCGCTCGTATTGAGATAAGGATTCCGAATATGTAACTTTTATAATTTTTTAAGAAGCATAACGAAAGTCGGGTTCAATGTTACTATTGTAAATTCGAGTTGTTTCGATTGGGTAATGTCCCTTTGGCCTATTTTGATGTATTTCTATTGATTTTGATCAGATTCTACACCTGTGGAGGCCGATTCTCGTGGCAAGGGCATTGCGGACTAGTCGTCGAGCTGAGTCGAGGTGAGTAATGGGTGTAGGTGATGACCAGCGGGTTCGAAACCCCGGTATATCACTTTGTGACGTTGTATTGAGGCGAGACACGTACTCTCCTGTGAGTGCGGGGTCGAATGTGATTGGGGACTATGGCTTAATCCGACCTGTTGATACTCTATGTTGTTGGCTATTATTGAGCCGGTGAACCTCCTACTTGGATGGTTGTGTATATCTTTGGGCTGTGAGCCAGTTATTGGGATCCCGCGAGGATCGATGTTATTATTTCTATGATATTGACATGCTATTTTGATACCGGTCTTGAGTTATTACTATTAAAAATGTTTTTCCAAACTCTGGAATTTTTTATATACTGTTTCTATTGAAAAATGATAAAATACTTTTCAAATACTATTTTGAGCCTCTGAGGCTGCACTGCATTATAGCTGACTGGTAGTGGATCTGGCTGCATGTCGCAGTGTATCATGATATTGCGCTTGGGCTATAGGAGCCCCTCCGGAGTTTGAACCCCCACAGTGAGCACGTGTACCCAAATGGATCAGGCTACGCGCCGTAGCGGTCATATTCATGCATTGCATTGGATTTAGCTATACATGCTATGCTGTTAGCTGTTATGCTGTTAGATGATATTGTTGGTTCGGATATTGTTCATGTTGATACTAATGCAGGGTATTGTGTATAGGTTTACTTAGTGTTATATTGGGTATTCTTACCTTCGTTGTCTTACCCCTGCTTATTACCACTAATTCTGATGACTCAGTTAGTTCCAGGAGGTGATTTGTGACTTAGGGGAGTGATCAGAATTGAATTTGGAGGTACGGGGTATACAATCTGGATAGTCAATGTAGTTGCCCGCGTCCGTAGGACCTAACTCTCTCCAGCTTATCTTTATTTCTGTTTTGTCTATTTTCGCACTTGAGCACAATTGTATACACTATCTCACTTCATATATTCTGGTAGAGGATCGTGACTTGTGACTCCTGGTGTATTGGGAGGTTTTATGGTTTGGGATGATGTGATCCCCGTATTAGAATATTTTCTTTGTGATTATTTGATCTTGATTATGCCTAAAAGTGGTTAAATGTGAGCTGCTAGCTCTGTGACTTTGTTGATTGGTCGGGCTGGCCTAGCGATGTGTTGGGCGCTATCACGATCGGGTTTGGGGTCATGACAAGTTGGTATCAGAGCCTAGGTTACTAGGCCTCATGAGTCTTGAGCTGGTTGGTAGAGTCTTGTGAATCGGTACGGGGACGCCTGTACTTATCCTCGGGAGGCTGCAAACCTTTAGGAAACACTTCACATTTCTTGGAATTCTAATCATGCGTACTTGATTCAGCTTGAGATATAATTCTTGCAAATTCTTTCCATACGCATGTACGCGCACTCGAACGCTCCAGGACGGGGTGGACGACCACCATTACCACCTACTGGAGGCCGTGGGCGCGGCCGTGGTCGAGGTAGAAGTAGGGCAGCTGAGGAAGTGCCATCTGACCTGCCCATTGTACCTATTCAGAAGCAGCCCCCAGTGGTTGATGCTCCGGCAGCATTAGCTCAGGCACATATGGTGTCTATTGTCATTCCTGGTCTTCAGGAGACTTTGGCCCAGATATTATCAGTATCTTCTGGATTGGCTCAGGTAGTATCAGCTACCGCTACGGTAGCGACATCCCAGACAGGGGGTGGTCATCAGACCCCCGCAGCTCGCACACCTGAGCAGGTGGTACAGGGACTTCAGACGCCAGAGGCGGTCCCAGCTCAGGCAGTTGCACCAGTTATTCCAGCTGCACCAGCTCCAGAGCATATGGTACTGGTTATGCCCGATGACGAGCAACGTCGTCTAAAGAGATTTGGTAGACTCCAGCCACCCCATTTTAGTGGTACTGAGGGCGAGGATGCCTAGGGTTTCTTAGATAAGTGCCAGAGGATGCTACGTACAGCTGGTATTCTTGAGTCCAGCGGAGTTTCTTTCACTACTTTTCAGTTTACTGGTCCAGTGTTCGATTGGTGGGAGGAGTTTGAGAGGCGTAGGCCTGCGGGAGCAGAACCTCTCACCTGGCAGCAGTTTTCTACTCTCTTCCTAGAGAAGTATGTACCTTAGTCTCGTCGTGAGGAGCTTTGTCGCCAGTTTGAGTGGTTAGTACAGGGCGACATGTCAGTGACACAGTATAAGCTGAGATATACCTAATTGGCTAGGCATGCCATATGGATGATCCCGACAGATCGGGAGAGGATTAGGAGTTTCATTGATGGCCGCATTCTGATGACCAGAGAGAGAGTACTATTATCATCTTTTGAACAGGTTGTGGACATGGAACGCTCCATTGAGGCGGATCGTCGCCGGGAGCGGGAGGAGCGGGAGGCCAAGAGGCCTCGAGGTTCTGGTAGCTTCAGCGGTGCTCCATATAGAGGGCAGTTTCAGTAGGGCAGAGGCCACTCAACTAGACCTTCTCATTCAGGCCACCCTGAGCAGAGCGGAACTTCTTCTTCTGGTCACCAGGGATTTCAGCAGGGCCAGTCTTCACTTAATGCCCTCCCAGCTCAGATGCAGCACCTACTACTTCTTCAGCCCAGGGTTCGTCTGCAGCGAGGGGTTCCCTTCAGTCCCCTTCTCCAGCAGCAGGTAGCTGTTTTGAGTGTGGCGAGTTTGGCCACGTGAGGAGGCAGTGCCCTCGTCTTCGTAAGGACAGGTCTCACCAGAGGGATCAGCCCTCCTCTTCAGCACCATCTCAGGCTAGTAGAGGTGGAGGTCAGCCTTCTCGTGGTCGCCCCAGAGGCGAGAAGAGATCTGGTGGAGGCCAGGCACGATTCAATGCACTCCCTGATAGGCGTGATGCGGTTGCCTCCGATGCGGTGATTACAGGTATCATTTCTGTCTGTCACAGAGATGCCTCTATTCTATTTGATCCCGGGTCCACATATTCGTACGTGTCTTCTTATTTTGCACATCATTTGGGTGCGACCCGTGGTAGTCTTGATTTGCGTGTTCATGTATCTACCCCAGTGGGTGATACGATTATTGTGGATCATGTCTATAGATCCTGTGTTATTTCTATTAGGGGTCTGGAGACCCAGGTGGATCTGTTATTGTTAGGGATGGTGGACTTTGATGTGATATTGGGCATGGACTGGTTGTCTCCATGATATGCTATATGGGACTGTCATGCTAAGATAGTTACGTTGGTTATTCCTGGTATTCCTCATATTGAGTGGCGGGGTTCGACAGATTTCGTCCCTAGCCGTGTTATTTCATTCTTAAAAGCTCAGAGGATGGTTAAAAATGGGTGTTTGTCGTATTTAGAATTTGTGAGGGATGTGGGAGCGGAGACTCCTAGCATTGATTCTGTACCTGTTGTGAGGGACTTTCCAGATGTATTCCCCTCAGACCTGCCGGGTATGCCACCGGACAGGGACATTGATTTTGGCATTGACTTGGTGCCGGGCACTCAGCCTATTTCTATTCCTCCTTATCGGATGGCACCAGCTGAGTTGAAGGAATTGAAAGAACAACTTCATGAGCTTTTGGATAAGGGATTCATTCGCCCTAGTGTGTCCCCGTGGGGTGCACCGGTGTTATTTGTTAAGAAGAAAGATGGTTCCATGCGGATGTGTATTGATTATAGACAATTGAACAAGGTAACAGTGAAGAACAAGTACCCTCTACCGCACATTGATGATTTATTTGATCAGTTACATGGTGAGAGGGTGTTTTCTAAGATTGATCTTCGTTCAGGCTATCATCAGCTGAAGATCAGGGGCTATGATATTATGAAGACTGCATTCAGGATAACATATGGCCACTATGAGTTCCTTGTGATGTCTTTTGGGCTAACCAACGCACCAGCAGCGTTCATGCATCTGATGAATAGTGTGTTTAGTCCGTATTTGGATTCATTCGTGATCGTGTTCATTGATGACATTCTAATCTACGCCCATAGTCAGGAAGAGCGCGCTCAGCATTTGAGCATTGTGTTATAGAGGTTGAGGGAGGAGAAGTTGTATGCTAAATTCTCCAAGTGCGAGTTTCGGCTCGAGTCAGTAGCATTTCTGGGTCATGTGGTGTCTCGTGATGGTATTTGGTTGATCCGAAGAAGATAGAGGCGGTGCAGAGTTGTCCTAGACCGTTCTCAGCTACAGAGATCAAGAGTTTCCTTCGCTTGGCGGGATATTATCGTCGGCTTGTTCTGGGATTTTCATACATTGCTTCTTATTTGACTAAGTTGACGCAAAAGGGTGTACCATTCGTGTGGTCGGATGAGTGCGAGGAGAGCTTTCATAAGCTCAAGACAGCTTTGACCACAGCTCTCGTATTAGTGTTGCCATCAGCTTCAGGTTCATATACTGTATATTGTGATGCCTCGAGAGTGGGGATAGGTTGTGTATTGATGCAGGAGGGTAGAGTGATTGCTTATGCTTCTCGGCAGTTGAAGCCTCGTGAGAAGAACTACCATGTTCATGATTTAGAGCTAGCTGCCATAGTTCATGCCTTGAAGATTTGGAGGCACTATTTGTACGGTGTGTCCTGTAAGGTGTATACTGATCAGCGTAGTCTCCAGCATTTGTTCAAACAGAGGGATCTTAATTTGAGACAGCGGAGATGGCTTGAGTTGCTTAAGGATTATGACATTACTATTCTATATCATCCGGGGAAGGCCAATGTGGTGGCCGATGCTTTGAGCCGAAAGGCGGTCAGTATGGGGAGCTTGGCATATATTCCAGCTGAGGAGAGATCATTTGCTTATGATGTTCAGGCGCTAGCCAATCGGCTAGTGAGGTTAGACATTTCAGAGCCCAGCAGGGTGTTGGCTTGTGTTGTCTCTCGGTCTTCTTTATATGATCGTATTCGTGAGCGCCAGTATGATGATCCACACTTGCTTGTCCTTAAGGACAGAGTTCAGCATGATGATGCTAGAGATGTCACTATTGATAGTGATGGTGTATTGAGGATGCAGGGCCGGATATGCGTGCCCAATGTTGATGGCCTTCGTGAGTTGATATTGGAGGAGGCCCACAACTCACGGTATTCTATTCACCCAGGCGCCGCAAAGATGTATCAAGGTTTGAGGCATTATTATTGGCGGAGAAAGATGAAGAAGGATATTGTGAGTCATGTAGCACGGTGCCTAAATTGTCAGCAGGTCAAGTATGAGCATCAAAGGCCCGGTGGCATGTTCTGACGTATTGATATTCCCGAGTGGAAGTGGGAAAGGATCACTATGGACTTTGTTAGTGGACTTCCTCGGATAGCGGCGAAGTTTGATTCAGTTTGGGTGATCGTGGATAGGCTGACCAAGTCAGCTCACTTCATTCTTGTGTGTACTACGTACTCCTCAGAGCGGTTAGCTTAGATATTCATTTGGGAGATCGTTAGATTGCATGGAGTCCCGGTTTCTATCATATCAGACAGAGGTACTCAGTTTACTTCGCAGTTCTGGAGGACATTTCAGAGTGAGTTGGGCTCTCAGGTTGAGTTGAGTACTGCATTCCATCCTCAGACGGACGGACAGTCCGAGCGTACTATTCAGATCTTGGAGGATATGTTGAGAGCTTGTGTTATTGATTTCGGTGGTTCATGGGCTGATTATTTGCCTCTCGCGGAGTTTGCCTATAACAACAGCTACCAATCCAGTATTCAGATGGCGCCGTATGAGGCTTTATATGGGAGACGGTGTAGATCTCCAGTTGGTTGGTTTGAGCCCGGTGAGGCCAGGTTGTTGGGGACAGAGTTAGTCCAGGATGTTTTGGACAGGGAGAAGGTGATTCAGGGGAGACTTCGCACAACTCAGTCACGCCAGAAGAGTTATACGGACCGGAAGGTTCGGGATGTGTCTTATTCTGTGGGTGAGAAAGTCTTACTGAAGGTTTCGCCGATGAAAGGCGTCATGAGATTTGGGAAGAAAGGAAAGCTCGGTCCGAGATTCATTGGCCCTTTTGAGATCCTCAAGAGGATTGGAGAGGTGGCATATATGCTTGCTTTGCCACCTAGTCTATCGGGAGTTCATCTAGTGTTCCACATATCCATGCTCCGGAAATATGTTAGCGACCCATCGCATGTGTTGAACTTTAGCACTATTCAGCTTGATGATGACTAGACCTATGATGTGGAGCCTATAGCTATATTGGGTCGTCAGTAAGAAGATTGATATCCAATGACATTGCATCAGTAAAGGTTCAGTTGAGAGGTCGGCCCGTCGAGGAGGCTACTTGGGAGATCGAGCAGGAGATGCAGAGCAGATATCCTCACTTATTTGAGTCTCCGGGTATGTTTCTTGACTCGCTCGAGGACGAGCGTTTGCTTAAGTGGGGGAGTGTGACCACCCGGCCTGTCGTCACGAGAGTTACCACCCCATTACCCCTTCATTTATGTGATTCATATTTCTATATTTGTGTTAGAGTCTATTGGGTGAATTGGGATTAATTTTGGTTGAAAATAAGGCAAATAGCCTTTGTGAAGGAAACTTGAATAAGGAAAGTCAACCCGGAGTTGACTATTTGGTTAGAGGGCTCGGAATCGGATTCTGATGATTCGGTTAGTTCCGGGAGGTGATTTGTGACTTAGGGGAGTGATCGGAATTGAATTTGGAGGTCCGGTGTAGAAATAGGCTTGAATTGGCTAAGGTTGAATTTTGGCGAAATCCGAACGGTAGGTGAGAATTTTGATCCGGGAGTCGGAATGGAATTCCGACAGTTGCAGTAGCTCCGCTAGGTGATTTTGGATATGTCTGCAAATTTTCAGGTCATTCGGACGTCGTTTGGTCGGGTTTTTGATTGAATGTTGGGTTCGAAAGTTCTAGATGAAATTTAGGCTTGAATCCGCTTTGATTCGATGATTTCCGTGTTTAAGGGTGTGTTTTTATTATTGGAACAAGTTTGTATCATGTTTTTGAGTAGTTTGGTGGTTTCCGTTGGGGTCCTGGGAGCATCGGGATGATTCCGGGGGTCCAAACGGACCATTTAGTACCAAAAGGCACTGCTGTTTCTTCTGCAATAAAATGGAGAGATTTTTGTTCTTCGCGATCGCAAAGTTCTTCATGCGATCGCATAAGAGGAAGTTGATGAGCTCTGCGATCGCGAGGATCCGTCTACGATCGCGTAAGGCAATGTTGGAAAGCAATGCGATCGCGTATCCAGTGTTGCGATCGCGTAGAGTCAATAAGTTGGTCACCGCGATCGCGGTTGAGTTTACGTGATCGCTTAGAAGGAAATTCGGTCACCCAGATTCTTTGTGCATTGCGATCGCGAGCCAATTGCTGCGTTCGCATAGGGTTAACTGTCTGTCAGAAATATTAAAAACCAGAACAGTGTATTCGCGACCCTTATACCCATAACCTCCATTTTTGAGTTCTTAGAGAGCAAATTGACGGGAATTGAAGGGGATTTCACCGGGTAATCATCGGAGGTAAGTTCTATGGCCTAAATACGTGATTTTATCGTAGAATCTTCAAGTATTTCACTATTAATGGGAGATTAATGGGGGATTTTTGCCCTAAGCCTGGGTTATGGATATTTATTGATTTGAATGGGCAAACGGAGTCCGATTTTGATAAACTTTATATGCATGGACTCGTGTTGAGATAAGGATTCCGAATATGTAACTTTTGTAATTTTTCGAGAAGCGTACAAAAAGTCGGGTTTTGGCAACTTTGTAGTTTTTGGTGTAATTCGAGTTGTTTCGATTGGGTAATGTCCCATTGGCCTATTTTGATGTATTTCTATTGAATTTGATCAGATTCTACACATGTGGAGGCCGATTCTCGTGCCAAGGGCATCACGGACTAGTCGTCGAGCCGAGTCGAGGTGAGTAATGGGTGTGGGTGATGACCAGCGGGTTCGAAACCCCGGTATATCACTTTGTGACGCTGTATTGAGGCGAGACACGTACTCTCCTGAAAGTGCGGGGTCAAATGTGATTGGGGACTATGGCTTAGTCTGACCTGTTGTTACTATACTGTGTTTTTGGCTACTATTGAGCTGGTGAACCTCCTACTTGGATGGTTGTGTACATCTTTGGGCTGTGAGCCAGTTATTGGGATCCCGCGAGGATCGATGTTATCATTTCTATGATATTGACATGCTATTTTGATACCAGTCCTGAGCTATTACTGTTAAAAATGATTTTCCAAACTCTGGAATTTCTGATATATTGTTTTCTACTGAAAAATGATAAAAAGAGTTTTCAAATACTATTTTTGAGCCTGTGAGGTTGCATTGCATTATAGCTGACTGGTAGTGGATCGGGCTGCTCGCCGCAGCGTATCATGATATTGTGCTTGGGATGTAGGATCCCCTCCGGAGTCTGAACCCCTACAGTGAGAACGGGTACACAAATGGATTGGGCTACGCGTCGTAGCAGTCATATTCATGCATTGCATTGCATTTAGCTATACATGTTAGTCTGATAGCTGATATTGCTAGTTTCTGATATTGCTCATGCTGGAAATTTATATAGGATATTGTTGTATAGCCTTACTTTACTTAGTGTTATATTGTGATTTCTTACCTTTCATTGTCTTACCCCTGCTCATTACCACTGAGTCTGGAAGTACTCACTTTACTCCTCGCACCTTGTGTGTAGATCCAGGTACATCACAGTAGACCTGACCCAATAGCTGCTCGGAGATATGTTCTGGATAGTCAAGGTAGCTGCCGCATCCGCAAGACCTGACTTTCCTTCCAGCTCACTTTTATTCATGTTGTTATCTATTTCCGCACTTGAGTACTGATGTAGACACCACTTGTATTCTCTTTAGAGGCCCATGGCTCGTGACCCCTGGTCTTTGGGAGGTTGTACTGGTTTGGGATGTTTAATCCCGGTGTTGGAGATTTTTATATTGTTATACTATCGTTGTTATGCCTAAAAGGGATTAATTGTGAGCTGATAGATCTGTGTTTCTGTTGATTGGTCGGGCTGGCCTAGCAGTATGCTGGGCGCCATCACAACCGGGTTTGGGGTCGTGACACAAATTGTAGATATATGTAGTAAATTTGTAGATAATATCATAAAACGTAAATTCTAAGCATTTTCGAACTACACAAACCTGCATTCTCATCCACCATAATGGCATACAGTGTATTGTGATGCTTCTCGGGTTGGCTTGGGATGTGTATTGATGCAGGAGCGGCGAGTTATTCCATATGTTTCACGTCAACTGAAGGTTCACGAGAATAATTACCCTGTGCATGATCTAGAGTTGGCGGCGATTGTTCATGCTCTTAAGATATGGAGGCATTATTTATATGGAGTGTCATATGAGGTTTATACAGACCATCGCAGCTTGCAGCATTTGTTCAAGCAGATGGATCTTAATTTGAGGCAGTGTAGGTGGCTTGAGCTACTAAAGGATTATGACGCACCGCATCTTGACGCCCCGCTCTAGAACTCCGATCTTCTCTTCAGGACTGCCCTCCCTGAAGGAAGCAACAACTCTCACCAACGATAACTAAGATTCGTTAGCACGGATAATTCCCCGCAATTCATCTACCCGGGCGAAGGCCTCAACCAACCTCCGTTTTTAAGCTGCTACCTTCCCTTCCAGTACAACGACCTTCCCACTCCACTTGGGGGTAACCTCCGTCACCTTGGTTAAGCATAAGCGCTCACACTCTATCAAAGCCCTTCGTCCAGCTTCGAGTTCATCATCCTTCCGACGCAACTGGTCCTCTAAAGCTCTTATGCGACCAAGTTCTTGGTTCGCCTGCAACTCCCTCCTCCCCAACTCTTCAACTAATGCCCTGTTACAAGGATCAATCCTCATACGCTCGCTCAACTACCCACACTTGTTTCGGTAGCGGCGACACTTGTCAAGCACCCGCAAAAACACTCTAGACCGATCGTTGGCCCGACGAAAACTATCCACCTGCAACAAAAATAAATGCAAAGCGAAGAACGAGGGGTCATGCAGAAGAAAGGGGGAGGGGGGGTGGGTAAATAGAAAGCGAATAAGCTTCCACCTCCGAATACGTACCCTCATCCCCATCACGGCTACTTCGTTCATCAAACCAGCATCTGAAACCCCCCTCAATGATTCGTTCTCCACCGCAGAACACAACTATCCAAAGTGCGACACCAAACCCGAATCCAACAGCAACAAATTCTCGTTCACAGGAATTTCAACAACACGTGGCCTCCCATCTGGATGGACCGCCGCATTCGTGATCCCATCACGAAACATGTGAACATCCTCAAAGTCCAAGTCAGAGTCAGACATAGAATCCTCTCCCACTGCCGCCACCTTCGTCAAAGGAGTTCTCGAACCACCAATTTCCACGATCCACGCGAGAAGCTTCCCCCAACTCGACCATATGGGTCGAAGATTGAACGGTAGGGGCGGCACTTCACTCTCGATCCTCACGAGCCCAAACCTCATTTTCTCTTGGCCTGTCTTCAGCAGTGTGCGCCTCGTCCACACCCTCCCTCGCCCCAGAAGGAGGGGAATCCACATTTATCACAATAGGAGGAACAGGTACAACCGCCACTAAAGGAGCCGGAGGTGAATTAATCCTACGCCTGATCAAAGGTCTATCTTTCTCATCACACGAAGACGAGCCGTCTCACGGGCGAATGGTCCCCGACGGGCCTTCGTCACGAAACAAAGGACGAGAAGGAGAAGTCACCGCAGAAGACTCAACCGATGCAGCCCTTGGCACCCGACATGGCACCGACGCTGCAAAGAACCTAGCAATCGCACTAGGCTGCCGAAATGCTAGTTGAGGGTCTCTGCCTCGGTACATTCTCCCTGCAACAATAGACAAGGTAAGCCCAAGGATGTTTTAAGCTCGAAACAAGCCAAATACGAAAAGCATAACTTCTTACCCACGGCTAGCCCCTGGCCATACTTCTCCCAAAAGGACATCCACGAGTGGGCTCCCTCGGTGTGCAGAACCACGGCTTCGAGCCATCCACGCAACCCAGCAAACAAAGCCAGCGGCGACCTCTCGGCTATAAAAGTAATAATGAAAACAGTGATAATCTAACTCACGTCTGTAATTCAAGTCTTCGGGAATCCCAGAGAAGGCACCACCATGTGCTCGGTCCGAATATAGAAGAACTGTTTGAACAGTCGAGGCTCGACCATGTTGTCTAAAGTAGCCGTCAGCCCCTTCGAACCACGCGGGCTCATCCGAATCATAGTCCCATGCACCCGCTGTGGAGCGTGTAGAGCAAGTACATGCTGGAGCGTAACCGTCCTTCCGGCCAGTTTCGCGAACTTTAAAAACATCGCCAGAAGCTTGTAATGAGAGGGGGTGAGATGCCCCGGACACACCCTATAATACCAACAAAAGTCCACCACCAAATTGGAAAGTGGAATCCTGAACCCCAGTCTAAAAGGGTACGCATAAAAATCACAGTACCCGGCGTGGTCAGTATAGACCCTCTTATTTAATAAGTATATATATGTTAACTATATATATGTTAAGTGTATGTATATATATATATATATATATATATATATGTATGTATGTTAAGTATATATATGTTTAGTATTTATATATGTTAAATTTATATATGTTAAGTATATATATATATTAAGTTTATATAAGTTAAGTATATAAGTTAAGTTTATCTATGTTAACTATATATATATATTAAGTTTATATAAGTTAAGTATATAAGTTAAGTTATTTATATATATATATATATATGTAATAGAAATTCTATTAGTTATATGACTAAATAAATACCACAAATATTGTTCGTATTCATGTTTAAATTTATATATATAGGCCTTAACTGTTGCACGAGGCCAACCTTTATAAGTAGGATTAAAAACTTTTCTAATATAATGCACAAAATTAGGATTAGAAGGAAAAGTATACGGTAAACACATAACGGTAACCATCTTTGCTAATTATTCCCTATCTTTGTTTGGATCGTAATATAATATACCTCCGGTGACAGTGTTAATTCCAGGTTGAACTAGATTAGAACCTGTACTAGCGTTACCCGCTTTTTCTACACTTGTCCCCTCTAGTTGTGCTTTTAATCTGTTATATTTAGCTTTTTCAGTAGGGTGTGTTCTTATGTGTCTAGTCAAAGTACCCGTGCCACTACGCGTATATTCATGAACCAACAATTTATTACAATTTTTACATTGAGCCTTATTTTGATCTCTTAGTTGAGTAAAAAATTGCCAAACTAATGAGGTTTCTTGGCGTTTAGAAGGTTGTCTATTAAAAGTCGGTGTTTGTACGGGTGGGTGTTGTGGTTCGGTTGGGTTATTAGCCGGACTAGTAGGTGTGTCATCTAAATCCTCTTGGGTTTCATCTACATCATGTTGAGTTTCATCAAAATCCTCTTGGGTTTCATCAAAATCCAATTGCCTACGATGTTGTAAATTAGGATAAAGAGCAGTCATAATTTCATTATCTAGTTGATCTTCTCGTGAAATATTATGACAAAATTCAGTATCGCTAAATTGAAAACAGGGATTATCACTATCAAGAATAATTGGACCACTAGGACGGGTAGGTCGGGGAACCGGGGGGGGGAAGGTTAGTTGGTTGACGACTACTTTCACCCATTTTAGCTTTTCCCTTAGCACTAAACATTTTTTTCAATGAAAATGCCATTTTATTTATATTTATGCAAACAAAATAACACAAAATATATTCTTAAAAATTAAGAGTTGGAACGACTTTACCGAATTGACGAACAACTTCTTCAAAATTGAAAATTGCAAATTGTTGAAGACTTGAAGACTTGAATACTTCAATTCACCAACTTCACAAAATTTCACAAAATTGGAATAATAATATAAGAAATTGAGAGAGATTGAGAGAGATTAAGATAGATTGATGAATTGGTGAGTTAAAATGAAATAATGGGGGGTATTTATAGTTGAGAATTGGGAAAAAGTGTAATTATATAAAGTTTGGGGTTATATTAAAGTTTGGGGACCATTTGGCTAAATTTTGATAGCCAAAAACGGCTATTTTTGACCTCCAACGGCTAGTTTTTAAATCTGGCCGTTGGGCCATTTTTTAAAAAAAAAAAAAAAAATTTTTTTTTTTATTTTACCGTTGGGACCGGTTGGGGCCCGCCAGGCCGCGAAGACCGGCCCAGGACCGCTACCCACCAGGTGCTCGGTCCAAATATAGAAGAATAGTTTGAATGGTCGAGGTTCGACCTTATCGTCTAAAGCAGCCATCATTCCCTTCGAACCACGCGGGCTCATCCGAAGCATAGTCCCCCGCACCCGCTGTGGAGCGTATAGAACAAGTACATGCTGGAGCGTAACAGTCCTTCCGGCCAGTTTCGTGAACTTTAAAAACATCGCCAGAATCTTGTAAAGAGAAGGGGTGAGCTACCCCGGACACACCTTATAATACCTACATAAGTCCACCACCAAATTGGGAAGTGGAACCCTGAATCCTAGTCGAAGAGGGTATGCATAAAAACACAGTACTGGGCGTGATTAGTATGGACCCTCTCCTCTGGCCGAGCAAGGACAATGTCAGCGTGAGAAGGCACGAACCCGTGCTCCCATAGTTGGGCCACACCCACATCCCCCATCATTAGGGCCACATCCACCGGATTATCTCCTCCATCGGCGGTGAAATCCGCCGCCGGGCCTCCAGTTGCGGGGAGTATTTCGTCTATTGACGGAACCCTTTCAACCTCATTTTGCCTGTCTTCCCCCAACACCGGAGATATGCCTTCAATCACCGGGGGACTGATCGGCAGCCCCATCGGAAGAATATTACGGGAAGAAGAACTGGCCATCGATTAGTTGTCTAAAGAATAGAGTAGAATGTCGGATTTAACCAAGAACGGTGAAGAACTCGTTGCAAAAGGGAAAGAACTCTAAGGTTCGCAAGAAACAAGAGCTCCAAAATCTCACAAGTAAAACTAGAGAATGCCAAGAATCAAATGCCCCAAACTGTTTTATAGGCAACACAATCAATTTTCGGTAAAACTAATGATGTCATTAACTGCACATCCAACCGTCAAAAATGGTTCAGCTCTACCGAAATGGGCGCCGCCACGATTAGCATCGTAAATTGTCCACCCTATCACGGCCGCCATCTCGCCAACCGAAGGAAAATGAGGAGCCTTATCGATAAGGGCGAAGTGAGCCCTACGCCATTGAAATTTCGAGTAGACTATGTGTATCATACTCACATAACTGTATGCAGATTACTTCCCTTCGCCGACGATGCATAATAAGGGGACCGATCTACCGCCATATAAAAAGAGGGGAGTGACACGGCCTCGACACGAGCAGTCGCCCGCTCCTCGCCCAAAAACCATCTACTTTACAATCGCCAACATCCGTTCATCAGGCTCGACGCCGAGGCGATCCTGATAAGTGGAGGTACTAACTGTATGGGTCCGAATCCGATTCTATAATAATCGACGAGGTTAATCTTCTTTCTCGGCTAATGCAAGATTAACAAGTGACACGACCACTCTTAGTTAACGATATTTCATACTCGTATAAGATGATCATTAAGGTTATGGCCTCTCTGTTATGCCTAAAATGACCTCCTAACGTGGACTCAGCCACCAAAGGTCACCTTATACAGTTCACATATATAAATACAAGGGAAGGAAGCCAAACAAGGGGTTCCTCTCCTTCCCCATGGGGGCTCTAAACATACAGAGCAAAACACAGAGTGAGAACCCACCAACGAAAGTAGAAAGAGGGTAGATCCAAATAAACATGATTGTATGGCTCTGAACGTCCTCATGGAGAGACAGACCACTCTATTATCATGAATAAAGATCGATGTTTTCTGTTGCTAGTATGGACATTTCTCATTATCTTTTCCTTCATTAGATTCATGATATGTTACGACTTACTATGATTGACCCTCAACTTACATCTATTATTTTCAATTCAAAAGGTGATCGATAGCTTTTAATCGATAGCTTTTAGGTCAAACACATAACAAAACAAAATTTAATGACTTTGATGAAAAAAATAAAAAACTGAAGGACTATTCATTAAATTATCCTTATGTCAAATACAATAGTTAACAATTTGGCCTCAGGTTTCGTCTCCCGCTTAAACTAGAAATATTGAATTTACTAGTGCCAAATTCAAATTATTCTTACATGCCTCGCGGAACCTTAGTGGCCAAAGCTATCGTCCAGTCATCCTTCCATCGAAAGACTAATATCCACTATCCGTGCCAACTACTTAAAGCCAATAAAATACGCCCACGTGTATTCTGAACACCCATACCAACAAATCTTAAACGTCCCTTCTGTATTAAATTAACGGTCCATATTCGCGATCCGAGTCACTCAAAATCAACCAATCAAACCTCACACAACAAAAACTCTATATAAATCTCACCATTCTTCTTCTTTCTCACACAACAATTAATCAGCTCACAATCTTTAAATCTTCTTTTACTCTATTACTAAACCCAGATTTCGATTCCAAAGTTGAGTTTCAATGGCACCAAAAGCAGAGAAAAAGCCAGCGGAGAAGAAACCAGTAGCAACAGAGGAGAAAAAGGCCGAAAAAGCACCAGCAGAGAAGAAGCCAAAGGCAGGAAAGAAGCTTCCAAAGGAAGCAGGAGCATCTGGTGCTGATAAGAAGAAGAAGAGAGCAAAGAAGAGTGTTGAGACTTACAAGATCTACATTTTCAAGGTGCTGAAACAAGTTCACCCTGATATTGGAATTTCAAGCAAGGCTATGGGCATAATGAACAGTTTCATTAATGATATATTTGAGAAACTTGCTCAGGAATCTTCTAGATTGGCTAGGTATAATAAGAAGCCTACTATTACTTCTAGGGAAATTCAGACTGCTGTTAGGCTTGTTTTACCTGGTGAGTTGGCTAAACATGCTGTTTCTGAAGGTACTAAGGCTGTTACCAAGTTTACTAGTTCTTAGATTTTTAAGTTTTTACCTGTTCAATGTTGTATTGAATATGAATATGAATATGAATGAAGCGTTTTTATTTAATTTCTGGTGTTATAATTGTATTGATGAACTGTTTTGATTATTTATATTGCAGAGGGCACAATTATTTAATTCTTTTCGTAACTTGGCCATATCCAATTATACATCTTGAATTATTGTGAGACTTCCATATGAAAGATTTCTCAAATCTCAGTCATATATTAATGTATAAGAACAGTACCCTCTGCAATATTCAATTTTTATCTGCACTTCAATTTCTGAGAGTTTAAAACAGAGTTTATTAACATTTTAATTATAGTCAATTTCTCCATGTACATAATCTACAAAGATATTTTTATGAAATTTGTGCTTGATGCATGCTAAACAAGCACTTAAAATTGCAAATGAACCCAAGATTATGTGCAGCTTGACATTAGCTGGATGCCTGTGGTTGCAAAGAACATCACCTTTACATAAATAAGAATCTTTTGCAGCCTATTGAATGTGTAGTCAGCGTTTCTGCGAGATGAACACTCGAGTGTATGCCTGCTTGAATCTGTCGAAATTCTGTAAACAACATGAAGCATAAGCTCAGAGTCAAGTAGCATTTGTTCTTCTCTGATATCTGAAACATAGTGGCATTGACTAATTAGATTCATGCTGAGTAAATTACATAGTAAGTTCTCTATTCTCATTTTGGGGTTTTAAGACATAAAATTGAGAACTTTCTATGGCAACTTAGTACACGACTAGAAATGAAATATGCTTATTCTTTTTGAAACAGAGGGATTATGAGTTTATTTGAGCAAGACATTTTTCACATAGAAACAAATTTTTTGGCACGTCTATATAGTATGGGTCATCTCCTTGTACAAAACACTCATACACCAGATATGCATATGCTTGTGATTTGTAAAGATATAATTAAGAATATAAAAATGTTCTATCTTTATGATGTTAAATGCTTAGATGAAGCAGTTACATAATTATTTATAATAAGGTATCAAGCCAAATTTGTTTTCTCGATTGAAGCCTCATTACCATCCCCCGTCTGATAAAACTATAACTAAGTAAAGAATCAATATGACGTTATCAAATATTCTGCAGCAACAATAACAACAACAACCCAATATATTTTCACAAGTGGGGTTTGGTAAGGGTAATATGTATGCCGACCTTATCTCTATCCTGAAGGGTAGAGTGGCGGTTTCCAGGAGACCCTCGACTCAAGAAGAAAACAAGTGATAGAAACAAGTGATGATATATTAGTACTAACAATAGACTCATAATAAATAACCTAAAATAACATGTGACGATCCAAGGGGTCATTACCTATTTCCTTATCCACTTTTGAGGTCTTGAAAACCTTATTTTTACTTGCCTCGTTTTCTGTCCGCAGTCCGGACGCATAACCGAAAAACCTTTATGCTGAATTATGTGAATTCAGTGAAAAATTTGAAGAATTTTGATATTAATATGATAAAAGTTGACTTTGGTCAATATTTTTGGTAAATGGACCCGGACCCGAGATTGGACGGTCACGGAAGCTCCGTAGAAAAATATGGGACTCGGGCATGTACCTGGAGTCGAATTTTGAGGTCTAGAGCCCGAGGAAAGAATTTTTCTGTGAAATTATTTTTCTAAAATTATTAAGAAAAATAGAAATAAAAATTGATTAAAAGACTATGACATTGGGCTCGTATTTTGGTTCCAACGCCCTGTACAGATCTTAGCTATGTGTTAAGCGCTTTATGTAAAGTTTGGTCGAAATCGGACGTCATTTGACGTGTTTTGGACCTAAATATCTAAAGTTTGAAGTTTATGAAGTTATAATAAAAAAATGATGAATTTGGGGCTTGATTCAGTGATTTTGATGTTATTTTGGCGATTTGATCGCGCAGTAAGTCCGTAGGATGATTTGAGGTTGTGTGTAGGTTTGGTTTGGAGCCCCGGGGGCTCGGATGAGTTTTGGATAGGTGTCGAGTTGCATTTTGAACATTAGAAAAATATTGCAAGCCATGTCTGGTATTTTCGCAATGGCAAAAGATTTCTCGCAAATGCGAGAGTCGCAGATGCGAACTCCCCATCGCAAATGCGAAGTCTGGGGATTTGGCTTGGGATCGCAAATGCGACGCTCTTGCTCGCAAATGCGAGAGGGCCCAGACCGCGAATGTGATCAATTCTTCGCTAATGCGAAGTACGTATTGAGGCCCAGTGTTCGCAAATGCGAACAGAAATATCGCAATTCCCAACCCTGTTTTGTTCGCAAATGCGAACCTATGTTCGCATTTTCCATATCCGAGGCCCAACAAATTTTATACTTCGTCGAATTTTCATCACTTTTCACCATTCCTTCAAAACCCAAACACCATAGGCTATTTTTCAAGAGCAAACTTCTTTCCAAATCAATTGTAAGTTAATTTTTACTTAATTCTTTCGTTCTTTAACATCATTAAACATGTTTTTTCCACTTAAAATCAAAGATTTTCATGGGTGAAATTGAGGGTTTTGGGTAGAACCTAGGTTTTCTATAAATTGGGGAGTTGGACCTCGATTTTAGGTCTGATTTCAAAACAAATTACATATTTGAATTCGTGGGGTAATGGGTAATCGAGTTTTGGTTCGAACCTCAGATTTTGACCACGTGGGCCCGAGGGCATTTTGGGAATTTTTGAGTAAAACTTTGGGAAATTCATTTTCATGCATTTAAATTGATTCATATAGTGTTTATTAAAGTAACTGAACAATTTTGTGATTAGAGTTGAGCGAATTGGAGGTGGAACCACGAGGTAAAGTGATAGCTGAGGATTAAGTGGATTCCAAGGCTTGAGGTAAGTGTTTGGTTTAACCCTAGCTTGAGGGAATAAAAGTTGAGTCTTGTTGCTAATTGCTATGTGATCGAGTACGGTGTATATGCATGGTGACGTGTATCTATACATTGGTGTCTAGCATGATCGCGAGTCCTTATAATGTGATTATCGTGAATTGGTTGTGAATTCCATGTTTATTGGAGGATTTCTATATGTTGTGAATAACATGTAAACGGTGATATGATCATTTGATTCCTAGGAGCATTGGCTCGAATTATGATACGAATATTGAAAATATGTGAAATGACTTGATTCTTCGGAGCATCGGATTAAAAGTGGTAGAGTGAATTATAAGATAAGAAAAGTAAGAAAGATAAAGCGTTATTAATTATTCCCTTGCCGGGAGGTTTGGCTGAACTTGGTGGTTTCTTTCCCTTGCCGGAATTTCGTTAAATATTTGCGTATTTTTATGCCCCATAATTGTGACTGTTTGTTCGGGGAGTCAGACTATTAAATGATATTAAAGATCGGGTTGCGGCCGCAACAATGATACATGATAAATGATATAGGTCGGGTTGCACGCTGCAATAATGATATTAGTGGAACGGGTTGCACGTCGCAACAATGATAATTATGGACCGGGTTGCACGCTGCAATAGTTATGGATGCCATGTGTTTATATAGAGTATTGATTCCTTGTTCATTGTGAATCTAAACTGCTTTAGTCTGTTACTCTGGATTACTATTAATATTGTATCTCCCCATAGCATGTTTCATCTTCCATATTGTTAATTGCCTCGTATTTTATTTCCGCCATATATTTATAAGTGTACAGGTTTATGTGGTGTCCGGTCTAGCCTCGTCACTACTTTGCCGGGGTTAGGCTAGACACTTACTATCACATGAAGTCGGTTGTGCTGATGCTACACTTATGTGTATTTTTGCACAGGTCCAGGTTTTGAGGAGCAGCAACAACAGTAGTACGGAAGCAGACTTTCATTTTTCACGAGATCGAGCTAGCCTTGCAGGAGTCCGCAGGCCCGACATTTCTTCTTTATGTTCTCTTTTAGACTGTTACCTCATTATTTTCGAGACAGACAACTTATATATTTCTTTCAGACCATTGTATTTAGTATATTCTTAGTAGTTCGTGAGTATTATGACACCAAATCTGTCACGACCCCAAACCCTGTCGTGATGGCTTCAGATTTATAGATCAGACTTCCGCTATTATTCTTATTAAATTTCATGTTCTATATTGATGCTATAAATTGTTAAAATAATTATTTAGTAATGGAAAGGTAATTGAGTAGGCTTGCCTAGCTACCACGAGTAGGCACTAGCAATAGACTTATAATAAATAACATAAAATAGACAACATAACATAAATAACATCAAATAACAAATAACAACAATAAGGAATATAGAAATTACGAGAAAGAGGAAAGTATACTAATATCTAGAATACAAAGCCATGCATCAGTAGCTGATCAGTAGCATCCTAAGCCTATATCCTAACTGTCTAGTCTAATTCTAGTGTGCTGTAGAAATATTCCCAACTTCCCACGTAACCTAAACCTAAAAACTTAATGCTCGACCTCCACAATCCCCTGTCAAGGGCCATGTCCTCGGTAATCCTAAGTCGCGTCATGTCCTGTCTGATCACCTCTCTCCAGTACTTCTTATGTCTCCCTCTACCTCCCCTCGTGCCCAGCACCGCCAGTCACTCACAACTTCTCACCGGTGCATCAGTGCTCCTCCTCTGAATGTGCCCGAACCATCCGAGTCTTGCTTCCCGCATCTTGTCCTCCATGGATGCCACGCCATCCTCTCTCGAATAACTTTATTCCTAGTCCTGTCCATCCTTGTTTGCACACACATCCACCTCAACATCCTCATCTCCGCGTCTTATCAAATACTCTCTTTGTTTCAATTTATGTGAACATGTTCGACTGAACACAAAGTTTAAGAAAAAATAAAGACTTGGAATTTGTGGTCCTAAACAACTCAAAAAAGGAGTCCGTAGTATTTGTGTGGTTATATAAGCTTCTCACTAAGAGTAGAATTAAGAATTTAAGCTAAATTGTTTTCAATTTAGAAAGGGTTCATTTTTTTTGGTATTGACCAAAAAGGAAATAGATTTATATGAACTGGAACGGTGGAAGTACCGATTATCTGATTGCACGACAAGAATATTTTCTCTTTTTCAAGCTAGGAAGATATACTTATAATTTTCATACTCACTAAAACAAATCATAAACATTTTAGAAGAAGAAGGTAAACAAAACAGCCAAGTAATAAAATCTAATCCCACAACTCGACACGACATTCGACATGTACTGAGCTTAGCCCCATGCACGCGATACCTTGCGGCACCACACCACTTGCACGACGCACCCCTATTCCTTTGCCAAAGCCATTAGCTGCCACGAGCTATGCCACCGCCAACTTCCTCTTTTACCTATCCTGTAGTTGAACTTAACTGAACATTATTCTACTCATATTTTCCCATCTTAGCCAAGGAATTTATAACTGCAGTATGTCCAACAAATAAAGCAACATGTCCCATAAGCTTATCTTTCCTTGAAAAAGTAGTACCACATGAGCACTGCCATTTGAGGTCACCACAATGTTTCTCATGAGTTCTAAGATCAGATAACACAGAAAATTGCTTCTTATTGCATCTATTACACATATACATTTTGGGACAATGACTTCTCTTGTAGTGATTCTTGACACATATCATTGATTTCAATGGCTGAAATTTGGCATGTTTTTTATTCCACCTGCAACCTTCTTGTGGGCAAGAATATTTCTTACTCAATTTTGATAATCCATTATTATTTCCATTGTTCTTCAATGGGTTACTCAAAGCTGCATTAGACTTGTATTCCTCTCCATGAGCTCTCATGTGCATTCTCAAATTAGCATCCCTTTTAAATCCTTTCCCACAAACTTGACAATAGTGTGTATACTTAGCCAATAAATCAGCTGCATCCAACTCAATTATATCACAATTTTCTTGTGATGAAAGATTTTGCATTCCTTCATTCTTGAATTTCCTTTTTTGAGACAATAATTCTCTTTTTCCCAATTGAACATTACTATGATCACTAATAGCTATAATAGTACTATGACTTTTGTTATCTTCAATATTACTACAAGAAGCATAATTTTCTCCAAACCAATGATCAAGCGTTTCGTTCGAGTAGAAACCTTGAGAAAAAGGATCAACATGGCCATTATCTTGAAGCTTGATTTGAGATGGTTCAAGAAATCTAATATTATTGGTGGTTGAAGTGGAGCCAAGGAAAATCTTCTGGCAAGAAAACATGAGAGAGGATGCAGTTGTGATGATTTCTTGAATCAAACTTCCCATATTTGCAATGGCCATAGACGTTGACTCGGATGTTTCGACTATTGTTTGGTTATCAGTAGAAATAAACATGGTGGCAAGTGATTGAATTTGATCAACCTTTTCTTTCAGAAGGGATAAATTATAAAGGAAAGAATTACTTGGTTGATCAGAATGGTTTAAAGAAGATGTAGCTGAAACATGAACTGAAGAAGAAATCATATGATCTTGATTATGATGAATAGATGCATATAATGGTAGGTTTTGTGGATTAGTATCAGGGAAACATGAAATATTGGTCGTCGTCTCTTCAATCATCTTCGATTATGCTCTAATTTCTGATTTGTAGATTTGTTCTTTCTGCTTTTTGTCTTAGAAATAAACATACGTTCAACAACATTTTGATTATATAAGAAAGGTAGCTTGGGCTGTCATTTTTTAAGAAGGCGAGTCTTGACGTAACGGGTAAAGTTGTTGTCATGTGATTAGGAAGTCACGCGTTCGAATCATAGAAACAACTTCTTGCAGAAATATAAGGTAAAACTGCACGCGATATAACTTTGTGGTCCGGTCCTTTCCTGAACCCGCGCATAACGAGAGCTTAATGCACCGAATTTTTTTTATTTTTTTATAAGAGAGAAAATGTGCTTTTGTTGACACTTTGGGTGACGTTTTGGGCAGGGAAAAAAAAGTCAGAGAAACAGAGATACAATTTAAGTCAACTTTGAGACCACTTAAGACCTCCCTCAAATACTACCAATCTCACATTAAGACAAACTTTATATTCAAAAGATAAATTTTCTAAACGTATAAGAATAAATAACTTATGGGGGACACAAATTTATGTGCGACTTATTATTTTAACATGTTGGACATCAATTATATGGTTGGTTTCGGAAATAAAAATAATATCTGTGATTCAAACTGTCTCTGTTGGTTGAGTCTCGTCAACCTTCACGCATGAATTTGAAGTTGTAAAAGAAGATTTATTTTTTCCAGAGAGGAAGGTCATCTTTAAGAAATAACGACCATTTCCACGTTTGTTTAATTAATTATTTATTGGGACCATCATATTTTTGGTTATTGATTTGCTTTGTGTTGCGGCCAATCACACACGCAAGTATACACGGTCATCAAATAATAAAGTGATTAAAAGTCGGATGTCAATTCCACTAGGATTTGTGATTAACTATTAACTAAATTAGACTATCCTAATTATCTATACAAGAATTAAACCTAGAAGTATTTGATTCTAACTAATTAAAATAAATAAAAACAAGTAATGAACTTTGAACAAAGAAAGAACAGATTTTTATGATATCAATGTAATGAAAACCATCTAGGGTTATGGGCTATCCAACATTCCTATTGTATTCTTCAATTGAATTGACTACCTAATTTATCTAGTTTATTGGTTGGCATGGTTAATATTGCTCATAAGAATCTGTCGAGTTCTTACTCGCCTATTCAAGCTAACCTAATGCCTATATGTCTAGGAGTTAGAATCTACAAGCATTTATAATTCTTGTAAATCAACCAAGCAAGACAATTAGGTATATGTCTATCCTAACCGCAAATCCGTTTCCCGATGCCCAGGTTCAAGAACTTGCTCTACTCAATCCTATATGCAATCTAGAATTTCCACTTTCGAGTTCAATTCTAGATTCGTAGATAGTATTCAATTAGTAACTAATCAATCAAATAATTAAGTGCAGGAGTGAATAAATAAACCAATATGATAAACTAAGAAATCAAAATTAATATCCGAATAACAATAGTCATGAAAGAACCACAACCCTAGAACGTGAAGTTTAGCTCCACATAGACATGGTAGCAAAAGAACAAATCATACAAAAAAACATAAAAATTACTAAGTTGATGGAAGAAAAGATGAAACCGGGCCTCCACGGCGGCTCTGTGCTCTTCCTTGGTAAAAAAATCCTCTAAAAAACGTTCTCTCATGTATATATACCAAGTAGGATTGGGCCCAAATAATTATGCCTTCTCCAATGTGAAAAAGGACACTTTTTTCAGGTGACTAGCGCGACTTCGCGCTAGAACTCGAGCTAGTTTACTGACGTTCTACCTCCAGCTTCTAGACTAGCGTGACTTCATGCTAGATCTCGTTTTTCACCCTGTTCCGTTCCTAATTTGAAAAAATATAAAATATAAAATATAAAAGTTGTAAAGTTAGCTTTCTAACCATATATTGTGGAGTCAAAATGGAGTTCTGAGCAAAAAGTTATATCTATTACTAGACAGTGCGCAATATGTCTACTGGAGTCTTCGTTTGCTCTAACTATCATCCGTTGACCCCCAAACACGATCCCCGCTTAATTCCCCGAATTTTCACTCAAACTTTAAAGCCCAAATCACTTGAATAATTCCATGATATCTACATAGCTCGGAATCACTCCTACAAGGCATAAAATATACCATTAATGCAAAACACTAGCGATTAAAGTTCAAACTCAATTAAAGTGTAGTAAATTAGAGTAATAAGCAACTAAAATACGTAATTATAGCCTGTCATCAACACCCCATACTTAAACATTGCTCTTCCTTGAGCCAAACAAAATTTTTACTCTATCTATGAGCACTTAACATATTTGAAGTACACTACACCATTGATTATGGTTGATAGCAACAATTAAACTCTAGCATATACAGTCATCATACACTTTTCTTTAATTATTTCATTCTTAAAAAATATTCAAACAAAGACACGCTCACAACAATCCTAGCCTCAAAAATCGACTCAATGTCACAATGCACTCATGGCTTGAATACCTAATATCCTAGAAAAGTCTAATAATGCTACCTATCCTTCGTAAAACTATGTGCCCTCACAACCAAGGCAAGAGAGTAAGTTGAATCCACACAATTGAATCTCATGATCAAATATATTTTAAGGACTCATATATGTCAAAAGAAAATATTGCTCACCCTCACAAAAGAAGTCACATGCATGTAATTGGTACCATCTGCTTGCCCTTAATTTAAATCTATACTAATGTAGGCTCGCTCGATCTAAAATCAATTAGTGCTTTTTTCATGATTGTAATGTGGGCTAAGGGACGGGTAGGATATATTTAGGAATAGTGACTAATCCTCCTAAGCACTTTAACACATCACATAATCAACTTTAAGCGCAATTTCTTCAATCCACTTCACTTTTACCAACAAATCACCCCAAAAATCATCCATTCTTCTTTAAGCACTACATTAATTCATACCCACTAGCCGGAACAAGACAATAATTTTTTCTCATCTCTTCTTCTATATATTTTTTTTCCAAATTATTCTTTCCTTTTTTTCCACTAGCGGTGTATTCGTTTACAAAATAAGTGCACCTTTTTTATTTTCATTGGTTCCACTCAGAACGGGATTAATTTATTTAATTATTCAGAGTCGCCACTTGGGAAAATAATGGTGTCCCAAGTCACCGGTTTAATCCCGAACCGAGGAAATTTATGACTCCGTAATGCAGTCTGCGAAACTAGAAACCTGGATAAGGAATTCTGTTAACCCGGGAGAAGGTGTTAGGCACTCCCGGATTCCGTGGTTTTAGCACGGTCGCTCAATTGCAATTTTTGTTTCTATCTGATTCTTTTATATATTTTAACTATGCGCTTTTAATGCTCCGCTCTTATTTTTTAGAAGAATTGCGACGTCACGAAAACACATTTCGAGTCACACCGCAACCAGTACGCCTGTGACTTTAATGTATTTCAGCTTCGCCGAGAGTAAGATTTGGGTCACATAAATGCGCACCCGTATTTTAGGAAAGTAATATATTAAAGTCGTGCCTAAAGCTTCTACGTCTTTGTTAGCTTCGGGAAAGACCGTGAAATTTGCTGAACGGTCCTTCCGAGTCTAAGGTTTTCATTACAATTAATTGAGGGCCCCGTGTATTTGATTTTCTAACGAGGCTCATCTCATTATTTTAAGGTCCAACTATAATAGCAAAATTTCTATTTTTACTGCCTAATTAGAAGGCCAATTATTTATGTAATTTTTGATAGGTCTCTTAAGAATATTTGTCCGTCCACAATAAATCGGGCCTAATACTAATTGTCCATTTTTACTGTCTATCGTACTTGAAAAGCATATCATATCTTACTTTTTTGCATGCGTTTCATTAATAAAAAAAAAACAACTGAAAGTAATTTAAGACAACAAGGTGAATTCTGTTAATCATCATCGTAATGCCTACAATATTTGTAATTGTGATCTTGTTCTCATTTTAGTCAAACTCAAAGTGAAAAGGCTATGCTATACATTTACTAACAGACACTCCTACCATAATTATTGAGATAACATATTATCATCCAAAATTATCAAAGCTGTACAATATTTATCTAGTATATGGTTCATCTTAAAAACTCAATATAACTTAGTACCGCAATTCCAACTCAATTTGAGGACCTGAATTAGATTTTAGAAGATAAAGAAAAGACTAAACTAAGCAAATGATAAAGAGGCTAAATCGAATCACAGTTCATGGTTAAACTATCCAATTATACATATTATGCTTACAGATCTATCTTTAGATTTTAATGAACACTTAATACCTGTCGTCTAACTTCAAAGTATTAAAACACAGTATTATTCCTTAAGCTGACCTGATTTACTATTTCTACACTTCAATACTATCTTATTACATTTTTAATAAAAACAAGCATTCAGGAAGGCAAAAAAAATAACAGAGATTTGTGACGAAACAGTCGACTTGCATCAATTAAACAGGTATTCAGATTCAGTGTTGCTTTGTATTGCCATATTTGAAATTACATCAATTCGAATTTGCTTGTGTACCTGGATATTGGCCACAAGAAGAAAACAAAGGAGGATCAACAGATGAAGTATGCACCAACACAGCAACACTCAGCAGCAATACGCAGTAACAATGACTCAGCCAGCACAACAACAACACAAGAACAACAGGCAGTGGCACTCCCAGTCACACTCAGCAGACCAGTGGCCAGACAACAATCCCAACAGCAGGATCAACAACAAATCAAGCAACAACAACCCAATAATCAAACCAGCAGCAGCAAACAATCAACACAGCAGCAACAAACAAACAGACCAACAACAACCAATAGACCAAGCAGCAACACTCAACACAGCAGCAACAATCAAACTGACCAACAGCAACCCCTAAAACTTTAATGAAACAGTGGCCGGGATCTATGTGTGAATGACTATATGCTTTCAATGTCTCTCTATGTATTTTCGAAATGTATCTTTGCTGTGTGTATCTCTATCTTCTACAATCTCCTCTTACTGTTTCAGCTTAATGCTATATTTATAGCTAAAAACCCCAACCCCTCCTGAAGGCCTGCCCAATTAACTAACCCTTGCCCACTCTTCTCTCTGCCAAAACCATGCCCTGCCAGTCCTAGTGCTCCCTCTGTTTCAGCCACTAAGTCCTGCCTAAGTATGGGCTTTAATTAAAAAAGGTGAAGTTCAAAAACCTGGTGGAGTGTCCTGCTGTGGTAGCAGGCTCCACTAGGCTGTCTTATGGGTGAGGGATTAAACAAATGGACTTATTCAACCCTAATACTACATTCCAGAATCCAACAGCCAACAAACCCAATGGTGACTTGCAACCATGCTAACATTATCTAGTATAGTGAAATCTACGAAATTAAGCGACGATATTCAATCAACACATAACATAGCAATGATAACAGTTAGCCGATAAAACAGTGAACTTAAAAATCTCGGCAACAATTGAAACTAAGTATTCGACGACGCTAATCGACGCGAGTTCGTATCCTATAATTAACATATTCCTACAAACGAATCAGAAACAGCAAATGACCAAATAAAAGGCCGGATGAAGAAGAAGAAAGCAAAAATTAACATTAAGCACAAGAGTTAAACAAATGGACAACTAACAACCAAACAAAATAAAACAGCAAAGAAATCAAATACCTCATAGAGGAATCAGAGTCCGAGCGGACTTTGAACTTTTGAGGCCAAACGGGCTTGAGTTGGTATTTTTGGAGTCGAAAGGACTCTAATTGGAACGTTTTCACATGAAAACGTCCCAATTAAAGTCTATTAGACTTCTATTGTCGAAATTCCCCAATTTGAATATTTAGGGTTCTTGGGCTCGGATTTGGGGTTCGAGCATTTCGGGTTAGATTCGAACCAGACCAATGTTAGTGGGAGTGTGGGGGAGGTGTGAGGAGGCTGTGGTGTGAATTTGGTGAAGTTTGGCGTGGTTTGGGTTCTGACTCGAATCTTTGAATGAAGATTCGAGACGTTTGATGGTGATTCGAGGTTAGCGGAGGCCGGATTCGTAATGGGGGAGGTGATGGGAGCATTTGGTGTTAAGATGGGGGTGATTGGCCTACCGGAACCGCCGTGAGGCGATTTCCGGCAGGCGGCGCAATGGTGGCGGACGGCGGAGCTAAGAGCCATCTCTGAAGTTAGAGATGGTCGAGGGGGGGGTCTGGCTTGGGGGGGCGGGGTGCGTTTGTGAGATTATATATGATTTAAGGAGTTAAATCCTGATCGTTGGATCAAACTTGATCAACGACCAGGATCTCCTCCCATAACCAAACGGTGTCGTTTGGTTAAATTATGGCCTGGTGTATCTGGGATTTATCGATTAATCTGGGCCGTTGGATAATAAAATCCAACGGTCCAGATCAAACGTTACATTAAGCTGATGCTGGGGTGAGTATTGGGCTGGACGGGTGAGGGGTTTGGGCCATGTTTTTTGGACTAAATTATGGCCCAAGTCTGCTCTTCATACTACATTCCATGATGTATTATATGTATATGTATATATATATATATATATATATATATATATATATATATATATATATATATATATATACATATATACTAACCTATAACACAACTATTTTTTACTACAATTATCCCACATAATTACATATCACTTGAAAAATGTAAATCACATAATTTTGATATCAAACACTAAAAATGCAAAACCTAATGTATATTTTTTTGTATTTTATTAATTTAAATAAATAAACATGCACACAAAAAATGTAAATTTAAGATAAAATAACACAAAATCACAAAAATCATGCCCAACACGAAACTATTTTTATTTTGAATTTTCTGGGAGTACTTCTCAGGTAAGGCAAAAATCACGTGCTCACAGCTGTCCCTCTTTGCGCGTAAACATGCAGAGTTTTCGTGCAAAGATAGGTGAGCGGATATAAGCGATTTTTGCCCGTTCAAGCACTCCGTATGAAGCATTTTGGAAAAGTTTTGACCGAACCTTGCTTCAAAGGTCTCCTACATATCCCTGGCTAAAAGGGAATCAGGTCAATGTAGTTCGGGAAGTTCTGGTAGCTGGGACTACCATGACTGTTGCGATCTCGCTGTTACTGCTGTTACTGCTGTAGCCACTGCTTAGCCGATCTCCTTGTTACACCGTACTAAGCAACAAAAATAAGAAGCTAGACTAAGTTACAGTACTACAAGTTCTTATCTATCCTTTTTAACTTGATCTTGTCGCGCTCCTTGCCATCCTGTCTGACTTGGTGTTCCTTCTGACGCTTCTTCTCTTCCGCCAATTGTTATTTCGGCCTATCTTGATTGCCGAACTCCGACCGTTGTAACCTTCTTTATGATCTTTGAACTATTCTCCTTCGCAATCTGAGTCTATCTGTTCTGATCCTTGTTGCCTCCCTCCGCTTACGAACTGGGATTCATGCCGGAGATTTCTGCTACATTCAACCGCTTTCCTCAACCAAATTAAAATAGATCGCCACTCCATTCTCCAGGCGGGCTCCCTGACTTCAACTACTACTTCAAAATAAAATCGCCACTCCATTCTTCAAGCGGGCTCCCCGACTTCAACTACTACTTCAAAATAAAATCGCCACTCCATTCTCCGGGCGGGCTCCCCGACTTCAACTACTACTTCAAAATAAAATCGCCACTCCATTCTCCAGAGGCGGGCTCCCCGACTTCAACTACAACTTCAAAACTAAATCGCCACTCCATTCTCCAGGCGGGCTCCCTCACTTCAACTACTATTTCAAGATAAAAGCGCCACTCCATTCTCCAGGCGGGCTCCCCGACTTCAACTATAACTTCAAAATTAAATCGCCACTCCATTCTCCAGGCGGGCTCCCCGACTTCAACTACAACTTCAAAATTAAATCGCCACTCCATTCTCCAGGCGGGCTCCCCGACTTCAACTATAACTTCAAAATTAAATCGCCACTCCATTCTCCAGGCGGCTCCCCGACTTCAACTACAACTTCAAAACTAAATCGCCACTCCATTCTCCAGGCGTGCTCCCCGACTTCAACTACTACTTCAAAATAAAATCGCCACTCCATTCTCCAGTCGGGCTCCCCGACTTCAACTACTACTTCAAAATAAAATCGCCACTCCATTCTCCAGGCGGGCTCCCCGACTTCAACTACTACTTCAAAATAAAATCGCCACTCCATTCTCCAGGCGGGCTCCCTGACTTCAACTACTACTTCAAAATAAAATCGCCACTCCATTCTCCAGGCGGGCTCCCTGACTTCAACTACAACTTCACAATAAAATCGCCACTCCATTCTCCAGGCGGGCTCCCTGACTTCAACTACTACTTCAAAAATAAAATCGCCACTCCATTCTTCAGGCGGGCTCCCTGACTTCAACTACAACTCACTAATTTCATCATATCCGGATTACCTTCCTTTTCCTTTTGTACCATTTTCTTCTTCCTGCATTTCCTCTCGGGCCCCCTTCTCTTCTGAATTATCTTGTCTTGGAATTGCTTTCCCCCCCGGGTCGTATTACTTTTCTCTTGGCTGCTGGGGATATCTTTGGAACTTGTTACTCACTTGTTGGGGATGATACTGCTGAGGAAGTATTCTTTGTTTCCTTCACCCCTCATTCTCTTCCTTCTTCCCATACCTCCTCTGGGACTCACGCTTTTGCCTCCTCGAGCAAATTATGGAATGTAATACTGCTGGGGGAATCTCGAAGCCATTGTTTCATTTTTCCATCAACTGCTGGGGATGATACCAGGCTCAAAGATCATCCCATCGTGTTGTCTGGCCTTTCTCAAAACTATTCTGCTCGGAGCTGGTATTTCCCGAAATCTTGTGTTGCTTTCTACCCTTATCCTCTGAGTCTTTGCTTTCAAGAAAATTTTCACAACAGGAGAAAATTTTCTGCCCCAGTTTGATAAACTTCTGGACGGTATGCTTTTCTGCCAACGAACCCTCTTTTCCTGCTTTTAAATCAAAGAAAAATTGTTAGTTTCAAAACGCGGTGAGTGGTCGTGCCACTCTTGTTGGGGCCATTTTCTTTTCTCTTTCAGCTGCTTGGCCTTTCTCGAACTTTGAGGGCGACGTTGACGCTTGCCGGGGACGATGCTCTTTCCACGAACGACCTCTCATCTTTCCTTTTATTCCAATCTTTGGTTTGATCCGACTCTTTTTAGCCGGTGATCTGTTGCGTGAAATCATCTTTCGGACGTGCCACATGTGTCCATCATACTCCATAATTCCCGCGAACCTTCCAATCAGCCGGTCGTCCCAATCTTGCTATCGTAACGACTTCTGCCTTATTGCCTCGTTCCACGCCTATTCACTTTCAATATACTGCTTTGGGAGACTTGGTAGTAAGTTTTGAAAAATCAATTTTCGAAAATGAAAGAAAAGAAAAGAATACTGACCGCAAATGACAAAAGAAGAGAAAAACTTTTCTGAACTCAAAAATAGGAAAACTTATCTGAATGTGTGCCTGATCCAATGGTTATGCCGCGCCTTTGAGATTAAACTACCCAGTCTATTTATGTCAATCACTTTCTGATACCGCGTTCCGCTAGAGGTAAACGGATGTCCAAACCTTGTCTCATGCAGACATCTTGTAACCATCTCGTCCTGTCACCTCACAGTGCCCTTCAAAGGGTTTTCACTAACGAGATTCTCTCATTTCTCTCTATCTCCCGTCGCCTTAAGGTGCCCGTAAAGGTTTTCACCGTAAGACTCTCTCATTTTACTTCTCTCAACTTCCTTCGCCTTAAGGTGCCCGCGAGGGTTTTCACCGTTAAGACTCTCTCATTTACGCTTTCTTTCCCCGCGGCGGGGTATCACCCATGAGATTCCCTCTAGAGCGTTATCCCCTTTCGGCTTGTGCATCCTGGATTCAATCGAGGGTCTGGATGTCACTCTTGGCTTTCATTCACATGACTTGGCACTTCTCAAATACTGATCGAGAGGTCTTTCTGGTTCTTAATATGGTTTCCGCGCGTGAGGCTGAAGAAAGGGGTTTAGCCTCAACGGTTAGCTTATTACAACTTTCGGAATCCACACTATCTTTCCAACGAAACAATGACTTCTGCCCCAGTTTTGTTGCTTGGGGGATTTTTGATTTTTATTTTATTATGACCGAGCCGTGTGGCGCCTACGTATCCTTCTTGAGGAATCAGGTCGAACGTAGTTCACTTTTTCTTGTATTACTTCTTTGTTTCTTTTTCTATTCTGTTACACATCTTCCTTGATGATTCCGAAAGAGGGTATATGAAAGAATAATTAAGGCTCAAAGGGGGAAACAAAGGTTAAAGTGTTTGGGTAGTAGAAAAATTGCCTCCGTCATTTCATTCTCCGAAAAATGCCAAATACACACAAACGAAACCAAACGTTGACAAATGCATTAAAGAATTACACATAATATCTCTTGACCGCATCAGAATTGATAGCCATATCGGTGCATCTTCCCTCAACATCAGTTAGACATAGAGCGCCGTTGGATAATACTCTAGTCACCACAAATGGTCCCTGCCAGTTTGGAGCGAACTTGCCTTTCGCTTCGGCCTGATGTGGTAGAACTCTCCTCAGCACATGCTGTCCCACTTCAAATTTCCCGGGACGTACCTTCTTGTTATATGCTCTCGCCATTCTCTTTTGATACAATTGGCCGTGACATACCGCTGTCAATCTCTTTTCATCGATCAAGCTCAATTGCTCTAATCGGGTTTTGACCCACTCGTCGTCATCAATCTCAGCTTCAGCGACAATTCGGAGGGATGGAATCTCAACTTCTCTGGGTATTACTGCTTCAGTCCCGTATACCAACAAGTAAGGAGTTGCACCTACCGAAGTCCGGACGGTAGTGCGATAACCCAACAGTGCAAATGGTAACTTTTCATGCCACTGCCTAGACCCTTCTACCATCTTCCTCAATATCTTCTTTATGTTCTTGTTTGTTGCCTCGACCGCACCATTTGCTTTTGGGCGATACGGTGTGGAATTTCGGTGTGTAATCTTGAACTGTTGACATACCTCTTTCATCAATCCACTGTTAAGATTTGCACCGTTATCCGTAATGATCATCTTTGGAATTCCAAACCTGCAGATGATGTGGGAGTGTACGAAATCCACCACCGCCTTCTTGGTCACTGATTTGAAGGTTTTGGCCTCCACCCACTTGGTAAAATAATCGATCGTTACCAGAATGAACCTATGACCATTGGAAGCCGCAGGCTCAATAGGTCCAATAACATCCATACCCCATGCAACAAACGGCCATGGTGCCGACATTGTATGCAATTCAGTTGGTGGAGAATGAATCAAATCTCCGTGTATCTGACACTGATGGCATCTTCGCACGAAACTTATACAATCACGCTCCATCGTGAGCCAGTAATATCCTGCTCGGAGAATCTTCTTTGCCAATACGTATCCGCTCATGTGTGGTCCACAAACTCCCGAGTGTATATCTGTCATCACTGTTGTGGCTTGACTTGCATCTATACATCTCAACAATCCCAAATCCGGGGTTCTTTTGTACAGCACCCCTCCACTAAGGAAAAATCCGTTTGCCAAAGGCCGAATAGCTCTCTTTTGATCTCCAGTTGCCTGCTCTGGGTATATTCCTAACCTGAGGTACTCTTTGACATCATGAAACCATGGCTCACCATCCACCTCTTCCTCTATCACATTACAATAAGCATGTTGATTCCGGACCTGGATATGTAACGGATCGACACGAACCTTGTCCGGGTGATGTAGCATTGATGCTAAAGTAGCCAACGCGTCGGCAACCTCATTATGCATCCTTGGGATGTGTCTGAATTCTACTGATCGAAAGCGCTTGGTCAGATCATGCAAGCACCGACGATACGGGATAAGCTTTAAATCTCTGGTTTCCCATTCTCCCTGAATCTGATGTACCAGAAGGTCCGAGTCCCCCAAGACCAAGACGTCCTGTACATCCATGTCCACCGCTAATCGCAACCCCAAGATACATGCCTCGTACTCAGCCATATTATTGGTACAATGAAAACGCAATTGAGCAGTAACAGGATAATGATGTCCTGTTTCAGATATGAGCACAGCCCCTACTCCGACTCCTTTTGCGTTTGCCGCTCCGTCGAAGAAGAGCTTCCACCCCGGATCCTTGGTTAGTTCTAACCCCTCAATTTGCAACACTTCTTCGTCTGGAAAATACGTCCTCAAGGGTTCGTATTCGTCATCAACAGGATTTTCAGCTAAGTGATCGGCCAGGGCTTGAGCTTTCATAGCCGTCCTTGTCACATATATGATGTCGAACTCTGTAAGTAATATTTGCCATTTTGCCAACCTCCCCGTAGGCATAGGTTTCTGGAAAATATACTTCAACGGATCCAAACGCGAAATGAGGTAAGTGGTGTAAGAAGACAAATAATGTTTCAACTTTTGGGCTACCCAAGTCAAAGCGCAACATGTCTTTTCCAGATGAGTGTACTTGACCTCGTGGACCGTGAATTTCTTACCGAGGTAGTAAATGGCCCGTTCCTTCCTGCCAGTAAGATCGTGCTGCCCCAGCACGCAGCCGAACGAATTCTCCAAGACCGTTAGATAGAGAATCAGGGGTCTGCCCGGTTCAGGCGGAACTAGTACGGGCGGGTTTGACAGATACCCTTTGATTTGGTCAAACGCTTCCTGACATTCTGTCGTCCATTCTATCGCAGCGTCTTTCTTCAATAGGCGGAATATGGGCTCACAGGTTGCTGTAAGCTGAGCGATAAACTTGCTAATGTAATTCAACCTTCCCAACAGACTCATTACCTCTGTTTTATTCTTCGGCGGGGCTAACTCCTGAATGGACTTGATTTTGGACGGGTCCAACTCAATGCCCCGTCGGCTGACGATGAATCCTAGCAACTTTCCCGATGGAACTCCGAATGCGCATTTGGCCGGATTAAGCTTGATGTCGTACCTTCGAAGCCTTTGAAAGAACTTCCGGAGATCGGCAACATGGTCTTCTTGACGTCTGGATTTTACGATCACATCATCCACGTACACTTCAATTTCCTTGTGTATCATGTCATGGAATACCGTAGTCATCGCCCTCATATATGTTGCCCCCGCATTCTTCAAACCGAACGGCATCACTCGGTAGCAATAAGTTCCCCACGGTGTGATAAAAGCCGTCTTTTCTGCGTCCTCTTCATCCATCAAAATCTGATGATATCCCGCATAACAGTCCACAAAGGATCCGATTTCGCGTCCGGCGCAATTATCAATCAAGATATGGATATTGGGAAGCGGGAAATTATCCTTAGGACTCGCCTTGTTGAGGTTGCGATAGTCCACACATACTCTGATCTTTCCGTCTTTCTTTGGCACCGGTACTACATTAGCCAACCATTCGGGGTATCGAGTGACACGAATGACTTTCGCCTGCAACTGCTTGGTTACTTCCTCCTTAATCTTCACACTCATCTCCGTCTTGAATTTCCGCAGCTTTTGCTTGACGGGAGGATATGCCGGATCAGTGGGTAATCTATGAACCACTAGATCAGTGCTGAGTCCTGGCATGTCGTCGTACGACCATGCGAAAATGTCTTTAAACTCCATGAGTGTTTTGATCAACTCTTCTCTCAGATTGGGTTCAATATGGACACTTATTCGGGTTTCTTTGACGTCATCCGCATTCCCCGGATTAACGGCCTCAGTATCATTTAAATTTGGTTTGGGTTTTTCCTCGAAGTGACTTAATTCTTCACCGATTTCTTCTACGGCTTCATCATCGCCGTACTCTGACTCACTCTCGTCACTTCTTATTTCATGCGTTATTATTTCCAAACCCGATTGACTTTCTAGACCGGGTTGATTAATCTTTAAGCACGCCATATCATTAAGATCAGTTGAAAGAAGGCTGTTCAGAAAAGTAAAAAGAAGGGAAAAATAAACAAAATTAGACACGAAGGGAACCAAATTTCATTAATGGGAACTATACAAGGGAAAACAAACTGCAAACTTAAATCAAAAATGAACTAAAAACAACTGGATTTTACTCCGGGGACAAACCCCCAACACAAAATTTCGAAAGAAAACAATCCAAAACAAACTACCAAGACTCCTTCCGGACAGGGAGAGGAGTAGCCTTCCAGTTATTCAGTTTTGCCTTTGGTCCCACAAACTGTATCTCGGCATGACTGGATCCTTCACCATCCTCGAGCATACATACATCTGTGAATAGGTCCTCGAACTTCCTGAAGAACTCTTCGTCTGGCCTAATCGTAGGACCGGGAATCTTTGTCGTCGGATGTCCTCTTACTCCGGACCTGACGAAAGATTGGGAAAGGCGTGGAACAGGCTTCGGGAGCACCCATGTCTTCTGCTTACTCCTCTTGGCTCGCCGGATGTCCTCTGATGTTGGCTTGAATCCCAAGCCGAAGGTTCCCAAGTTTTCGACCACTGATACCAGTTGTATGATTCCTTGCAGAGATGCACCTAGACCTTTGCCGGGTATGAAACCATGTCGCAACATTTCACGAGCCACCATGACATCTGCAGTAATTATTCTGTCATCGGGAATGCATTCCCCTTCTGGAACTCGGTTGGCGGATACCACATCGCAGATCTGGTATACCCACGGCCCAACATCTTCTTCTGTCTCAACGAAGGGGACGATGGTGCCCGATTGTAGATCATTCTCTCCATGGACGACGATCTCCTGTTGGTCCCACTCAAACTTGACGAGTTGGTGTAAGCTGGATGGAACCGCTCTTGCGGCATGGATCCATGGTCGCCCTATCAGAAGGTTATATGACACCACCATGTCCAGCACCTGGAATTCCATGGTGAACTCCACTGGCCCAATTGTCAAGATTAACACTATGTCACCAACCGACGCTTTGCCTCCTCCATCAAACCCTCGAACACATATGTTGTTCTTGCGTATCCTGCCGATGTCCACTTTCAACTTGTCCAGTGTAGAGAGAGGACAAATGTTAGCACTGGACCCATTATCGACAAGGACTTTGGTAACCACCGCCTCCTCACACTTCACCGTAAGATATAAAGCCTTGTTATGCTCGGTGCCTTCCTCAGGCAACTCATCATCGGTGAAGGTGATCCGATTTGCTTCGAAGATCCTATTGGTGATCTTCTCCAAATGGCTCACTGAGATTTTATCCGGTACATGTGCCTCATTCAGGACTTTCATCAATGCTTGCCGATGTTCTTCAGAATGTATCCGCAAGGATAGCAATGATATTTGCGCCGGAGTCTTCTTTAACTGCTCTACGACCGAATAGTCATGCAGCTTCATCTTTTTCAAGAATTCTTCTGCCTCTTCATCAGTTACCGGCTTTTTCAATGCCGCCGGAGTGATCTTCCTCAATTCCGCAGGGGCAAAACATCTCCCCGAGCGGGTCAAACCTTGCGCTTCGCAAACTTCCTCTTTCACTTCCTTTCCTTTGTAGGTTGTTGTAATCCGAGCATAATTCCATGGAATAGCCCGACTATCAGTTATTGGCAACTGTATTGCTGGCTTGATGATGAAAGGATCCATTCGAACGCCTGCTACCGTCAAGATGGGCTTGATTACTGCCCCTGGTACAATTATCTTTGCTTCCCTCGGCCTCACCGGTACCCCATTCATACTTCCCTTTTCTGCTTCCGACCCTCCTGGTATGTCCTTCTTGCAACTGGGGACTCATCAAGGCTCGGCCCCTTTTTCATTCCTACCCCGCTAGACTTGATCATCATTACCGTCTGAGAGGCTTTCTCCTTTCTTTCTTCTACCCGTACCAACTCGATCATGTTGGTCTCATGATGAGTTGGAAGTGGGTTTTGGTTGATGTTGGGCTCTGTTGGAGTCTGGACCTCAATCCTGCGAGTGTCGATGAGCTCCTGGATGGTCGTTTTCAACCTCCAACACTTTTCCGTGTCGTGTCCTGGACATCCTGAGCAGTATGCACAATTTACTGAATGGTCCAGGTTCTTTGGAAGAGGGTTTGGTAGCTTAGCTTCAACCGGATTTAGCAACCTTACTTGCTTCAACCGGTGGAACAGACTGGTGTAAGACTCCCCCAAGGGAGTGAAATTCTTCGGCCTTGGCGCCCTGTCACCCTTGAATGCCCGATTCGGACGAAAACTCGCGCCCGAGGGGTTTCTGTAAGCTCTTGGGGGTGGATAATTGTTCTGCGGGTTTGGTGCACGCCACGGTGCATGGACGGGAGGTGCAGAATAGGACTGTGCGTGATGGACAGTGAAATGGGGATCGGGTGCTGGATAGTAATGTTGCGGGTGGTTGTATGGATTGTGGAAGTAATTTTGGTGGTGAGGCTGGGGCGGGCTATATTGGGGCGCAGGGCCTCTGTTTCTGAACCATGTCCCGGACTCGACTGCCGCGACTTCCTCCTTCCTCTTTTTCCCAAGTACTCCTCCAGTACCACTTTGGATAGCCTGAGTGGTGGCCTTCAATGCTGAATAGCTCATGATCTTGTTGGTTTTCAAACCTTCTTCGATCATAGCCCCCATTTTTATCACCTCGGTGAATGACTTTCCTACGGACGTCACCAGATGTCCGAAGTAGGTTGGCTCTAGTGTTTGCAAGAAGTAATCCACCATCTCGTTCTCTCTCATAGGCGGATCCACCCTAGCTGCCTGTTCCCTCCAGCGGAACCCAAATTCCCTGAAACTCTCGGCGGGTTTCTTTTCTATCTTCAGCAATGACAAACGGTCTGGGACTATTTCAAGGTTGTACTGGAACTGGCCAATGAATGCTTGAGCCAAGTCATCCCACGTAAACCATCTGCTGGGATCCTGCCTAGTGTACCATTCTAGTGCAGATCCCCCCAAACTCTGACCAAAGTAAGCTATCAGAATTTCGTCCCGTCCTCCAGCTCCTCGCATTTTACTACAAAACCCTCGCAGGTGGGCTACTGGATCACCATGCCCCTCGTATAGGTCGAATTTGGGCATTTTAAACCCTGCTGGCAACTGGACATCCGGAAATGGACACAGATCCTTGTAGGCGACACTGACCTGGTTGCCCAAACCGTGCATATTCCTGAAGGACTGCTCCAGGCTCTTAACTTTTCTGATAACTTCCTCGTGTTCCGAACTTTGGAAATGCTTTTCCGGTTCTGCCGGACTATCCCAATGAGGGGTGTGTGGATGTGGTTCAGGAGCCCTGAAGGTAGGCTCGGGAGGATAGTAAGAATTGTCGTGGATTTGAACATGCGGCTCCCCGGGCGACTTTTGTAGAGTAGCGGGTGGGGGTGCCACAAAAACAGGAGTGATTGGAGGAGGATTTTGTTTGGCTGTTGGAATTTGGGTGACATAAGGGTTTTCCCCTTGGTAGTATGGATAGATTGGGGCGCTCGTCGAAGGATCAAGGGGTGGATGTTCTGGAGCGGATGCGACAGTAGGGTGGTTTGGTGAAGACTGTACCCTAGCCCAGGCCAGGTGCATCTCTGTTATCTGCTGTTTCAACCGGTCTACCTCTTCTTTCATTATTTGTATCTCCGATCTCTCTTCTTCGAGGCTCTTGCCGGAACTAGACATGCTTGTTGTAACTGGCCCTTTGGATCTAGTACGGTAATGATGGCTGGCCAGTATATTCTGTCAAACCAACTGCTAAACTTTCTGGAAATCAACAAACTTGTTAGTTTACCGAGTTTGACAGATATGTTATAGCACGTTGGATGCAATGCACCTAACCAAATAACCCTTTCTACATGTACTCTTAACATGCGTCATTCCAGCCTTTTCTTTTTCTTTTTCTTTTTCTTTTTCCTTTTTCCTTTTTCTTTTTCTACTATCTTTGCAAGCCTTATTGTTATTTAACCTTTGGATTCTTTTCCTTTCTTTTTAGTGGTGGTCGAATCTTATGCGGATTGCCTACGTATCACGTTCTCGCGTGAATCAGACCGAGCGTAGTTCTGTTAACAGGATTGTGGCAAAATTCAGTAACTTTTATATCAAATAAAACCTTAAAGTTACAAAACAGATCTTACAACATAAAAGGAATGCTTGACTCGAAAACGTAAAATAACATGCCAACTGGCTTGACCCAATATTTCAAAAATACATTTTTAATCAAAGGTCTACTGCTCTAAAATTCCTGGGGGCCCGCGAGGCATCATTCGGCCTTGCCGCGGGCCTGGGTGTGAGGTCCTTGTGTAGTCCCCTTAACTCTTCCATGATCCGATGAACATAACCCATAATTGAAGCGAAAAGGTCGGCGCGGGGCATTCGTTCACAAGCTAGGCATTTCATGGTGACATAGTGCCCGATTTCTCCGATTCTGTCCTTGATCATGTCCCTTTCTCCGAGTAGCCGCTCTATCTGCTGGTTTTTCGCCCCCAATCTTCGAGCGTTGTTGGTGACCTGGTCTAGGAGCCTGTCTATTTGTTCTTGCAGCCGAGCCATCAAGTTGTGGCAACGGTCGAGGTCTGCTCTGGCATCTTGGGCTTGCTTGAAAACCCGCTCTCTGAGGACAACATTTGCTTCCCTTAAACTCGTGATGATCTCAGTGTAATCCTCTTCCACCCGTTGTAGGTGAAGTGCATGTTGATGTGCCTCCTTTCTCCAGCTAGCTCGGATCCTCATTGTTTGGGCCTTAGACTCTTCCAATTCTCTTTGGACATCGGCAACTTGGCTTTTCAAACCCTTTATCAATTTTTCGTCTGCCCGACTCCTCAACTGTCTGTCAGCATCCCTTTTCATTTGCTGGATTTGAGCTCTCAAAAAGTCATTTTCTTGTGCCAACTTCTTTTTATCTCATTCGTTGGCGGCAGCTTGCACATCCATTTCAAATTGGAGCTCTTGGGTCCGTTGTTCTATCCCGCTAATCTTTGTTCTATAAGCTTCTTCTCTGGCCAACCAGTCCCATTGTTCTCGTGACGCTCCAGCAAACTCCCTGAGGTGAGGCCTTTTTGCGGGCCTTTGATGCTCCAGATCTCTACTATACCATGCGGGATATTCCGACGATACTTCGCCCCGGGCTCGATCTCGCACCCGAGTGTCTATTTTTAATGTCTGACACTCACTCCAAATCTTTCGGACCAGTGCTTCGGGGAACTGTCCTCCTGGTCCAATTTCAACTACATGCGGGCTGAGGTCTTCTTCTTTTGGGATTATTCGGCATCGTCCCAACTGTCTCAATACTCGACCTGGTGCGTAGGGCTGGATGTTGTTGAGGCCCATTAGCAATAAATACGATTCTGTGGCTGATGCATATATGACTTCTTCCACGGGTAGCCAACCAAATGTCCATTCTATTTTGCTGGCTGTAATCAAACGCAAAAGTCGTATCCATCCGCTGATCCCCTCTGGCAACTCATGTCCCTCGACCCTCGCAGGAAATTCTTCTATACAAGTTTTCTTCGGTGAACTATACCTCATAAATTGCGGATGACGACATAAGTGATCGATCATCCACATTTGGAGCAATACATTGCAAGCTTCAAAGAAGGTCCCTCCAGCTTTGCAGATAGTGAGTGCACGAGAGATATCCGATATTATCACGGGAGCCAAAGTACTGTTGTTCTGTTTCATCAAAGTGCTGACGACCCCTGCCACATGTATGCTGATATTCCCGTCCTTTCTGGGAAATATCAACGAACCTAGGAAAGCTATCATGAAGGCGATGCGTCTATGCTCCTCCCATTTTAACTGGTTGTCTCCGCTGCAGATTTTGCTTTTGTGTTTGTCGAAGCCCCCATAATGACCATATTTGTCATATAGAAATGCTAAAGTGCAGAACCCTTCTGATAAGTCTGGGTTGTGTACAGTTCTGCGGATCTTTACCGTATCCAAAAACCGATGTACCGTCACTACCCTTGGTGCAATGAGGTATTGTTCCCTCATAGGGACTTTTGGTCTTCCGACATACCCGGCTAATTCTTCCAGTGTTGGTGTGAGTTCAAAGTCTGAAAAGTGGAACACATTGTGTGCCGGATCCCAGAATGAAACCAAGGCTCGTATGATGTCTCCTCTCGGGGGAATATTTAGTAGCCCCACTAGATCTCCCAAGTACAGCTTAACGGCATCTTGTCCTTGCTCGCCCAAGTCGCTCCACCACCTATGCAAACTTAAGGGGACCTTGTTTATGATAGCTTCGGTTGTATTCTCACTCGTGCTCATTCTGCACATTTATTTAAGGTAATTTTTTAGATGAAAGCGAAATTTTTATTTGCCCCAAAACTATCTTTTTCTAAAAGAACGAAACGGGCCACAGGAATTGACTGGTCAAAAGGTGGTCATTAAAGCAAAATTAAATATCTTGGCGTTCCGTCATTAAAACTTATTTTGAAATATATGGGAGTTGGACCCGTAAAAGGTTGCCTACGTATCTCACACCCGGTGAGAATCAAACTCGCGTAGTTCGGTCCGTCAAAACAACTATTTTTCTTTTATTGACTGTCAAAGAAAACACATTTTGTCAAAAAACCATTTTGTTGGCAAAGTCAACCTTCTGCCGTCTTTTATTGGCAAACTAAATTTATTGACTTGTTGGTAAAACATATTTTTGTATTTTTCTGAAAAAATATTTACTTCCCCATACTATTTCCTTTTGTGTTTTTTTTTTTTTCTTTTTCCGTTTTTCTTCGGTATTTAAAGGAACCCGGTCAGCATGCCAGTCTAAATAAATGCTCACAACAAATATGATATGGCAAGATGGTCTTTCATTTCAGGTTGCCTGTCCTAGACGGACCCAACCCCCGTGTTGAGTCCCCTAAGTCAGAGATGATGCAAATAAACGTCCTGAATCTAGGCTCAATATCCTGATGCTTTTCAATGGTACTAGACCGTGTACCCGAGCAGACAACTCGGATTTGAGGAGGGAGCTACGTACCGGGGACCCGCGGGATCGTCCGGCTTTGTAACTTATCCTGCCTCTTTTCTTATTTTGGTATTGACACTAACAGAAAAGGGAGTCTCAACCAGTAAGCACATCCCCGGGGTAAGAAGAGACGGGTTTTCGGCACAGTTTTATATACAGTTCACGCAATATCAAAGCGGTAAACATATAGCAGTTTGTATATACAGTGCAACTAGTATCAAAGCGGTAGACATGTAGCACATTAATTAAACATGTAATAAAATCAGATATAGACAAAACAACAATTTAAATGAGCTCGAGTTCTTAGACCCCGAACCGAAGTTCGAGGTCATTATCCCCAGCAGAGTCGCCAGAGCCGTCACACCTCCTTTTTACCGCACCCGCGAGGGCACGAGGGAGTTTTTCCAATTAAAGGACAATCGAGACGGGATCAATTTATTTAATTCAGAGTCGCCACTTGGGAAAATAATGGTGTCCCAAGTCACCGGTTTAATCCCGAACCGAGGAAATTTATGACTCTGTAATACAGTCCGCGAAACTAGAAACCTGGATAAGGAATTCTGTTAACCCGGGAGAAGGTGTTAGGCACTCCCGGATTCCGTGGTTTTAGCACGGTCGCTCAATTGCAATTTTTGTTTCTATCCGATTCTTTTATATATTTTAACTATGTGCTTTTAATGCTCCGCTCTTATTTTTAGAAGAATTGCGACGTTACGAAAACACATTTCGAGTCACACCGCAACCAGTATGCCTGTGACTTTAATGCATTTCAGTTTCACCGAGAGTAAGATTTGGGTCACATAAATGCGCACCCGTATTTTAGGAAAGTAATTTTATTAAAGTTGTGCCTAAAGATTCTCCGTCTTTGTTAACTTCGCGAAAGACCGTGAAATTTGCTGAACGGTCCTTCCGAGTCTAAGGTTTTCATTACAATTAATTGAGGGCCCCGTGTATTTGATTTTCTAACGAGGCTCATCTCATTATTTTAAGGTCCAACTATAATAGCAAAATTTCTATTTTTACTGCCTAATTAGAAGGCCAATTATTTATGTAATTTTTGATAGGTCTCTTAAGAATATTTGTCCGTCCACAATAAATCGGGCCTAATACTAATTGTCCATTTTTACTGTCTATCGTACTTGAAAAGCATATCATATCTTACTTTTTTGCATGCGTTTCATTAATAAAAAAAAAACAACTGAAAGTAATTTAAGACAACAAGGTGAATTCTGTTAATCATCATCGTAATGCCTACAATATTTGTAATTGTGATCTTGTTCTCATTTTAGTCAAACTCAAAGTGAAAAGGCTATGCTATACATTTACTAACAGACACTCCTACCATAATTATTGAGATAACATATTATCATCCAAAATTATCAAAGCTGTACAATATTTATCTAGTATATGGTTCATCTTAAAAACTCAATATAACTTAGTACCGCAATTCCAACTCAATTTGAGGACCTGAATTAGATTTTAGAAGATAAAGAAAAGACTAAACTAAGCAAATGATAAAGAGGCTAAATCGAATCACAGTTCATGGTTAAACTATCCAATTATACATATTATGCTTACAGATCTATCTTTAGATTTTAATGAACACTTAATACCTGTCGTCTAACTTCAAAGTATTAAAACACAGTATTATTCCTTAAGCTGACCTGATTTACTATTTCTACACTTCAATACTATCTTATTACATTTTTAATAAAAACAAGCATTCAGGAAGGCAAAAAAAATAACAGAGATTTGTGACGAAACAGTCGACTTGCATCAATTAAACAGGTATTCAGATTCAGTGTTGCTTTGTATTGCCATATTTGAAATTACATCAATTCGAATTTGCTTGTGTACCTGGATATTGGCCACAAGAAGAAAACAAAGGAGGATCAACAGATGAAGTATGCACCAACACAGCAACACTCAGCAGCAATACGCAGTAACAATGACTCAGCCAACCTGGAATATGAAATGGGAAGAAAAGTAAGCAGTGACGATGCAGCAACAGTAAACACAGCAGCAACCACAATAGACCAGCGGCAACCCAGTAAACCAGCAGCAACACAATAGACTCAGCAGCAACAACAATCAACACAGCATACAACAATAGACCAGCACAAACAACACTCAACACAGCCCAGCAGCAACACAGTAAACACAGGCCAGCAGCAATGTGTGAATGACTATATGCTTTCAATGTCTCTCTATGTATTTTCGAAATGTATCTTTGCTGTGTTTATCTCATTTCAATCCCTCCTCTTACTGTTTCAGCTTAATGCTATATTTATAGCTAAAAACCCCAACCCCTCCTGAAGGCCTGCCCAATTAACTAACCCTTGCCCACTCTTCTCTCTGCCAAAACCATGCCCTGCCAGTCCTAGTGCTCCCTCTGTTTCAGCCACTAAGTCCTGCCTAAGTATGGGCTTTAATTAAAAAAGGTGAAGTTCAAAAACCTGGTGGAGTGTCCTGCTGTGGTAGCAGGCTCCACTAGGCTATCTTATGGGTGAGGGATTAAACAAATGGACTTATTCAACCCTAATACTACATTCCAGAATCCAACAGCCAACAAACCCAATGGTGACTTGCAACCATGCTAACATTATCTAGTATAGTGAAATCTACGAAATTAAGCGACGATATTCAATCAACACATAACATAGCAATGATAACAGTTAGCCGATAAAACAGTGAACTTAAAAATCTCGGCAACAATTGAAACTAAGTATTCGACGACGCTAATCGACGCGAGTTCGTATCCTATAATTAACATATTCCAATAAACGAATCAGAAACAGCAAATGACCAAATAAAAGGCCGGATGAAGAAGAAGAAAGCAAAAATTAACATTAAGCACAAGAGTTAAACAAATGGACAACTAACAACCAAACAAAAATAAAACAGCAAAGAAATCAAATACCTCATAGAGGAATCAGAGTCCGAGCGGACTTTGAACTTTTGAGGCCAAACGGGCTTGAGTTGGTATTTTTGGAGTCGAAAGGACTCTAATTGGAACGTTTTCACATGAAAACGTCCCAATTAAAGTCTATTAGACTTCTATTGTCGAAATTCCCCAATTTGAATATTTAGGGTTCTTGGGCTCGGATTTGGGGTTCGAGCATTTCGGGTTAGATTCGAACCAGACCAATGTTAGTGGGAGTGTGGGGGAGGTGTGAGGAGGCTGTGGTGTGAATTTGGTGAAGTTTGGCGTGGTTTGGGTTCTGACTCGAATCTTTGAATGAAGATTCGAGACGTTTGATGGTGATTCGAGGTTAGCGGAGGCCGGATTCGTAATGGGGGAGGTGATGGGAGCATTTGGTGTTAAGATGGGGGTGATTGGCCTACCGGAACCGCCGTGAGGCGATTTCCGGCAGGCGGCGCAACGGTGGTAGACGGCGGAGCTAGGTCCGGTCTCTGAAGACCTTTGGGAGATGAAGGGAGAGGGGGGTCTGGCTTGGGGGGGCGGGGTGCGTTTGTGAGATTATATATGATTTAAGAGGTTAAATCCTGATCGTTGGATCAAACTTGATCAACGACCAGGATCTCCTCCCATAACCAAACGGTGTCGTTTGGTTAAATTATGGCCTGGTGTATCTGGGATTTATCGATTAATCTGGGCCGTTGGATAATAAAATCCAACGGTCCAGATCAAACGTTACATTAAGCTGATGCTGGGGTGAATATTGGGCTGGACGGATGAGGGTTTGGGCCAGTGTTTTGGACTAAAACATGGCCCAAGTCTGCTCTTCATACTACATTCTATATATATATATATGTATATATATATATATATATATATATATATATATATATATATATATATAAAACATGGCCCAAGTCTGCTCTTTATGATGTATTATATGTATATATACATATATACTAACCTATAACACAACTATTTTTTACTACAATTATCCCACATAATTACATATCACTTGAAAAATGTAAATCACATAATTTTGATATCAAACACTAAAAATGCAAAACCTAATGTATATTTTTTTTATTTTATTAATTTAAATAAATAAACATGCACACAAAAAATGTAAATTTAAGATAAAATAACACCAAATCACAAAAATCATGCCTAACACGAAACTATTTTTATTTTGAATTTTCTGGGAGTACTTCTCCGGTAAGGCAAAAATCACGTGCTCACACACTATACTCATTAGGTGACGATTCTCCAAACTCTCAAAAAAACCCAATTCCCAAAGTGGGAAAAGAGTTGTCTTCTCGAATATCGTGAACCCGATTCTGCAAGGAAAAAATGGGGCATCGACAGGTGAGATCATATGATGTATCAAACAACCCAATCACTCGAGACGATAGCCTCTAATCACAACAATTACCCGCAATAACCAGATACTACCTGAAAAACCTTTTTCATTAGCTAAAGTCTTATTTCAACACCTTCGTAAACTGCCCACGGCAACCGGACATGCGATATATCGAATCCATCTCTCAGACCAACTATTCATGAATCAATTTCCCTTTTAACTGATACCACAATAGATTTCGGGGCCAAAACTCAATATTACCTTTCTAACCAACTGAAATCACATATGCTCTCACTCATTAATGACTCCAACGATCATTTCGATTATCACACACCGCAGTGGTGATATGACACCTCAACACCAGTCTAAGTCGCGACAAGCACAACGCAGGCTCCAATAAGAAACGTCTGAACATACTCAAATCATGACAACTAACTCAAACAAAAGTGCTGTAATTCAATTCCTCCGTACCATCACAACACATAACTGAGATCTTGTCTCACATCATAGAATTAGAGTACGTGAATTCTCCTCGAAAAGTCATAAAATCATGTGGCCTTGCCATAACTCATGATTCTATCCTAACACTATTACCCCTGAGGCACCTCAACTCACCAAGCTCAACACGGTCAGCCACACACAGATTGAGGTCTGAAACCAAGCAATCCATCACACCCATGGTGAAACAATTAATATACACTATCAAATCCTGAAAGGACACAACCGATGCACTATTCGCCGAGAAATACCCAATACGAATTTTCTTCAAAAACCAGGAGGTAATGCATACAAGGTAACATATAAATAAGACTATTTTTCACATCACACTATTGCGGCGTGCAACCCGATCCAGACATCATACCCATGGCGGCGTGCCACCCGTTCCAAATACCATACCCGTGGCGGCGTGCCACCCGATCCACACATATATACCTCACAAAAGGAATGCACATCGAGTCAAATTTGCTCATTACAATGACTTATATAGTCCTATGCTTAGCCATACCAAAGGCATCCGAAAAGTCCCTCAACACTGGAACTGGATCAATGGTAGAAACCTCTGTACCGACATCCGCCACGAAGGCCCAATTAACAAAGCAATACCTGATAGCCGTCAGCTGGTCCTGAGGATACAAAACTGCCTTGATAGAACATAATATGATGCATATTTCCACGCGACCTGTGGCTTTTCTAACAGAGCCCACAACACATTAGTCTAGACAACCTAACATTGGGACAACTAGTCTGCAATCTATTATCATAACCCAAATTCATCATATAAAGCAAAGAAAGAGCCACTAGGGCTTCCAATTTCCAATAACCGCTAAACGGTACCGATACACACGATATACAACCACTGCATAGGCGGATTACGAGAACTTCTAGTCTCCAACACATATATAACACATGAATCACTATGCCTGATTCCACACTCCACCGTACGAATACATAACACACATCAAGCATCCATTCATACCACGAAAGCCATTCAGAAATTTTCCTATGCCATCAACAACTCAATCATCACCGTCGATCCAATAAGAGAATACCGCAATACCACCAAATATTATCAGTTTACATTATCTTGCCCTTTTGAACATATACCACGTCAAATCACTAGAATAGCAGTACTATTTTCCTTAATCACCAGAAAGATTGATTCTCAAATTATCTGCAGCTGCCCGCGTTGCTCAAGAATTTTAATGACTTCCCATATATTATGAACTAATCTCAAAACCTTGAACATGCCATTATCAACTTTCCACAACACATCGCATATACCATACCACACTAAGATAACATGGAAAATTCTATTCCTCTCCTACGCTGCAAACATCGACGCACTCAACTAGTCAAGAACTTTCATGATCCCATATAGAAGAAAAATCATTACACATTCCAAGCTTCGCATACCAATAGAAGATATACTCATGTTTGGACCATGGTAAAATACATCACGAACTCTTTCTCCCAATTCCATAGCATAAACTAAACTGCTAGGACTGAGTCCTTCTACCCACATCGAGCTACGCAACTGCCAGCACTCAAGAGCTTTGTTGCACAATGTCTACAAGACTCATTACTTCGAACACATACCAGGAATTGATTGTATCCTTATCACGCCGTTTCGGTTTATTATCGAGCTATTCCATTTATCCCAGTTTCCTTTCTGATTCATCTTTAATTTAATATTCTCCTTTACTGTAACACCATAATACCTCAACTCAGGTAACCACACGAGACTCGTACATAAGACCACAAGGTCTAAGACTCATAGGCCACTGAATACTCTCTCAGATGTTTCCCATAAGTACCACATTCTATAATACTTTATTTTGAAGAACTTCCTGCGATTCGAAATTCGTTATCATTACCTTCCAATACGGATACATAGAATCCCATAATTAACATAACATATCACAAGTCCTGATCCCTTCTAACGAGACCTCAGTCTTTAGCCACATACACAAACTTAAGATACCTGAATGTTACACGCAAAATCTTGAACACCGCAAAACCATTTTCGGCCGTCATTCACCCTTATTCAACTGTAATTCAACTTTCTTATTGAACAGAACCACTCGTGCTTTGTTAGAACTCTAACACCACAGAACATGATTACATACAGATACAAATATTTATATTTGTTTTATATACACTGAGCATTCTTTATCAATAACAGTTCAAAACATCCTAGTATTTCTTCATATCAACGAAGCACCATATAACCTTTATCGAAATTTCCCAACATACTTAGAGACAGAACCAACATGGCACACAACAGTGTAATCAGTTAATCAATAACAACCTCCCCAACTTGGCTCAAAGCCATATATCAAAGCATTTTTAACCACTCATAGCATTCTTACTCAAATGATGCCGCAATATTATAGTAAGATTAAACTCAAATCATTTACAAGCTTTGGCAGAGACTCGAATCATTAGAAATCTTAACTCTTCTGCAACTCTTGCATTTATAAACACATAACAGTTAAGCCTTCTCTTTAGGTGACAGAAATCTTTTCTAAGTCCCAAATTTTCCAAATATTTCGACAGAGTTTCCTTTGTAATTTGGCCTATCCACAAGCTAGAGAATCACCAAAACCATCCTAACAATACGTCCACAACTCGACAAGACATCACAATGTATATCAACAACATTAATCTCAATACTACACGAGTTATAGGAGTTGTGAGCGGCTAGCGGTGGTCGGTGTGAGGCGAGGCAGAGGGAGGCCCAAGAGATACCGGGGAGAGGTAATTAGACAGGACATGGCCAGGATGCGGATTTCCGAGGACATGACCCTTGATAGGAAAGTCTGGAAGTTAGTATTAGGGTTGTAGGATAGGGGTTTCTAGATTTTTCGTACTCCTTTCCCGGGGTTGGGTGAGGCGTGGTAGGGCTATCCATAGAGGATTCGTGTATTGGTTTGTGTTCTTTTATGGTAGTCATCTCTGGTAGCTACTGTTTTAATATTATTGCATGCCAGTTTATTTATGGTACATATGACTCTTATGTTTAGATAATTATTTATGCAATGTATACTGGAGTAACTAATGGTGTTTGTGTTTTTGTTTTTGTTTGCCTTTCTCTTCACTGCGCCGAGGGTCGATTGGAAACAACTTCTCTGCCCTCTCTTGTCTACACCAAAACCATCCTAACAATACGTCCACAACTCGACAAGATATCACAATGTATATCAATAATATTAATCTCAATACTACACAAATTATATTATCAAAAGTGATACATGGACATGCGTGTCACCTGCCCGAATCATAACACATATCAAATACTTTCCAATTACACATAAGAATCAACCCACCTAAGGACACTCCGCAAGAGATAACCCACATACTTTGCCTCAATTTAGCATTTTAGTACAATACCTTCCACCAGGATACACAAAGCATAATCACTTTAGTCTTCCTGCGTCTAAACGCGTTCTACTACACGTAAGCCACTTTACCTTCCAACTAAGAGATATGATAAATATTCACCACGCCCGTAGCTCGGGGCTACACAACAGATTACAATAAGGATCTAACACCTGACAGCTCGTACATTATCAAACTGCCATTTCCACAATTAAGAACAATACTGATTGTATGAATTTCATAATACCGACTCGTGAAATTAGCACCTTGGTTCTCAAGTCATAGACAAAGATCCGACCTCAAGTCCTCCCGACTAGCCCAACATGAACTCACAGAGATTATATCTCGCCCCTCGATCGGGAAATCACAAGCCATCAAGTAAAATTTATACTACTGAGCATTCGCGTGCGCATATAGACGTGTGGAAGGAATTTCAAGAATTACATCTCAAGCTGAATCAAGTACGCACGATAAGAATTCCAAGAATGTGAAGTTTTCCTAAAAGGTCTGCAAACTCCCGAGGATAAATACAGACGTCTCTGTACCGATCCACGAGACACTACTAATCGGCTCAAGACTCATGAGGCCTAGTAACCTAGGCTCTGATACCAACTTGTCACGACCCCAAAACCCGGTCGTGATGGCGCCCAGCACATTGCTAGGCCAGCCCGACCAAATACACTCTCATCCCGAGCTTAGAGCTCAAAATCACTTTTATTTTAAGTCATCAACAGTGAAGGAAAGCAAGATCAAACTGATAGTATTAAGAATGTCCCGAAGTCTCCCGAAAATACAACGTAACTTCCCAAAGATCCGGGGTCACGAGCCAAGAGCCTCTATCAGAATATCAGTCAATATTGTAAATACTCTACAAGTCTAAGAGTATGCAGAATAAAACAAGTAATAACAGAGTAACAAGGGGGAGTGTCGGGTCATGCGGACGCCAGACAACTACCTCGACGATCCCAAATGGTGCAGGGAGTCGAGTGAGTACTAAGCTCCCAAGTACCTGGATCTGCACACATGGTGCAGGGAGTCGAGTGAGTACTTCCAACTCAGCGGTAATAAAAGTAAATAATGCCGAGGGAAAGAAAACCACACAAGGCACTATCTCATGCTATAAACATACAGAATCATCTTTTAAAATGAAGTACACTTTCAGGGTATTCCTTTTTAACATAGAGTAGATTATTTAGAAATCTCTTTTGAACATCTCTTCCTTTCATTATAACAGATCAATACCTGGTACAACCTTAAACAGTGCAAATCTGTACTCAAATCAGCCCCTTGGGCTCAGCACTCCTTAACAATTTCCACCAGGGTATCTGGTCAATAAGGCATATAACACATGTATGCCAGTAATGTATGAGTGCTTAACGTCATGCCACGTAGTACAAGTAAAGCCAATGTATGTATGAAATGCAATGCATATGACGTTGTGGCGTACAACCCGATCCATGCAAAGGCGCTCGCGCTCACTGTGGGGGTTCAGACTCCGGAGGGCTCCTACAGCCCAAGCGCAATATCAATATCACTCCTGCTGCGGCATGCAGCCCGATCCATGCATAGTCATGAATGCATATAAGCCCCTTGGGCAATTGTATCATATCAGCTCACAGCTAAAATGTCATCAAAACCTTGTTCAAGTTCTTCAAATCTTATAAAAATGCTGAGTAGAAAAATACCATTTTAAAACCTTAGATTGAGATGAAATTATGCACAGTATTATCAAGACAGTGATACCAATCCCCGAAGGATTCAAATATTCGGCACGAAGCCCAAAACATGATAATCAGTCCAATTCATGATAATTAATATCTTTATTAGGGTGTCAATTCAATTTCAAGCAATTAGGTAGTATTTTTATTAAGCGGGACAGACCAAGTCACAATTTCCAATGGTGCTCTAACTCGCGCCCGTTACTCGGCGTACAAGTCACCTCAATATAGCACTATGATGTGCAAGTCCAGGGTTTAAAAACCCTCAGAACATAATTTACAAGTATTACCCACCTCGATCCGACGAAAACTCTAGACCGTGATGCCTTAGCTCCTCAAACCGGCCTCCACGCGCGTCGAAACTAGCCAAAATCAGTACAAATATATCAAAATAGGCTAATGGAACAACACCCAATCGAAAACAATCGAAATCTATAAAAAATCTCGAAACTAGCAAAGCCCGAGCCCCAGGCCCGCTTCTTGAAAAATTATAAAACTCACATTTTCGGAATCCTCGTCTCGCCACGAGTCCGTACATATAAAATTTATCAAAATCGGAGTTCAAATGAGCCACCAAATCCCAATTTTACATAGCAAAAATCCAAGCCCTAACTTCTTCAATTTATACCCAAATTCAGAGAATTAATGGAAGATTCTTTGATTAAATGACGTATTAAGACCACGAGACTTACCTCCAATCACTTCCCGTTGAAATCCCCTTCAAATTCAATCAATTAGCTCTCAATGTAGTACAAAAATGGAGGAAATAATGAGGGGTTCGCGTTTGAAATGTTTCATAAAAGCCTACTGTTCCACCCAGTTATACACTATGCGATCGCAGCCCCAGGCATGCGATCGCGATGAACAAAAACTTAAGTTTCAAAAATCCTTCTATGCGATCGCGGCTTGACCAATGCGATCGTAGTGCTCAAATTTTCAACCATATGCGATCGCGTCCTTTACCATGTGATCGGGTAGTACAAAAATCAACTCCCCTGATATGTAAACGTGGAGTAACCCATGCGATCGTGAACCTTTGATGGCCAGCTCTATGCGATCGCAGCATGGCCTATGCGATCGCATAGCCTTATTTTCCTCTGCCATTTTATTGAAAAACCTGCTATCTTCCAACATGAGAATTAGCTGATTTAACCACCCGAAATCACCCCGAGGCCCCCGGGACCTCAACCAAAACCACCAACCTACTCCAAAACATCATACGAACTTGTTCCAATCATAAAAACACATCCTCAAACATAAAAATCATCGGATCAAGACGGATTTAAGCCTAAGTTTCATCTAGAACTTCCGAAACCAACACCCAATGAAAAACCCAACCTAACGACGTCCGAATGACCTGAAAATTTGCAGACATATCCAAAATCACCTAACGAAGCTACTGCAATCGTCGAAATTCCATTCTAACTCCCGGTTCAAAATCTCACCTACCAACCGGATTTCGCCAAAATTCCAACTTTGCCAATTCACGCCTATTTCTACACCGGGCCTTCAAATTCAATTCCGATCGCTCTCCTAAGCCATAAATCATCCTCCGAAGCTATCCGAAATACCAAAATTCACATCTGAGCCTTCTAACCACATAGTCAACTTCCGGTTGACTTTTCCAAAACAAGCTTCCTCCTATGAGGCTATGTGCCTTATTTTCAACCAAAACCAATTCAATTACACCCGATCAACTCAAATACCGATATAAAAATATGAAACAACACAATAAGGGGAAAACGGGGCGGTAACTCACGTGATGGTGGGTCGGGTCATCACAGGAGGGGAGCATGGATTCATGTATCCCAGGAAAACCCCCTGGATACGCCCCTGGTAATCTAGTGAATCAAATTATTATATATATATATATATATATATATATATATATATATATATATATATATATATATATATATATATATATATATATATATATATATTGTCAAACGGTGTACAATCAGAGACAAATCGCATATTTAATGCATTTACTAAGCTCCATAAAACACTCATTTTTCATGCATGAACTCTTGAGTCGCACAGAAATTTCCATATAGTTGTCAACCAATGTACATTGATTAACACTTATTATCTTCTGTCCCTTCCTTACGATTCTATTTTTTCATTTCATTTTCTTTTTCAAATATTCGTTTCTTTATTTTTATTTTTATAAAGATTATTAGGAAACGGAAATGTACTTAAAAAGGAAGGTGATTTATTTATTTATATACAATTTGAAAGTTTTGATCAAGAGGAAAAAAAAGTGAGAAACTTGCAAAAAAATTCACCTGAGTGTACTTTTAAGTTTTAACAGCTTATCATGTTTAACTTTTATCTCCATTTTAACGATGTCTCATTTATAAGATTGTTACAGTAGTTTTCTTCTTCAGATATCACTATTTTAGTCCCACCACTGAATTCTATTGTTTTATATCGATTTTTATAATCAATACTCTAAGGGGTCGTTTGTTGGAATATGATATATACCGGTGTAAGTTATGCCAGCATAAGTTATATTGGGATAGGTTATATTAGAATTAATTATGCTGAGATTGTTGTTTATTCATTGTTTGGTATGTTATGTTAAGAATGACAATTGCATAATTTCTAAGAAGAAGGTATAAGTTATACCGGTGTTAATTACCCCACCTTTTATAAGGTATAAGTTATCTTAGTGTTAAAACTAACACCGGAATAACTTATACCTGATTTACTAACGAATCAAAGTATTAAAATGATATTAGATTTTTATACTATCTTATACCTCATATCAAACATTCCTAAATAACTAATTAAGAAAGTGATGGCACTTTCAAAAAGGAGGGCGTGAATTGATGATAATAAAGTAACAAATTCAAACAATTAAACGTCACATACAACTTTGTTAATCCTTGTGAACAATTTAACAAGTTAGATTTAATGAAGACAATATATCCAAAGTATTGTTAGCCCATAATTAGTAAGTAAATAGTGTAGTGGGGCCTACCTATGATGAGGTGGCTTTAAGTTAGTTAGTTGTTAGTACATTGTATAAATACATGTATATACACTGTAAATGATATACAGAGAGTAATAACACAATTGACGGTTATTACATTTTCATTCTCTCTCCATCTTTTTCATTTCTTTCTTGTTTCTTCACTGTAATTGTTCCTCCATTTTCATGGTATCAGAGCTCTGGTGAAGCTTCTGTTTTTTCAGTCAATTACAGTGAAATTCAATTTTATTTTTGAATCACTTTGTTGAGCTATTGATCGATTTATGCAATGACAATCGAAGAAACATCTTCAGCTCAGATTGACCCAGCTGCAAATACGATTGATTCTAGTGTAGATGTGGTTCATCATCATCATCCTCTCTATATTCATCCATCCGATACACAAGGTACTGTTTTGATTTCAATTCAACTTCAAGGACCTGAAAATTACTCATTGTGGAGTAGATCTATGAAGATTATTCTGCATGGCAAAAATAAACTCGGATTTGTGTTAGGAACTTGTAGAAAACACATGTTCGATTCAAGTTTGCATGAGTTATGGGATAGATGTAATGCTATAGTTCTAGCTTGGATAATGAATAAAGTATCTCCAAATTTACTTAGCTCTGTGATATATGTTTCGGATGCTTATAAAGTGTGGGAAGATCTACGCGAGAGATTTGATAAAGTAAATGTATCCAGATCCTTCTATCTACACAAAGAAATCCGTAAATTGTCTCAAGGTTTATTGACTGTCTCTGAATATTTCTCAAAATTGAGAGAGCTATGGGATGAGTATGAGTCTCTAGTTCCTCCTCCTTCATGTGGATGTCCTGAGTCTAGAAAAAATGCAGAACATTATCAACTGGGCAAATTGTATCAATTTCTTACTGGTCTAAATGATACATTTGATAATGCGAAGGATCAAATCCTAATGACCAGGATAGTACCTAATATAAATCAGGTATATGCAATGGTTGTTAATGTGGAAAGTCAGAGGAGAAACAATGTGGTAATTGGTGTTAATGATCCTACAACTTTGTTAAGCAATAAGTCTTCTTTTGGTGGTTATAATCGAAGCTATAAGTCTAGAAACAATTCTGGTAGATTGTCTCTACATTGTGATTTTTGTCATCTTAAAGGTCACACTAAAGACAAGTGTTACAAACTCCATGGTTATCCTACTGAGTTTAAAGGCAGAAGAGGAGAAGGAGGTAATTTTGAGTCTAAAGGAGCATAAGCTCATACTGTTAGCGTAGCTTCAGATTCATCTCAACAGGGGAATCAACAAGGGAATGCTGTTGATATGGTAAATTCAACACATGAGTCAAAACATGATAATGTTTCAGCTGGTGTCTTCTGCAGCACCTTTCTTTACTCAAGAACAGTACAATCAAATTCTACAAATGTTGATAATGTGAAGGATCAAACCCTAATGACCAGGCCAGTACCTAATGTAAATCAGGTATATGCAATGGTTGTTAATGTGGAAAGTTAGAGGAGAAACAGGTGCAACTAATCATATGGCTCACAATTTGAATCTTCTGAGCAACATTAGAAAGCTATCAGATATTGATCAAAATTCAGTTCAACTTCCTAATGGTGAAAAGGTTATTATTAGTCATACTGGTGATTTTTCAGTGTTTAAGGATAAATCAGTACATCATGTCCTATATATTCCAGATTTCAAGTTCAATCTAATGTCAGTTTCAAAAATCACAAAAGAGTTGAAGTGTTTGGTGGCTTTCTTTCCTGATTTCTGCATATTTCAGGAGCTCTTTACTGGGAAGGTAATGGGGATTGGTAAAGAAGAGCAAGGATTATACATTCTGAAGCCAAAGAAGTCAAATATTGTCAAACAGTGTTTGAAGTCAAAGCAGCCTTGCTCAAGTTCTTGTGTAAATGCAACTAGTAGTGTTTTGAATACTAATAAAGTAGTTCCTGATGAAATAGATCTATGGCATAAAAGGTTGGGTCATGCACCATTACAAGTTCTCAGAAGAATAGATGTATTACCTAAGAATCATTTGAAAGATCATTTCTGCACAGTATGTCCTATTGCTAAACAAACAAGAGTTCCCTTTCCTTCCAGCAATTCATGTTCTATTAATGCATTTGATCTTATACATGCTGATGTGTGGGGGCCTTATAAAGTTCCTACTCACAATGGTAGAAGGTATTTTCTAACTCTAGTGGATGATTATTCAAGATTTATCTGGTTGTTCTTGATGCATGATAAAGCAGAAACTATTGTGGTTCTTAAGAACTTCTTATTATCAGTGAAGAATCAGTTTCAGTGTAGTATAAAAGTTCTGAGAACAGATAATGGCACAGAGTTATTTAATACTCAGATGACCATACTGTTACAAGAGAATGGTATAATGCATCAAAGCTCTTGTGTATATACTCCACAACAGAATAGCGGAGTTGAAAGAAGACATAGGTCAATACTTGATATGGCTAGAGCTTTGAGATTTCAAGCTTTTATTCCTCTCAGATTTTGGGGAGAGTGTGTTACCACAGCTGTTTATATTCTAAACAGATTGCCTACTGTTATATTGAAAGGAATATCTCCTTTTGAAATGTTTATTTCACAAGCCTCCTTCTTTACAACACTTCAAAGTGTTTGGAAGTCTTTGTTATGCTACCAACTTAAACAAAAACTGACAAGTTCTGTCCTAGAGCTATTCCAGCAGATCATTTAGGTTATTCATCTAGTCAGAATGGATACATTTTATATGATCTGATCTCAAAATCATTCTTTGTCAGCAGAGATACTGTGTTCAAAGAAGATGTATTTCCCTTCAAACATACTCATGCTACTTCTTTTCACTTATTTTAAGTTCTAGAGTTTAGAACTACTGAATGTTCTAACACTCCTACTTCTCAATCTTATTCAAATATTCCTACTTCTTCTCCTACTACTATTTCTTCATCTACATCTACACCTTCTTCTGATTCTTCATCTTCTTCTACTTCTCCTACTTCACATTCTTCTTCTTCTATTTCTTTACCTCAGTCTATACCTTCTACTTCTGTTTCATCTGATGTAAGAAGATCTTCCAGAATAACTAAACCTCCTATTTGGATGGAGGATTATGTTGGTTTGTCTAAATCCACTTTCTGTGCTCATCCTATTTCACAATGTGTCTCTTATGACTCACTCTCTTCTGCTTATAGAACTGCACTTGCTGCTTATTCTGCAGTATCTGAACCACAGTCTTATGCTGAAGCTAAGACTGATCCTAAGTGGATTGAAGCTATGAAGTCTGAAATTTCTACATTGGAGGCTAATCAAACTTGGTCTATTGTTGATCTTCCTCCTGGTAAGACTCCTATAGGGTGCAAATGGGTGTTTAAAGTTAAATACAAATCTAATAGAGAAGTGGAGAGATACAAGGCTAGGTTGGTTGCAAAGGGATATAGTCAACTTGAAGGCTTGGACTATAAGGAGACTTTTTCTCCAGTTGCTAAAATGGTCACTGTTAGATCAGTAGTGGCTTTAGCTGCAGCATCTGGTTGGTTTATCTTTCAAATGGATGTGCATAATGCTTTCCTTCAAGGTGATCTTCTTGAAGAAGTCTATATGCACATTCCAGATGGCTTTGCTAGCCAGGGGGAGTTACAGAAAGTTTGAAGACTTCATAAGTCTCTATATGGGCTCAAACAAGCTCCCAGACAGTGGAACTTAAAGTTGACCAGTGCTTTGACTGATATGGGGTTTAATCAATCACACTACGATTACTCTCTATTCACATACAAGCTAGGATGTGATCTTGTAATAATACTGGTGTATTTAGATGATTTGTTAGTGACAGGAACAAACTTAACACTTATTCAGCAGATAAGAGAAGAATTGCAGACCAGATTCAAGATGAAAGATTTGGGTGAATTGAAGTTCTTTCTTGGCATTGAGTTTTTGAGATCAAAGAAAGGAATTCTAATGAATCAAAGAAAATATGCTCTTGAGTTAGTTTCTGAAATGGGCTTAGTAGGAAGCAAACCAGCTACAACTCCTTTGGAGTTCAATCACAAGTTATCTTCTATAGAACTTGACTGATTTCTGCATAGCAATGAAGACACATCTGATAAAGAGCTAGAAGATAAAACTAGCTATCAAAGAATAGTTGGGAGATTACCATATCTAACTATTACTAGACCGGACATTGCTTTTGTAGTTCAGGTACTTAGTCAATATATGCATGCACCCAAACAGTCTCATATGGATGCAGCTATGAGAGTAGTGAGATATATAAAAGGTACTGCAGGACTTGGATTGTTTATGCCAGCAGCTGAGACCACAACACTATCAGCCTTTTGTGATTCAGATTGGGGAGCATGTGTAGAAACCAGAAAATCAGTCATAGGATATGTGGTGAAGTTTGGACAGGCTTTAGTGTCTTGGAAATCAAAGAAACAAAGCACTGTCTCAAGGAGTTCTGCTGAAGCAGAGTTTAGAAGCATGGCTTCTACTGTTGCTGAAATTGTTTGGTTGATTGGCTTATTTGAAGAACTTGGAGTAAAAGTGAAATTGCCAGTGCAGCTGTTCTGTGATAGTAAAGCTGCAATTCAGATTGCAGCTCATCCAATCTTTCATGAGAGAACCAAACATTTTGATATTGATTGTCATTTTGTAAGGGAAAAAATTCAAAGTGGAATGATACAAACACAACATGTTGGAACAAAAGAACAGTTAGATGATGTACTTACTAAAAGTCTATGCAAACCACAACATGACTATCTGGTAGACAAGCTGGGAATGAAAGACATATTTCATCCCTCAGCTTGAGGGGGGTGTTGAAGATAATTAGTAAATAATATAGTGTAGTGGGCCCTACCTATGATGATGTGGCATAAATTAGTTAGCTGTTAATATTTTGTATATATATTGATGATAATAAAGTAACAAATTCAAACAATTAAACGTCACATACAACTTTGTTAATCCTTGTGAACAATTTAACAAGTTAGATTTAATGAAGACAATATATCCAAAGTATTGTTAGCCCATAAAAAATTATGACTAATTGGACAACATACGCAAGTTCCGCCAATCCGTCAAAATTTGTGAACAAATTAACAAAATAGATATAATAAACATAATATCAAGTCTTATCAGTCTGATAAATAAACAATTGATGCAAGATTTGTTCCTGCGGCACAACTTATGAACAATTTGTATTAAAGTTATACTCATAACTCACCTTATATGACTCGTGAACAAGGCAACTTTTATTCATCCAACAAAACTGGGAACAATTTATGCTAAATTTATAAGAAGAATTAACCCAAATAGCCGCCTATCCAACTGCTTAAACTAAAAATAGTCGATGAAGGTATAATATATATATTATTTATGTATAATCAATGTATAAACTATGTGTATGATTAGGACAAGTAAATGATAAATATGGCTGGCTATTTGTATAAAGATCCCTTTATTACTCGCCTGAAATAACTTGTGAACAGAGGCAGAGTCAGGATTTTAAATTTATGGGTTCAAAATTTTAATTGTTTTAAGTTACTGAATTCTGAATTAATAAATTATATATTCAATAAATTTTTTAAGATACATACATAGTTCGAACCAAAAGCTAGCGGATTCGACTGAACCCACATAAGGCTCTCTAGCTCTGCCCCTGCTTGTGAACATAGTAATTTTTCCGTCTTCTGCCCGAGGTAACTTGCAAAAAAATTATGACCGCAAGGTTATTTACTTAGTTTTGCACAAATTCCTTAAAATGGAATAAAATTATTCCGGACCCATGACGGCGTTTTTACGGGCCTATGAATATGGCCCAATCGGTGATTTGTGGACGAAAAACAGGCCGCCTACCATGAATTGGGCCAGTAAATATTGGGGCTCGTTAAGAAAGCCATTATCTTCTTCAGAGAGGCATTATAATTTACAGATAAGATAACGTTAGACTGTGAATACAGAAACTGAGCAAAGAGAAACAAAAGGGAAGTAGCAAATGGCGTCCACAGCAACAACTTGTTTGCTCCACAATTATAGCTTAGCCAAAAGTACCAATTCTGAAACAGTCAAATTATCAGAGAGGACCTCAATTTTAACAATTGTGGCTCAAAAGAAAGCCAAGAAAATACGAAAGGTGAATTATTTCTTCAAAATGTCATAATGGCTTCAATTTATTATCTTTAGAATCTTATTTATTTTCACTCGATGGTTTTTATTTTATTTTATGGGGCAGATAATACTGAAAGAGGATATTACACAGTTGGGTAAAAAGGGAGACCTTTTGGATGTTAAAGCTGGATTTTTTAGGAATTATCTGCTACCATTGGGCATGGCTCAAATTGTCACACCTACACTTCTCAAGTAATTTGTTAATTTCTATTTGGAACTTTAAATTTTGTCATATACTTTTATTGCTTTAGATTCTTCTTTCATTATCTACATTTTGTTGAGTTAAAGTTTGCTAATTTGTTCCGTTTTATGGTTGTATTAGATGGACTAGTAAGTGTTAATGCGTGATTTTAATTGTTGAATATTCACATTATCAACCATAATTAACATAGGTATGCGTAATCTGTGGGATTCTTTAAATTATAGTAATAACTAACTGAAAAGTGAATATACCCATGGATATACATCTTTGTGTGCAAGAGTTGTACCATACTGATGCTTGATCACTGTTGATATTTCTTGAGCAGAAATATGGCAACTTTGGTGTTAGAACTCTTGGTCAAATGTCAATATACAAGCTCCGTGTAACTTTTTGCTCATGGATTTTGCCTCTTATGATTAATGATCTCAGGTTTTAAGTAAGTTCACTTCTTTAGCGAAATGTAATATTGATAAAGGATTCATCTTTAATATCTTTTCCCACGTTGCATAAGCATGGATAACCGATTGGACATAAAACCTTCATTTCCTACTACGTAGTCACTTGGTATTTAGAGTGAGTGATAGGTTATACCAGCTGTTTACAGCAAGTGTTAGACCTATGGTGCGACAGTCTTGTAAAATTCTTATCCAAATCAGTTTTATATGTCATAGGCTTTTCCCCCCATGATATCTGGCAAAGCTTAAAAGAGTATTCAAGCAGAAAAAGTCACTTCTTGATATTACGTTCATATTTTAGGTCATCTACCATTCTATTTTTCCTTCTCACTGAATCTACACATCCTACCTGTATGTCCCTCCAAGTACTTGTCCACTGAATTTTCATCTGGTAGGCTCTTCAACCAATGTTATCAAAGGCGAAAAGTACAAAAAAACTCTAAGGTCCGTTGTGGCTTTAAGCGTAAAGCGCAAATAAAGCGTGGGCTTTAATGAAAAAAGCGCAACTGGAGAAAAAGTAAAAATATGTATATGTAGTCTAAGACTAATAATTATAAGCATGAATAACATATATATGGACAAAGAAATTGGAAAAAATATACGATGAAGTGAAATATCAATTGTTTAATGTTGCCTTTTCAGGATTACACTCATTGGCAAGTAACAGTATGCCTAATCGCCTTGATGCGATACTAAAGTGCCAACAAAGCGAGGCGAAGCGCTCAACATATTTTGAGCCTCGCTTCAGGGCTTAAGCGCGCCTTTGACAACACTGTCTTCAACCAAGCTGGATTTCCAATTTCATAAGTACTAAGAACAAAATAAATAAATATGTGAAGGCTTATTAGAGATGGTATTGCTCGAAGCAGTTTAATTGAAATGTTAGATAGCAGTTAGCGTGCTTTGCCTTTACTGAGATATTTACCTATTAACTTCATGGTTGAACTTTTATTTTATAACATTATTCTCAGGGAAATGAAGATGGAAGATGAGAGAATTGAGGCTGAGAAACAACGGGTAATTAGATTTCTTATTGATCCAATCTATTGAAAGTTGAAAAACAAATGTTTTTAACTTTCAAATCATTAAAAGAGTTGAGTATGCCACAGTAACTGGTTTGGTAACAAATATGGTTTTAGTTATAGTTTTGGATCTTGAATTCAGGTGAAAGAAGAGGCACTACAGCTTGCTCGAATTTTTGAAACTGTTGGAGCCTTCAAGGTGAAGCGTAAGGGTGGGAAAGGAAAGCAAATCTTTGGAAGGTCAGTTGAGATACTAAATTGTGATGAGCAACTTTGTGATTATTTAGTCTACCTTTTGACATCAGCTCCATTGCAGTGTCACTGCTCAAGATCTTGTTGACATTATAAAAGCACAGCTACAGAGGTACAAATTTCCTATCTTTTATGCCAGAGGATGTAGGTAGTTGTATGCGAACTGTTCACCACTTTTAAGTTCATGTTGTCTGATTCATCTGTTTTATAAAGTCATCCAAGTATTTGGGTAAACAGACTTGATTGTCATTTGATATTTTTCAAACGGTGTTTATTTCTTTGTGATTCTTTCAATGCAACCTAAGGTCTGGTGCTACCTACTCGTCAACATTAGTCATCTAGGACAATGGAATATGCTGATTCCATTGTTCATCCATTTCTAGGGCAAACAACGTTGTTTTTTGAGCAATATGCTGCCTGTTTGTACGATCACATAGTTGCTTGCTGCTACCTCTCTGCCCCAACCGAGAAAGAGGAGGGATAGCGAATCTGTTCTCTTATAAGAAGAGAAGTGACATCCCAACTGCTTATTATCAATTTTTTACTAAACACATCAATTACTTATTAGTAGTTTCAGCACTTCTCTTCAAACACATAACTGGTTATTTATAAATTGGTGTTTCAGCACTTGATGCTTACAAGCTACTTTTAATGAGCTAACCAAAACGGGCTTCCAAAGTCTTATAGGTAGATTAGATGTATTAACTGCCGGAACTTTAATCTATATTCACACGCAATCTACTTGTAGGGAGGTGGACAAGAAAATTGTCTCTCTGCCTGAGATTCGAGAAACTGGAGAATATGTTGCTGAATTGAAGCTGCATCCAGATGTTACAGCTCGAGTAAGGTTGACTGTGTTTGCCAATTAAGCGTAGGGGCTTTCTGGAGCAGTTGATGCCAAGTTAGGAATTTGCTATATCTGCTCTCTCGGTCAAGGTACAGTCATTTGTTGATTCCAGTGGCTATTATTCAAGCAAGGTGAATGCCTTAGGTGCTATATCAAATACTATTATTCAAACCATGCATTTACAGAGCACTTGTGTTAGTGCTCTGTAAATGCATGGTTTGAATAATAGTATTTGATATAGCACCTAAGGCATTCACCTTGCTCTGATGGTAAGCAACCTCCACTTCCAACCGAGAGGTTGTGAGTTCGAGTCTCCCCAAGAGCAAGGTGGGAAGTTCTTGGAGGGAAGGATGCCGGGGTCTATTTGGAAACAGCCTCTCTACCCCAGGGTAGGGGTAAGGTCTGCGTACACACTACCCTCCCCAGACCCCACTAAAGTGGGATTATACTGGGTTGTTGTTGTTGTTGTTGTTTGCATTTACAGAGCACTAACTACGCAGCCCAAAAGTTTTAGGCTTTAGTTCACAAACCTAAGTTGCTAAAGTAATGACAACTATAAGAAATCTATTAATATAGAAGATATTTATTTCAGCCTTTCAGGCTTGTGCTTGTGACTCGTGATTCAAAATTGCCAACAATTTTATGGTCCTCTCCCCTCTTTTTTTTTGGTTTGCCACCCAGCATCCGGTACTCGCACTGGGGCTTACTAAATTCGGATTTGCGCCGGGAAGTCCCACCTTAGGAGGTAAAGTGCTCCCTATCAAAGTTGATTCCATACCCAAAGCATGAATCCTAACAAAGGCGACTCCATACCCAAGGCTCGAATCCGAGACTGCTGGTTAAGGTGGATGGAGTATTTTACCACACACCACAAGCCTTGTTGGTGGTCCTCTCCACCCTTTGTTTTTCCCTATGAGGCTATGACTCGTGAGGGCAGATAAGTCAAACCCTTTTGAAGTTCCACCCTTTTATGGTAGAACTCAAATTCTCTAAATTATATTCAACTCTCTTCAAAACAAAAATCAACTTCATGTGTTCTAATACGAATAACATGACCTGCCCGTACTGTCCGAACCCTGATCGCATTGAGTTTGGATGACGTAGTTGATTAGGTTTGTGACAGGGATTTTGTTTGGGGATGTTACTCCTCGTAGTTGATATGCATGAATATGTTATTGTCTTGGATAAACCTGCATGCAACATTTAAGTTGTTAAGATAATGCATAGTCAATAAACTTGATGTAGATTTCTTATCCAGAACTGCTGTTTTCTTTTCTTTTAATTTCCATTTCAGGTGGGGGAGGATTGCTATAAACAATGTAAACATCAGATTCAGACTCAACATATGGACCCCAAGTTTTGTAAATTAATTTTCTTCTTTTGAGATCATTTACCCTGACGTGTAACATCAGATTTCTCATCCTAAGCCTTGTTATTTCATTTGTCATTGTGGGTCTTCATTGCGTTGGTTGTTATAAACTTCCATTATTCCAATCTTGTATCTATCTCTTCTTTTCCTGTTATTTCTTTTCAATCATTTGTTTCCAAGATAATTATTATATCAAAGTAAGACCTTTCGTTTCGTGTAGGGCGGTTAAGTTTATTTAACTGAACTCATTACTTTCAGCTATGAATACCCATGCAAAAAAGTCTTAAATTTTTTTGCATATAATAAAATCATAATCATTCAAAACCCTTAACTCTAGTTCTGAATTTGCATAAAATTTTGTGCGTAGAATAATTTCTTATTTTTAATTTCTAGAGCTGCTTCATGTCATGGGAACGAGTTTTTCTAATCCTATATGTCCATGCATGGTGTTATAAGTCATGTTTATAACTAGCAAGTTGAAACTTGAAAGTGCAGAGTAATATGTACTTTTACCTATGTTGTTCGGATTTTTTAAATCATTATTGAATCCATATCAGATTCTCCAAAAATGCATTACTTTTGGATATCCGACACGCACCCAACAATATTTTTATTCCCGGGAGTTGAAAATTGCACTGGCGTTATCCATTGTCAAGTTGGAAGAGCCATAACCTGAAAGTTGTGATAGGATAACAAGAATAATTATTTCTGAGTGTCGCTTTTGCCCATGTTAATCCTCTAAAATTCTTTTTATCTGTTTGGTCATCATATGGGGCCCCAATACAGAGGCAACTAAACTGAATATTGTATACCAGGCAAATTATGCACATTTATAAAGTTGAAGTTATTTCTTTGTGACCTATAGATTACCAAGTTCGAACATTGAAAGCAGTCACTAATACTTGCATTAAGGTATACTGTTTATATAATACCCTTTGAGGTGCGACCTTTCCTCGAACGTAACCCATGCGTGAAAACAAAATGCTTTGTGCGTCAAGCTGTCTTAAAGAAATGCCAAAAAACAGGTGTTTTGGACTTTGGTATTAGAAAGATCAGCTAGTTCTTATCTGAAATATCTGATTGGTTTGGCACCCTTTGGCTGAAAAGAACAAACTTTTGCGAACTAATCCTCATAAAGTTGTGATGATTAGTAAATTAGTACTACAAGTTTCATATCAACAACTGGAACCAGTGAGATTAGTTCAAAGCAGTAGGTATACTTGTTTTATTTAAGATGGATACTATTTTCTCATCAGCCATAGAACATGAGTGGAGCATATGTGTACAAACAAAAGATCCGACAAACAGTTCTTGATTCCTTGACAATCAGTTTTTTCCTAATTAATTTAAGGTTATAAATATACTAATTTGTGTTTTTTTCAGTATAATTTTAATTGATTTTAGCATGTTATTGCTCAATGCTTTAGGTTGCTATATCATTGCAAGGAAGCGTTACTTATCGGTGCATGTTAATTTAATCTGTTGCTGGTGTACATACAACTTAAACTCATTTATGATAAACGGTTTTCACAATTTAATAATTTTTTTTTGTGTGAACTCGAACATAAATTTTTCAAACTTTTAGATTTAAAATTTACAATAGAAGTAATTGAAAAAATCTGTGGTCAAGTAAATGAAAGTAAAAAAAGAGATTATTGGAAGTTATTTATTTCAATACTAGCAACCATGGTTTGCTAAACAGCAACAACGGTCCAGTATAATCCGAGTAGGATTTGAGGAGGGTAATATGTATGCAGAGCTCAACCCTAACCCGAGGGACAGAGAAGCTATTTCCAGAAGACTCTCGGCTCAAGAACGTTGGTGCATAATCACGGGGGAGCCGCAATTTGAACTTTATAGTTAGGTTTTAAATTCTAAGACATCGATATTAACTATTTGTAGCCTGATTTTGAATGTAATATTTGTACATATTTTATAAACTTATACTCACTTCCACTATTTTAAATTACCTTTAATGTAACTTGATAATATAAAAATTAAACATTTTCAGAAAAACAGTAACAAACAACAGGAAAAAGAAAACTAAGAAACATTGTGAGTCATGGACATGGTTTTTTCAGTGCAATTTCTGGGGGTCGGGGAATGTAAACAAAACCAACCAGCTGGCACATTGAGAAGCACGCCACCTCAGCAATATTTTTTTTTGGCTGAGTTGTCGACATGATACTCCCAATGAACTCAATTTCCCCACATGCCATGGCAATCATGTCCCTTCTTTGTCTCTTCTTGTGATTTAATAGTTGTGGAAAATTAAACTCTACTACAAACAATATATAAAAACCGGAAAAGGGTTCAAAATGCCCCTGATCTATTGGAAAAGGTTTAAAAATACCCTTCATCCACTTATTGGGCTAAAAATACTCCCCCATCCACCTATTAGGCTAAAAATATTCCTCTAGCAACCATTTTGGTTCACTTATGCCCTTTGACCGTTAGGTCAATGCTAAATTCATTTTTTTTTAAACTTAAAAAAATTATTTTGCAAAATAATTTTTTTTTTAAACTAATGAACCCAATAGTCCACTAATTTAGTTAAGTCTTTTTTCCGGTTTTTATAAAAAAATACTTTTTTTTAAATTTTTAAGGTATTTTTTTTATTAAAAACTAGAAAAAAGTTGTAAAAATAGAAAAATAATGTTTCTAATAAAATATTTTCGTTTCTTAAAACTGAAAAAAAATATTTGCAACAAAATATTTTCGTTTTTGAAAATATTCCTTTTTCATTTTTTCAGTTTTTTAAAGCATTTCGTTTTATTTTCGTTGTTCAGATTTTTTTTAAAGTAAAAATATTTTTTTTTAAAACGATAATATTCTGTTGAAAATATTTTTTAATTTTAAAAATCAAAATATTTTATTAAAAAGATTATTTTCTGTTTTTACAAATACTTTTATGTTTTTACCAAAAAAAAAATACTTTAAAATTTGAAATACTGATCTTGAATTTAAAACTTAAAAAGGCACTTATTCTCGCATTTTATCATTCTTTTGTAGTACATCTTCTAATAATCAATAAATATAATATAACGACATCAATATCTATTTTATAAACAATAATATTTTTTTCTTTTTTTTTGCACAAAATAATAATTGTATAAAAGAATAACTAACAATAGAATAATCTTTTTCAATTGATATCATTAATATAAATTAAACTAATAATAAGTTTTGCAAAAAACAAAATTAAATTAAATCCTAACCTTTGAAACAAAAGGAGAATGGAGGACACATGTTAATAATCTAAACTGTCATTGACATTTAGTGGAGCAGACCTGGAGCATGACTCAACCCTACTTAATATACCAAAAAGAAAATGCTTTAAAAATTGAAATATATTTGTAAACACAAAAAAAAAATTTTAATAAAATATTTTCGATTTTTAAAAATAGACAAAAAATATTTTCAACAGAATATTATTGTTTTTATAAAAACAAAAATATTTTACTTAAGAAAAAAATCTGAAAAACAAAAATAAAACGAAATGCTTTAAAAACTGAAAAAATGAAAAATGAATATTTTCGAAAACAAAAATATTTTGTTGAAATTTTTTTTTCAGTTTTTTAAAAACGAAAATATTTTATTAGAAACATTGTTTTTCTATTTTTACAACTCTTTTCTAGTTTTCAATAAAAAAATACTTTAACAAAATATTTTTTTTTGTAAAAATTAAAAAAAATGATTTACTAAATTAGTGGACTGTTAGGTTAATTAGTTTAAAAAAATAAAATTATTTTGCAATTGTTTTTTAAGTTTTACAAAAAAAAATTGATTTATCATTGACCTAACGGCCAAAGGGCATAAGTGAACCAAAATAGTTGGTGGAGGGGTATTTTTAGCCTAATAGGTGGATGGAAGGGTATTTTTAGCCCAATAGGTAGATGAAGGGTATTTTTAAACCTTTTTCAATAGGTTAGGGGCATTTTGAACCCTTTTCCGTTATAAAAACACATGAATTAGAGGTTATATTATACTACTATTTACTTCGAAAATACGAGTAATAATTAAATTAAAATTTGTAATTTTAAAGATATTTGATTAGATTCAATACCAATTAATAATCAAGAAATATAAAGTAGAAGTCAAAGAAATAAGTAAATCAAACCAATATAACTCAGCAACAGTGACCTCGAGGTGGGTTTAGAACATTAAGAATAATTAAGCGAGAAAAGTAAAGTAAGAGCAATAGAGCTAAAGGACAATTGTGATGAACAGTAAGCAAAAAGTAGATAGTATATTCTTTGCTTAATGACTTGATCATGTTACAAATGATTGAGGTCCTCTTTATATAATAAAGGAGCCTAAATAAGGTATATTTTTATTTACAATAAGGAATATTCTTGGTACAACTGTCTAACTGCTTGGTACTGAATAGTACAATCATATTGCGGGATTTGCGCCGCTATCTTGGGGACGTGATAGGAATCTAGTCCATTATGTTACAAGCCTATAACAGTACTATTCCGGGGTCGAGCATACTCGACCTCGATGTGCATCATGCTCTGTCTTTGAACTCGTATCTGGTCCCTCGAGCTCGAACTCGAACTCGACCTTGCCTGAATTCAAACTTTGGACGACCTCTCAAACATATAGATCGAAGGCATACGATCTCGACCGTATATAGATAGTCCCCGCATTTCTTAGAGTAAGATGATAAGAAATAATTTGAACTTTGTTTTCCCGGAGCCTTTAGTGACGACGTCATTCCCGTGACTTGTGCGCTCGAAGTGATTGAAATGTCCCGTCGGTTTGCTTCCCTAATACATTAAATGCACGCTAGTGCTGGTTGGCCATTAGCATCGCCAGTCCGTCGTCACCTTTCTATAAATATGGGGCTACTTCTTCAAATGATGGACTTTACTATTTCATCACTTTTGCACTGATTATTCTTCATTTTTTTCCTAATCATCTGCTTCCACCGCCCCTTTGAGCGCCGAAAGTCCTCGTGAAATACCACCTGCTACGATCTGTGATGACCCAAAGGGTTATCACCGTATTTTTCCCTTTTTTTCGCACTTCTGAGGCCTTGAAAACCTTACTTTTAGTTGCCTTAATTTGCATGCGCAGTCCGAGTATAAAGCCAGAAAGTTTTTATATTAAAATATCTAAATTCTATGAAAATTTAAAAAATTTTGATATTAATATTGATATAGTTGACTTTGGTCAACATTTTCGGTAAACGGATCCGGACCCGTGATGTGACGATCCCGGGAGGTTCGTAGAAAAATATGGTACTCGAGCATGTGCCCGGAGTCAAAATCCGAGGTCCAGAACCCGGTAAAATTTTTTTTTCTGTTAAATTATTTTCTGAAAGTATTAAGGAAAAATAGAAATGAAAATGAGTTATAAAATATAGGTATCGGGCTTGTATTTTGGTTCCGATGCTTGATACATGTCTTAAATATGCATTAAGTGCTTTCTGTAAAATTTGGTCAAAATCAGACGTCGTTTGACGTGTTTCAGACCTAAATAGTTAAAGTTGGAAGTTTATGAACTTTGAAATGAAAATCATGAGTTTATGGGTTTGATTCTATGATTTTGATGTTATTTTGGCAATTTGATCGCTCGACTAAGTTCGTAGGATGATATTGAGTTAGTATGTGTATTTGGCTGGGAGCCTCGAGGGATCGGAAGTGATTCAGAGGTAGTTCGGGGTGGTTTTGCACTTGAAAACACATCAGATTTTTCTACAATTTTACTTAGTGATTTTGTTCTTTGCGAATGCAGGCTCGCGTTTGCAGTGCCTTAGTATTCCCCTTCTTTGCGTCCGTGAAGCCCTCCTCGCGTTCGAATAGCCTTGACTTTTCTTCTTACGAGTTCGTATCCCTCGCGTTCGCATAGTTGTGGGTCTGCTCCTTCGCGTTCGCGTGAGGCCAAACGCGGACACATAGGCCAAAGGTCTTGGGCCCGAATTCTTCCTTCTACGCATTCGCAGTGTTCCTTCGCGAACGCGATACCTACCCGCACAGTCTTCTTCGCGAACGTGACCTATGCGTCGTGAAAGCATAGAGTTAATTGCCCCCAGTGATTTTAAGTCATGAAAACAGAACACTTACGGGATTGTCATTCCATTTCTCAAACTCTCTTCTCCAACAGTCCATAGGCGAATTTTCAAGCTTTCTTTCTCCATAACTCTTTGGGTAAGTGATCTTAACTTCGTCCCCTCATAAATTATTCATCTAAACACTAATTTTCTAGCCCTAAATCATGAATTCAAGTTAAAAATTAAGGGTTTTGGGTAGAACTAGGGCTTTGGGAATTTTGGGTGATTCAACCTCAATTTGGGGTCGAGTCTTAAAACAAACTACATATTTGAACTCGTGGGGTTATGGGTCATTGGATTTTGGTCCGAGCCTCGAGTTTGGACCATGTGGGCCCGGTGTCGGATTTTGGTATTTTTGGAAGAATGATAGGAAATTCATTTCTAGGATATGAAATTGTGTTGTTGAGCCTCAATTGATATTATTGAATTAATTATGCCTAGATATCATTGTTTCTAGTTGGATTCTAGAGGAAAAGCGGTGTTAAAGGCTTGATTTCTATTTTCGGACCGAGGTAAGTATTTGATCTAACTTTGGTTTGAGGGAATAGGATTAGAGTGTTATAAATTGCTAATTCCTAAATGATAGAGTGCGGTGTATATGCATGGTGACGAGAATCTATATACTGGTATCTAGCATGACTGCGAGCCTTTGTTTGTACTTGTTTTTGATATATTTTGGAACTCTTCCAAGCTAAATAATGATTTCTACATAATGTGAAGAGTTTGAGGATAAATTATGAAATATTAATACTTTGGAGCCATGGCTCAAATGATAAATACTATTGAGTAGGAGATGAAAGTATTGAAAAGAGTTGTGATTAATCCCTTGTCGGGATGATTTGAATATATTGAATATTTCCCTAGTGTTATTGTTCCCTTGCCGAAACTTGGTTTTTATTTGTGTTATTCCCTTGCTGGGACATTTCTTATTATTGTTTATTCCTCTCGCCCGTATGGTTGTGACTGCTGTTTTGGTGAGGAAGAGTGATAATGCACGAAGGGTCATTCCGTGCCATTTTTGATTATATTTGCACGAAGGGTCATTCCGTGCATTGTTTTGACTATTTATGCACAAAGGGACATCCTGTGCTCCGATTTGACTATATTTTCATGAAGGGTCATTCGTGCCATGAAATGAGAGCTATGTGAGGAACAACATAAAGGGTAATGCCGTGCACTTTATTCGATTGCTTTGTGTGAGGATGAGAGTAAAAACATGAAGGTTGATGCCGTGCAACTATTAAATTTTTTGTTCTTTGTAGTTATTATTGTGCCCTGTTTCTTAATTACGCTAATAAATTTCATATTCGGGTTGTACTCCCCCATAGCATGTTTCCCTCTCTTTTAATTGTTTAGTTTTAGTACTTCTTTTCCTTTTATTATATATATATATATATATATATATATATATATATATATATATATATATATAGAGAGAGAGAGAGAGAGAGAGAGAGAGAGAGCTGTACATGTTGATTTGGTAGTCTTGTCTAGCCTCATCACTACTTCGCTGGGGTTAGACCAGGCACTTACCAGCACATGGGGTCGGTTGTGATGATGCTACGCTCTGTGCATTTTTTCCACAGATCCAGGAGCAGCTTTTGGGCAGCAGAGTAGGACTTTACCCGGGAGTTGTCTTCAGTCCAGGGACTCACGAGGTAGCCTAGCTGGCGTTCGCAGGCCGAAGTCCCTTCCTTTATTTTTGTTTGTTTTCATTGTTCCAAGACAGACATATGTATTTTCTTTTTATTCAGACTTGTTTGTAGTATTAGTAGTTTGTGAGCTAGTGACACCAGATTTTGGGTGGTGATGTATTCTAAACTTCTGCATTTTGATTTCATTTTATTAAACTTAAAGTCTTCCGCACTCATTTAATTATTTTTAGTACATTATATTGGTGAGGTTGGTTAGTGAATGTTTTAAAGTTTGGATGTCCTAGCTCCGTTAGTAGGCGCCATCACGATGCCCGATGATGGAAAATTCGAGTCGTGACAAGTTGGTATCATGGCTCTAGGTTGCATAGGTCTCGATACTCACGGACAAACTTGGTAGAGTCTGAGGGATCGGTACGGAGATGTCTGTATTTATCCCCCAAAGGCTATGGAGTTAGGAAATGTTTTACTTTTGTTCTTTCTTGTCGTGCGATTTCATTCCTCAAATACTGATTGTCTTTCTACTTTGTTCTTTTGCAGATGGTGAGAATACGTGCTTCTTCTTCTACCGTGCAACATCTTGAGCCCCCAGCAGTAGCTCCTGTGAGGGGCAGAGGCTGAGGCCGTGCCAAAGGCTGAGGTAGGGGTAGAGCTCAGTCTCGGGCAGCAGTCCTCATATTGACTATGAGGAGGTTCCATCCCCAACAACTCCAGTGGGCCCAACTCAGGTCCCAGGAGTTCACCCCGGATCTTCAGGATGCTCTAGTTAGGTTGGCAGGCTTTATGGATAGTGTCACTAGAGCGAGTTTGCTGCCAGTAGCATCAGCCACTTCTCAGGCTGGAGGAGGGGTTCAGACTCTTGCTACACGTACTCCGGAAAAGTTAGCTCCTCAGATTCAGGTCCCAGTGGTTCAGCCGGCGTGGCAGCTCAGACAAGTATTACATTTCAGTCCGGCGATGGGGTGGCCATGTCTTCAGATGCTTTGTGGAGACTTGATCGGTTCTCCAAGCTTTTCACCACCACTTTCAACGGTGCTTCATCAGAGGATCCACATGATTTTCTATTCAGCTGTCATGAGATTCTCAGGACCATCGTATAGTAGAGACCAACGGGGTCGATTCTTGCACCTTCAGGCTTGCAAGATATGCCAAGACTTGGTGGAGAGATTTTTGTCTATCTTGACCAGTAGGGTCTCCATCTTTGACATGGGATTAGTTCCCGGAGTTATTCTTGGAGAAGTTTCTCCTCGTTACATAGTGTGAGACTAGATTTGTTGACTTGGCACACCATACGGTAGTGATACTCCCTACAGAGCGAAAGAGGGTCCGAAGATTCATTGATGGATTGATTTAGCCAATCCGTCTTCAGATGGACATGGGAGTTTGTAGTGATATTTCCTTTCAGGAGGCGGCCAATGCCGCCGACAGAGTTGAGATGGCCCTCACACGGGGAGGTGGTCAGATGTCGGACAAGAGGCCTCGTCATTCTGGTAGATTCAGTGGTACCTCATCTGGGAGTAGGGATGGTAGATTTGGAATGTCGTGCAGTTGTGATACTCCCTATAGAGTGAGAGAGGGTCCGGAGATTTATTGATGGATTGATTCAGCCGATCCGTCTTCAGATTCCCATGCGAGTTAGTAGTGATATTTCCTTTCAGGATACAGCTAATGCAGCTCGCAGATTTTGTTATGGTTGTGGTTACCCCATTCACATTGTTAGGTTTTGCCCTCGAGCATTAGGAAGCTCTTAATAGTAGGGTCCTCGCCCCATGATACAGGCAGCAGCTGATCCACAGCCCGCCTAGCCAGCTAGAGGCGGAGGTAGGGATCATAGAGGTAGAGGTAGGAATCGTAGAGGTGGAGCTCGAACCGGCAGAGGTAGAGGACAACCAGTGGTTGATCATCCTAGAGATATAGTTCAGGGAAATAGGGCCCAGCCTCCGGTGTTATGCAGGCCAGATGCTAAGTCTTCCGATGCTGTTGTTACAGGTACTATTCTGGTCTGTGATAGTGTTGCTTCGGTGCTATTTGACCCTAGGTTTACATATTCATATGTGTCGTCTTATTTTGCTCCCTACCTGGCTTTGCCCAGTGATGCCATGGGTATTCCTGTATATGTATCCACGCCAGTAGGTGAATCTTATAGTGATCGATAGGGTCCATCGTTCCTGTGTAGTGGTATTTGAGGGGTCTTGAGACCCATGTTGATCTATTGCTTCTAGACATGGTGGATTTTGATGTTATATTGGGGATGGATTGGTTGTCCCCATATCATGCGATCTTGGATTGTCATGCCAAGACCGTGACCTTGGCTTTACCGAACTTGACCCAATTGGAGTGGAGAGGGACCCCATGACATGCCACCCATAGTGTTATTTCATATGTTAAGGTCGACGCATGGTCGAGAAGGGTGTTTAGATTATTTGGTATATGTTCGTGATTCCAGCACAAAGGTTCCTTCTATTGAGTCAATCGGCATTGTACGGGAGTTTCCTGAGGTTTTCCCTACAGACCTGCCGGGCATGCCACCTGACAGGGATATTGATTTCTATATTGATCTGGCACCGGGCACTCAGCCTATTTATATTCTACCGTATCGTATGGCCCCGCCAAATTTAAAAGAGTTGAAAGATCAATTGCAAGACTTGCTAGAGAAGGGCTTTATTAGGCCTAGTGTTTCTCACGCCGGTGTTATTCATGTTATTTGTGAAGGAGAAGGATGGCTCGATACGGATGTGTATTGATTACCGTCAATTGAAAAAAGTGACGATAAAGAACAAGTATCCACTACCGAGGATTGATGATTTTTTTGACCAGTTCCAGGGAGCGAGGGTATTCTCAAAAATAGACTTGTGGTCAGGCTACAATCAACTGAAGATCAGGGCGGCTGACATTCCTAAGACATCCTTTCGCACTAGATATGGGCATTATGAGTTCTTGGTCATGTCCTTCGGGTTGACCATATGCTCTGTGCATTTATGGAGTTGATGAACCGAGTGTTCAGGCCTTATTTAGACTTGTTCATGATAGTCTTTATTGATGATATTCTTGTGTACTCCCGCAGTCAGGAGGAGCACGAGCAACACCTTAGAGTGGTTATTTAAACTCTGAAGGATAGTCACTTGTATGCCAATTTCTCGAAGTACGAGTTCTAGTTGTGTTCAATTGCATTTCTGGGTCATGTGGTATCATCGGAGGGCATTTAGGTAGACCCGAAGAAGATTGAGGTAGTCAAGAATTGGCCACGACCAACTTCAACTACTGAAATTTGGAGTTTCTTGAGATTAGCAGGATATTATCGGTGGTTCATGGATGGGTTTTTATCTATAGCAGCCCCGATGACTAGGTTGACCCAGAAGGGTGCTCAGTTCAGTTGGTCAGACGAGTGCGAGGAGAGCTTTCAGAAGTTCAAGACAGTTAAGACTATGGCACTGATATTGGCTTTGCCCACAAGTTCAGGGCCTTATACAATTTATTATGATGCTTCCCGTATTGGACTTGGCGTCATTGCTTATGCTCCGAGGCAGTTGAAAATTCCATGAGAAGAATTACCCAGTCCATGATCTAGAGTTGGCAGCCATTATTCATGCCTTGAAGATTTGGAGGCATTACTTATATGGTGTGACGTGTGAGGTATACACTAATCATAAGAGTCTGCAATACTTGTTCAAGCAGAAAGAGTTGAACTTGAGGCAGCGAAGGTGGTTGGAGCTATTGAAGGATTATGATGTTACTATTTTGTACCACCTGGGGAGAGCCAATGTGGTGGCGGATGCGTTGAGCAGGAAGTCAACCAGCATGGGTAGTCTTGCTTATATTCCGGTCAGCCGAAGATCGCTTGCTTTGGACATACACGCCTTGGCCAACCGGTTTGTGAGGTTGGACATTTCTTAGCCTAGCCGAGTTTTAGCTTGCACGGTCGCTTGTTCTTTATTATTGGAGCATATCCGTGATTGGTAGTTTGATTACCCTCATTTGTGTGTCCTGAGAGACACTTTGCAGTGTGAAGGTACCACGAAGCTGACTTTAGATGCAGATGGTTTTTAAGGTTGCAGGGGAGAGTATGTGTGCCCAATGTCGATGGGATTCGAGAGTTGATGTTAGTAGAGGCCCATAGTTCTCGGTATTCTATTCACCCGGGTGCCGCAAAGATGTATCAGGACTTGCGGCAACATTATTGGTGGCGTAGGATTAAGAAAGACATTACTGCATATGTGGCTCGGTGTTTGAATTGTTAGCAAGTCAAGTATGAGCATCAGAGGCCTAGTGGTGTGTTTCAGAGGATTGAGCTTCCCGAGTGGAAGTGGGAGCAGATTACCATGGACTTCGTTATTGGACTTCCGGTGACCCGGAAGAAGTTTGATGCTATCTAGGTCATTATTGATAGGTTGACCAAGTCACCACATTTCATTCATGTTGCCACCACCTTTTTATCAGAGAGATTAACTGAGATCAACATCCAAGAGATTGTTCACCTTCATGGTGCCGACATCTATCATTTTAGACCGAGGTACGCAGTTTATCTCGCACTTTTGGAGAGCAGTTAAGTAGAAGTTAGGCACCCAAGTTCAGTTGAGTACAACATTCCATACTCAGATAGACGGTCAGTTCGAGAGGACTTTTTAGACATTGAAGGATATGCTCCGAGCCTGTGTTATTGACTTTGGAGGCTCTTAGGACCAGTTTCTACCTTTAGCAGAGTTCACCTACAACAACAACTACCAGTCCAACATTCAGATCACTCCTTTTGAGGCATTGTATGTTAGGCGATGTCGGTCTCCAGTTAGATGGTTTGAGCGGGGAGAGGCTCGGGTATTGGGTACAGATTTAGTCCAGGAGTCCTTGGATAAGGTCAAGATCATTTAGGACAGGCCTCGTTCAACTCAATTGCAGCAAAAGAGTTATGCAGATCGCAAAGTTCAAGATGTAGCATTCATGGTTGGCGAGCGAGTATTGCTCCGTGTATCGCCTATGAAGGGAGTGATGAGATTTGGGAAGAAGGGCAAGCTTAGCCCTAGGTTCATTGGCCCATTTAATATTCTTGATCGTGTGGGAGAGGTCGCTTATAGACTTGCTTTGCCACCCAGCTTGTCAGCCGTGCATCCAGTGTTTCATGTGTTTATGCTTCGTAGGTATCACGACGATCCTACACACGTGTTAGATTTCAGCACTGTCCAGTTGGACAAGGATATGTGGTACGAGGAGGAGCCGGTAGCTATTTTAGACCGGTAGGTTCGACAGTTGAGGTCGAAGAGTGTCCCTTCAGTGTGTGTTCAGCCTCCTGAGGCATCAACCTGGGAGTCCGAGTCTGATATGTGGAGCCGTTACCCTAATCTATTTCCTGACTCAGGTACTTCTTTCTTTTGTCCGTTCGAGGATGAACAATTGTTTTAGAGGTGGAGAATGTGATGACCCAAATGGTTATCGCCGTATTTCTCCCTTTTTTCATGCTTTTAAGGCCTTGGAAACCTCACTTTTAGTTGCCTCGACTTGCGTGCGCAGTCCGAGGGCAATCCGAAAAGTTTTTAGGTTAAAATATGCGAATTCTATAAAAATTTGAAGAATTTTGATATTAATATTGATATAATTGACTTTGGTCAATATTTTAGGTAAACGGATCCGTACCCGTGATGTGACGGTCCCGAGAGGTCTGTGGAAAAATATGGGACTCGGGCATGTGCCCGGAGTCGAAAATCGAGGTCCAAAACCCCGATAAATGCATTTTTCTGTTAAATTGTTTTTTGAAAATATTAAGGAAAAATAGAAATGAAAATGAGTTAGAAAATATAGGTATCGGGCTTTTATTTTGGTTCCGATGCCCGATACAGATCTTAAATATATGTTAAGCACTTTCTGTGAAATTTGGTCGAAATCGGACGTCGTTTGACGTGTTTTGGACCTAAATAGCTAAAGTTGGAAGTTTATGAACTTTGAAATTAAAATAATGAGTTTTGGGGTTTGATTATATGATTTTGATGTTATTTTGGCGATTTGATCGCTTGACTAAGTTTGTAGGATGATATTGAGTTAGTGTTCGTGTTTGGTTGAGAGCCCCGAGGGCTCGGGAGTGATTCAGAGGTGGTTCGGGGTAGTTTTGCACTTGAAAACACATCAGATTTCCCTGCAATTTTACTAAGTGATTTTGTTCTTCGCGAACGCGGCCCTAGGCTCGCGTTTGCAGTGCCTTAGTATTCCCCTACTTCGCGTTCGCGAAGAGCTCCTCGTGTTGCATAGCCCTGACTTTTCTTCTTACGCATTTGCATCCCTCAATCGTATAGTTCTGGGTCTGCTCCTCTTCGCGTTCACGTAAGGCCAAACGCGGACGCATAGGCCAAAGGTCTTGGGCCCGGATTCTTCCTTCTACACGTTCGCAGTGTCCCTTCGCGAACGCAATGCCTACCCGCCCAGTCTTCTTCGCGAACGCGACCTATGTGTCACAAACGCATAGAGTTAATTGCCCCCAGTGATTTTAAGTCATAAAAATAGAACACTTACAGGATTTTCATCCCATTGCTCAAACTCTCTCTTCTCCATCAGTCCATAGGCGAATTTTCAAGCTTTTCTTCTCCATAACTCTCTGGGTAAGTGATATTAACTTTATCCCCTCATAAATTCTTCATCTAAACACTAATTTCCTAGTCCTAAATCATGAATTCAAGGTACAAATTAAGGGTTTTGGGTAGAACTAGGGCTTTGGGAATTGAGGGTGATTCAACCTCAATTTAGGGTCGAGTCTTGAAACAAATTACATATTTGAACTCGTACGGCTATGGGTGATTAAATTTTGGTCCGAGCCACGAGTTTGGACTATGTGGGCCCGATGTCGAATTTTGGTATTTTGGGAAGAATGATAAGAAATTAATTTCTAGGCTATGGAATTATGTTGTGGAGCCTCAATTGATATTTATTTAATTAATTATGCCGAGATATCATTTTTTCGCAGTTGGATTTTAGAGGAAAAACGGTGTTAGAGGCTTGATTTCTATTTTAGAACCGAGGTAAGTGTTTGATCTAACTTTGGCTTAAGGGAATAGGATTAGAGTGTTATAAATTGCTAATTGCTAAATGATCGAGTGCAGTGTATAGGCATGGTGATGAGTATCTACACACCGGTGTCTAGCATGACCGTGGGTCTTTGTTTGTAATTGTTTTTGATATATTTTGGAACTCTTCCTGGCTAAATAATGATTTCTACATAATTTGAAGAGTTTGAGGATAAATTATGAAATATTAATTCTTTGAAGTGTTGGCTCGAATGATAAATACTATTGAGTAGGAGATGAAAGTATTGAAAATAGTTGTGGTTAATCACTTGTTGGGATAGTTTGAATATATTAAATACTTCCCTTGCCGGGATGTGAAAGTTAGTGTTATTGTTCCCTTGTCAGGACGTGGTTGTTATTTGTGTTATTCCCTTGCCGGGACATTTCTCATTATTGTTTATTCCTCTCGCCCGTATGGTTGTGAGTGCTGTTTAGGTGAGGAAGAGTGATAATGCACGAATGGTTGATTATATTTGCACGAAGGGTCATTTCGTGCTATATTTTGACTATTTATGCACGAAGGGACATTCCGTGCTCCGATTTGACTATATTTGCACGAAGGGTCATTCCGTGCCATAAAATGAGAGCTATGTGAGGAAAAGCACGAAGGGTAATGCCGTGCACTTTATTCGATTTATTTGGGTGAGGATGAGAGTTAAAACACGAAGGTTGATGCCGTGCAACCATTGAATTTCTTATTCTTGGTAGTTATTATTGTGCCTTGTTTCTTAATTACGCTGATGAATTTTATATTCGGGTTGTACTCCCCCACAACATGTTTCCCTCCCTTATAATTGTTTAGTTTCGGTACTTCTTTTCCTTTTATTGAATATATATATAGAACTGTACATGTTGATTTAGTTGTCCTGTCTAGCCTCGTCACTACTTCCCCGGGGTTAGGCCAGGCTCTTACCAGCACATGTGGTCGGTTGTGCTGATGCTACGCTCTGTGCATATTTTTGCTTAGATCCAGGAGTAGCTTTTGGGCGACAATAGTAGGACTTTACCCGGGAGCTGTCTTTAGTCCAGGGACTTAAGAGGTAGCCTAGCTGGCGTTCGCTGGCCGAAGTCCCTTCCTTTATTTAAGTTTGTTTTCATTGTTCCGAGACAGACATATGTATTTTCTTTTCATTTAGACTTGTTTGTAGTATTCTTTAGTAGTCCGTGAGCTTTTGACACCAGATTTTGGGTAGTGATGTATTCTAAACTTCCGCATTTTGATTTCATTTTATTAAACTTAAAGTCTTCCAGACTCATTTAATTATTTTTAGTACATTATATTGTTGAGGTTGGTTAGTGAATGTTTTAAAGTTTGGCTGGCCTAGCTCCGTTAGTAGGTGCCATCACGACACCCGATGGTGGGAAATCTGGGCCGTGACACGATAAATATTCTTCAGCTTAAAATCATGGCTAGATAAAGCATTGTCTTCTTATTTCTCTCAACTGACCGAACCGGTGATGCCGCCGACTCTTGAAGAAATCAAGCCCGGCCCGTGCGTGATTAAGAAGGGCTTCAGCATTGAAAATCCTTGGGATGTCCCAGGCCGATGTGAGCATGCATCTCAATATCTTAGTTTGATATCGAAGAAGAACCTTGAAGCATTGAAGAGGAACTGCAGTTGGGGCGACGATGTCTTGATTCAGATCTCGAGCCCCGAGGAAAGCATTACTACCCACGTGGAAGGTTTTTGAGTGTTTAAACTTTCCCCTTCACACTAGGTCCCCTCGATCTGGTGGTGATAGACTTATGCAAAACATATGAAGTCACCGTCGGCTAGATTCACCCCTCTTTTGGTGCATCGTGATCATGTTGCGCTACTTTTATGAAAAGACCGAGGGGTTGGAATTCACCCTCAACCACCCGATTCAATTGTATCGACCCTAACTATTACGAGGGCTTATCAAGCTGCAACGTCGAACAAAGAAAACCTTCTTCTCCAATAACATGAAACCAAAGATCGAGGCTGGATGAGCTAGTTCGTCAGAGTAAGGACTTCGGATGTCATCCCCAGGGAAGAATGCCATTCCCGGAGAGATGGTACTTTGATCATAAGTGGAGTTCTTCTTCCAAGTATTTACTCATATTCAGCTTTCGTGTCTCACAATGCCTTTACCCTTTTTGTAGCCATTTCCTGGGTGTCTTACGTGGTCCCCTGTCACGACCCGAATTTTTTACCATCGGGGGTCGTGATGGCGCCTACTAACGGAGCTAGGCCAGCCAAACTTTAAACATTTTCGGATAATTCTCAACAATATAAATAATCAGAAATCAATTAAACAAGTGCGCAAGGCTTTTAAGTTTAATAAAATGAAAACAAAATGCAAAAGTTTGAAACATATCTCTACCCAAAATCTGGTGTCACTAGCTTACGAACATTCTAAGATTTACTAAGTACAACCGTCTGAAAGAAATCATAACAATTTGTTTCAATACAAGAGTTAACAAACTGGATTAAAATATAAGAGACTCCGGGCCCGCGGACGTCTGGAGGTTACCTCAAGAGTCCCTCGACTGAAGGCCTGCTCCCGGTCTAATATTGCTGCGGTCAGAAAGCTGCGTCCTGATCCGTGCAAAAGAAATGCACAGAGTGTAGCATCAACACAAACCGACTCCATGTGCTGGTAAGTGCATGGCCTAACCCCGATGAGGTAGTGGCAAGGCTAGACAGGACCTACCACAAATAACCTGTACAGATATATGTGCAATAACAAGAAATTACACTAATTGAAACCAGTAAAAAGGGGGAACATGCTGTGGGGTACTACAGTCTAAATATAGAAATCACCGGCAAAGAAGTAAAGTTGAACAATAACAACTGATAAGGAAAACACAGGAAGTCTCTACCTACGAACACAATACTCTCACTCCATACTCCGTTGAGGCGCACAACCCGACCCTCAATAGATATCAATGTTGCGGCGTGCAACCAGATCCTTAACAACCAATACCATTACGGCGTGTAACCCGATCCTCAATATTCATTGATACCGTTGCTGCGTATAACTCGATCCTCAACATTTAATACCAAGAACTCACCCAAATAACGTTTGCAACTCAAGCGCGAGGCGAGTAAACAACAATTACAATAAAATTCCAACAAGGGAATACAATTAACAATTCCATCATCCCGGCAAGGGAGAATAGAATAAATACTTACGTCCCCGACAAGGGACTAAGAGCTACAAATTCCACTTTTAATCACCTATACCTCGAATAACAATTTCTAGTCCGAGCCAATGCTCCAAAAGCCAAACCAATCATAAACCTTCCTCAATCATTCACTTTAAATTATGCTTATCAATCCAAGCAAGAAAGAAGTATCATTAAATCCAAATCCAGCACATATAAGACTCACGGTCATGCTAGACTCCGGTGCATAGATAACTGTCACCATACCTATGCACCGTACTCCTCATTTGGCATGTAGCAAATAATTTCCTAATCCTAATCCCTCAAGCCAAAGTTAGAACAAACACTTACCTCGGTCCATAGAATAACAACCAACTCTCCAATACTGCCTTTCCTTTACAATCCGACTCCGAAACAATGATATCTATGCATAATTAATTCAACAATATCAATAAAAACTCAAAACCATCACCCCATATCCTAGAAATGAAGTTCCTAACATTCTTCCAAAAATACCAAAATCCGACCCCGGGCCCACATGGTCCAAACTCGAGGTTCGGACCAAAACCCAATCACCCAGAACCCCATGAGTTTGAACATGCAATTTGTTTTAAGATTCGACCCCATGTTGAGGTTGAATCACCCAAAATTCCCAAAGCCATAGTTCTACCCAAAACCCCCATTTTCTACCTTGAATTCATGATTTAGGGCTAGAAAAATAATGTTTAAATGAAAGCATTAGGAGATAATGAAGTTAAGATCACTTACCCAAAGAGCTATGGAGAAAGAAAAGCTTCAAATTCGTCTATGGAGTGTGAAAGAGGAGAGTCCGTGTGGAAATATTGAAGGAATCCCGTAATGAAGGTTCTATTTTTAACAAAACATCACTTAACGCTTATTTAAGACCTGTACCGGGCGTCGAAACCAAAATACGAGCCCGATACCTATATTTCCTAACTCATTTCATTTCCATTTTTCCTTAATAATTTCAAAAAATAATTTAATAGAAAAATTCTTTTACCCGGATTTTAGACCTCGGATTTCGACTTGGGGCACATGCCCGAGTCCCATATTTTTTTACGGACCTCTTGGGACCGTCACATCATGGGTCCGAGTCCGTTTACCCAATATGTTGACCAAAGTCAACTATATCAATATTAATATCATAATTATTCAAATCTTTCATAGAATTCACATATTTTAACATAAAAACTTTTCTACTTCATGCCCGGATTGCGCATGCAAATCAAGGCAACTAAAAGTAAGGTTACCAAGACCTCGAAAGCATGGAAAAAGAAAGAAGTACCTGAGTCAAGAAATAGATGAGGGTAACGACTCCGCATATCGGACTCGGACTCCGAGGTCGATACCTTAGAAGGCTGACCTCTCTACTGAACATGCACTGAAGGAAAACTATTGGACCTCCGCTATCGAACCTAGCGGTCTAGAATGGCTACCGGCTCCTTCTCGTAGGACAGATCCTCGTCCAACTGGACATTGCTGAAATCTAATACGTGGCTAGGATCACCATGATACCTCTAAAGTATAGACATATGAAACACTGGATGCACGGATGACAAGCTAGGTGGCAAGGCAAGTCTATAAGCCACCTCTTCCACACAATCAAGAATCTCAAATGGGCCAATGAACCTAGGGCTAAGCTTTCCCTTCTTCCCAAATCTCATCACGCCCTTCATAGGCGATACACGGAGCAATACTCGCTCGCCAACCATGAAAGCTACATCTCGAATCTTGCGATCCGCATAACTCTTTTGCCTCAACTGAGCCGAATGAAGCCTGTCCTGAATGATCTTGACCTTGTCCAAGGCCTCATGGACCAAATGTGTGCCCAATAACCAAGCTTCTCCTGGCTCAAATCATCTGACTGGAGAACGGCGTTGCCTACCATATAACACCTCATAAAGAGCCATCTGAATGGCTGAATCTTAGTTGTTGTTGTAGGTGAACTCGGCTAAAGGTAGAAACTGGTCCCAAGTCACGGTCTTGGCGTGACAATCCAAAATCGCATGATACGGGGACAACCAATCCATCCCCAATATAACATCAAAATCAACCATGTCTAGAAGTAATTCATCAACACGGGTCTCAAGACCCTCAAATACTACTACACCGGAATGATGGACTATGTCAACCACTAAAGATTCAGCCATTAGCGTGGATACATATACAAGAGTACCCATGGCATTACTAGGCATAGCCAAGTAGGGAGCAAAATAAGATGACACATATGAAGGGTCACCGGAAGTCTAGTAACAAAGTCCATAGTAATCTGCTCCCACTTCCACTCGGGAAGCTCAATCCTCTGAAACACACCACTAGGCCTCTATTGCTCATACTTGACCTGCTGACAATTCAAACATCGAGCCACGTATCCAACAATGTCCTTCTTCATCCTACGCCAGCAGTAATATTGCCGCAAGTCCTGATACATTTTTGCGGCGCCCGGGTGAATAGAATACCGAGAACTATGGGCCTCAACTAAGATCAACTCTCGAATACCATCAACATTGGGCACATATACTTTCCCCTGCAACCTCAGAACTCCATCCGCATCTAGAGTCACCTTTGTGGCACCTCTACGCTGCATAGTGTCTCTCAAGACACACAAATAAGGGTCATCAATCTACTGATTACGGATACGCTCTAATAATGAAGAACGTGCGACCGTTCAAGCTAAAACTTGGCTAGGCTTAGAAATGTACAACCTCACAAACCGATTGTCCAAGGCCGGAACATCCAAAACAAGTGATCTCTGGCTGACAGAAACATAAGCAAGACTACCCATGCTAGCTGACTTCCTACTCAATGCATCAGCCACCATATTGGCTCTCCCCCGGTGGTACAAAATAGTAACATCATAATCCTTCAATAGCTCCAACCACCTTCGCTGCCTCAAGTTCAACTCCTTCTGCTTGAAGGCATTGCAGACTCTTGTGATCAGTGTATACCTCACACATCACACCATATAATTAATGCCTCGAAATTTTCAAGGCATGAACAATGGCTACCAACTCTAGATCATGGACTGGATAATTCTTCTTGTGGATCTTCAACTGCCTTGAAGCATAAGCAATGACCCTGCCATCCCGCATCAATATTGCGCCAAGCCCAACACGAGAAGCATCACAATAAACTGTATAAGGCCCCGAACCTATGGGCATAACCAATATCGGTGCCGTACTCAGAGCTGTCTTGAGCTTCTGAAAGCTCTCCTCGCACTCGTCTGACCACCTGAACCGGGCACCCTTCTGGGTCAACCTGGTCATCGGGGCTGCTATAGAAGAACACCTTCGCTCTTTAGAGCTGGTCAAACAAATCATTAATACTCGGTAGTGAATACTTATTCTTTATCGTCACTTTGTTTAATTGCCGATAATCAATACACATCCGTATTGAGCCATCCTTTTTCTTCACAAATAAAACCGGTGCACCCCAAGAAGAAACACTGGACCTAATAAAGCCCTTTGGTAGAAGGTCTTGCAACTGGTCCTTTAACTCCTTTAACTTTGGCGGGGCTATGCGATATGGCGAAAATAGAAATGGGTTGCTTGTCCGGAGCTAGATCAATACATAAATCAATATTCCTGTCAAGCGGCATACTGATTCACGTCCAAGCAACGGTCGTAGTCAATATAACTTGGTTCAGAATCAATAGAAGGGACCTCTGCGCTCGAATCGCGAACATTTGCTAGATAGGCTAAAAACCCTCCTCGACCATTCATCGAGCCTTAACATATGAAATAACACTACGGGTGGTATGCCGTGGACCGTTTCCACTCCAAACGTGGCAAATCTGGCAAAGCCAAGGTCACGGTCTTGGCGTGACAATCCAAAATCGCATGATACGGGGACAACCAATCCATCCCCAATATAACATCAAAATCAACCATGTCTAGAAGTAATTCATCAACACGGGTCTCAAGACCCTCAAATACTACTACACCGGAATGATGGACTATGTCAACCACTAAAGATTCAGCCATTAGCGTGGATACATATACAAGAGTACCCATGGCATTACTAGGCATAGCCAAGTAGGGAGCAAAATAAGATGACACATATGAATACATATACCCAGGGTCAAATAGCACCGAAGCATCCCTGTCACAGACCAGAATAGTAACTATAATAACAACATCGGAAGACTCAGCCTCTGGCCTGGCTGGCAAAGCATAATAATGGGGCTGGGACGATCAACTACCGGTTGATCCCTGCCTTTGGCGGTCTGAGCTCCACCTCTATGCTCTCTACCTCCACCTCTATGGCCTCTACCCCCGCCTCTAGCTGGCTGGGCGGCCTGTGGATCACCTGCTGCCTGAATCATGGGACAAAGGCCCTGCTACTATGACCAAGCACCTCTCAACCTCGTGCAATATCTCCTAATGTGACTGATATCTCCACACTCATAACACCTAGCTAAATGTGGCAACTGATAAAATGGGGACTGACCCTGCCGCCCTGAATGACCTCCTCGAAAGCTCTAAAGTGGGGGTACACTGATGGGCTACTGATTTGACTGATACTGCTAGGAACCACTGCTGCCTAGAGTACTATGAGAAGCCTAAAGAGCGGACTGAAAGGGCTTCGGTAAATGACTTCTACTATAGGGATCCCTACCTCCAGACGAGGTACCACTGAACCTACCAGTTTGACGAGGCCTCTTGTCCGACATCCGACCACCTCCTCGTGTGAGGGCTATCTCAACTCTGTGGGCTGCATATGCCGCCTCCTGTAAGGAAATATTACTACCTACTCCCATGGCCATTTGGAGACGGATCAGCTGAATAAATCCATCAATAAATCTTCAGACTCTCTCTCGCTCTGTAGGAAGTATCACAACCGCATGGCATTCCAAGTCAACAAATTTGGTCTCATACTGTGTAACTGTCATGGAGCCCTACTTGAGGAGCTCAAACTACCTACAAAGTGCCTCCTGCTGAGTAACAGGGAGAAACTTCTCCAAGAATAACTCCGCAAACCGATCCCATGTCAAAGCTGGAGACCCTGCTGGTCAAGATAGGAAAAAATCTCTCCACCAAGTCTTGGCGGACTCTGCAAGCTTGAAGGTGCAGAAATCAACCCTGTTGGTCTCCACTATACCCATAGTCCTGAGAATCTTATGACAACTAAATAGAAAATCCTAGGGATCTTCTGATGAAGCACTGTTGAAAGTGGTAGTGAAGAACTTGGAGAACCGATGAAGTCTCCACAAAGCATCCGAAGACATAGCCGCTCCACCGCCGGCCTGAGCTGTAATACCAAGTTGAGTTGCCATAGCTGGCTGAACCACTAGGACATGAGTCTGGGGAGATATCTGCTCCAGAGTACGTGTAGCAGGAGTTTGAATCCCTCCTTCAGCCTAAGAAGTGGCTGGTGCTACTGGCACCAAACCCGCTCTAGTGACACTCTCCATAAAGTCTGCCAACCTGACTAAAGCGTGTTAAATATCTGGGGTGACCATAAACCATCATGGGAACTGAGCTGGGCCTACTGAAGCTGCTAGGGCCGGAACCTCCTCATATTAATCAACATAAGGCTCTACCTCTAGAACTGCTGCTTGGGGCTCAGCTCTTCCCTACCACGGCCTCGGACTCCGCCCCTCACGGGAGCTACTGTTGGAGGCTCGGGCTGCTGCGCGGTAGAAGGTGATCTCTCCATCTGCGAAAGAACAGAGTTGAAAGAGAATCTGTATTTGACAAACATAATCGCATGATAAGAAAGAACAAAAGTGAATTTTTTCCTAACTTCATAGCCTTTGGGGATAAATATAGACGTCTCTCTACCGATCCCTCAGACTCTACAAAGTTTGTCTGTAAGCAGCGAGACCTTTTAATGTGTATATATATTGTCACGACCCGGATTTTCCACGCCATTGGTAGTCGTGATGGCGCCTACTAACGGAGCTAGGCCAGCCAAACTTTAAATATTCTCTGATAATTCTCAACAATATAAATATACGAAAAACAATTAAATAAGTGTGGAAGACTTTAAGCTTAATAAAATGAAAACAAAATACGAAAGTTTGAAACATATATCTACCCAAAATCTGGTGTCACTAGCTCATAAACATTCTAAGATTTACTAAATACAACCGTCTGAAAGAAATCATAACAATCTGTTTCAATACAAAACTTAAGAAACTGAATATGGATAGAAGAGACTACGGGCCTACGGACTCCAGCAAGGCTACCTTAAGAGTCCCTAGAATAATGGTGTGCTCCCAGTCCAATACTGCTGCATTCTGAAAGCTGCGTCCTGATATGTGCAAAATAAATGCACATAGTGTAGCATCAACACAACCGACCCCATGTGCTAGTAAGTGCCTGGCCTAATCCCCGCGAGGTAGTGACGAGGCTAGATAGGACGTACCACAAATAACCTGTACAGATATATATGCAATAACAAGAAATACTCTAATTTAAACAGTTAAGGGGGGAGGGGGATCATGGTATGGGGTTCTACAGTCTAAATATAGAAATCACTGGTAAAGAAGTAAAGCTGAACAATAACAACTGATAAGGAAAACACAGGAAGTCTCTACATATTAACACAATACACTCAGTCCATACTCCGTTACGGCGCGCAACCCGATCCTCAACAATATAAACATTGCGGTGTGCAACCCAATCCTCAATAATAAATACCATTGCGGCGTGCAAATCGATCCTCAATATTCATCGATATCATTGCGGCGTGCAACTCGATCCTCAACATTTAATACCAAAAACTCACCCAAACAATGTTTGCAATGCAAGCGCAAGGGGAGTTACAACAATTACAAGAAAATCCCGGCAAAGGAATACAATTAACAATTCCATCATCCCGGCAAAGGAGAATACAATAAATACTTACGTCCCAGCAAGGGACTAAGAGCTACACGTTCCACTTTTAATCACCTATTCCTCGAATAACAATTTCTAGTCCGAGCCAATGCTCCAAAAGCTAAACCAATCACAAACCTTTCTCAATCATTCACTTTATAATATGCTTGTCAATCCAAGCAAGAAAGAAGTATCATTAAATCCGAATCCAACACATATAAGATTCACGGTCATGCTAGACTCCGGTGTATAGATAACCATCACCATACCTATACACTATACTGCTCATTTAGTACGTAGCAGATAATTTTCTAATCCTAATCCCTCAAGCCAAAGTTAGAACAAACACATAACTCGGTCCAAAGAATAACAATCAATAGTTGAGACAATCCCCGATGCATATATGTTGAAGTTGTAATTTGATAATCAAGGGGCCTCAGTGAGGTCGGTATGCTTATTGAACCCGTTCTTACTCATGAGTCCCCGAGAACTTTGGCCTTGATCATTTCTTCGATCATTCTGAGGAGCATTTTGACCCGGACCATTATTTCTTTGATCGACGCATGGATGGTACCGTTCTTTGTTGAATCTTAATTCCCGGTTTGTGCCCTTAAGGGTTTGGCTGTAAATCTATTGGGATGAACCGAACCCAAGGGGGCTCCCAACTGGTCGTCCTCAAACCTGATTTTTGGCAGGTAATGATTGTGCATATCACGTCACAACTGGATTCTCGATCAAGTTGCTTTAATTGTTGAGATGCAATCGAGCTTCTTTCATTCAAACCCCATGAAAGCTTGTACTACCCAATCATCGAAGACCAGTGGTAATTTCATTCTTTCCATTTGAAACTTGGACAAGATCTCCCTTAGCATCTTGTCATTCATTTTTTTAAGACATCCAATTTTCTCGTTGCCACCTATATGGCCATGGCATGTGCTTTTACGAAAGCATATGCTAACATAACAAATGAGTCAATAGAGTTAGGAGGTAAGTTGTGATACCAAATCATGGATCCTTTCGATACTGTTTCTCCGACCTTTTTCAACAAAACTAATTCGATCTCCGTGTCATTCAAATTTCCTTTGATCCCGCAAGTGTATGAAGTAATATTCTCGTTAGGGTCGGTTGTTCCATTATATTTGGGTATTCGGAGGTGTGAATTTTTTGGGAATGGGCATCGAAGCCATGCTCTGAGGGAATGGTTTATGTATGAACTTTTTGGCGTCTAAACCTTTCAAAACTGGAGGTGCCCCCGGTATTTGGTCTACACGAGAGTTATAAGTCTGCACCTTCTTATCATTGTCTTCAATTTTCTTTTCTCCGGACTCGATTCTCTTAGTGAGCTCCTTGAGAATCTTCATAATCGTGGGGTCAATCCCCGAGTCATTTCCATTTGACCTTTCTGGCGCTTGCTCAGCACGACGATTGTTTTCAGGTTCAGCTACACTCAGACTCTTATTTGACTTTGAAGTTGAGCAATGGCGATCTGTTGAGCTTGCAACATCTCGAATATCATTTGGAGACTGATTACCCCATCACTCATTCCTTGTGTTCCTTAGCCAGCAGGTCGGGCTTCCCTGCGTACACTCCATCCGGGGTCTGTGCCTATATTTGCGTTTAGAGCAACATATGAACTAACATCAACTGGTTCCATGTTTGGCACTTTCCCAGGATTTATCAGTGGTACACTGACCCCTATATTGTTATTTTCACCAAGACATTCATTGTCATGAACAGGTGTATTTTGAGAGCTAGACATGTTTCAGCCTGAGAATTAAAAATTCTTGACAAGAAAATGTGTAAAAATAATATATGTAATGAGAATCAGTAAAGAAACAATCACTATTATCTTTAGCCCCACAGTGGACGCCAAACTGTTTACCTCGAAAATACGAGTTACAATTAAATTTGATTTGTGGTTTTAAAGATATGTGATTAGATTCAATACCAATTAATAATCAAGAACTACGAAGTAGAAGTGAAAGAAATACATGAATTAAACCAATATAACTCAGTAGAAGTGACCTCGAGCTTAGTGACCTCGAGGTGGGTTTAGAATAGTAAGAACAATTAAGAGAGAAAAGTAAAGTAAGAGAAGTAGAGCTAAAGAAAAATTCCGATGAACAATAGGCAAAAAGTAGAGAGTATATTCTTTGCTCAATGACTTGATCATGTCACAAATGATTGAGGTCCTCTTTATATAATATGGGAGCCCTAAATAAAGTATATTTCTGTTTACAGTAAGGAATATTCTTGGTACAACTGTCTAACTGCATGGTACGAAATAGTACAATCCTATTCCCGGATTTGCTCCGTGATCTTGGGGATGTGGCAGGAATCTAGCCCATTCTCTTACAACTCCATAACGGTACTATTCCGAGCTCGAGCATACTCAACCTCGGTTGTGCATCATGCTCTGTCTTCGAACTCGGGTCTGGTCCCTCGAGCTTGAACTCGACCTTGACTGAATTCGGACTTTGGACGACCTCTCGAACATATATATCGAAGGCATACAATCTCGACCGTATACAACTACTAAATTTACACTTATTGTCTCGAAATAATAGTACTAATGTGAAATTCTGGAACCACACACATATATATATATATATATATATATATATATATATATATATATATATATATATATATATATATAAAAAAAAGCTAGAATTTCAAATTTATCAGTTCTAATTTTAATAAAAATACAAAATTTATGTCAAAACTATTAAATTCGATCGAACTCCCGGAAATGGAAGCGTAATGCGCATGATCCCAAGTTTAGTATTACTAGTGTGAAAGTTATTAAATTATAAAATTCATTTTAAGTTCAGTTAACAGCAACTTTCACGACTTTCTCATCAAGTATACAACTAAACGGGTGAACTATTACTATAGAGTAAACGTATTAGTCTGTTAGATTAAGTCTTCAACATTATATAGTTTACGTGTTTGAATTGTAGTTATTTGAAAATTAAAGAGATGGCTACGTATGAAGCTTCATTGACTTCAGAATATTATTTCTTCGTAGTGCAACACGATGATTTATATTCTTTGGTTCCCCTTGTTTGTTTATTGCTTGACTTCATCACTGGCCTATAAGAAGAATCTATGGAGTGTCTCCTTTTTTTAAAAAGAAAAACTATTATTTTCTTATTGTTTCGATAATTGAATTGAATTAATACTAGCAAGAGAACATTAGGCAATAAATTGATACAAAGTAGTCCCCCACTACATGTGCAGATCTAAATGAATTCCTCTCATATTTGTCTTTCCCACTCTCTTCCACACACATATACACACGTTGTATTTGGACATGTCAAGCAATATAGCAACGTATCCACATGCTAAGCCTACAAATAATCACCAAAACGTGCACATAACAAACAAGTTAGAAGGAGGATTTAAGTGACTTAATTACACCAAATCCTGCAAACCCCACCTTGAAGACACTACTAAAAATGCGAATTTTAGACGGAAAAAAAGAGATAATAGCTAGATTTACAATTGATAACTGAAAAATAATTATAACTTCAAAAGTAATCAAAATTTAATTATTTTTTCATGTGAAACAAAAATCTGAACAAAAAAATTCTTAAAAATTCTAACATAATATGTTGAAACTCAATTTTTTTAAATATGAGATTCCAACATTATGTGCTGGAATTTCATAATGTGCTGGAGTTCAAACATAATATGCTAGAAGTTTATACTCAGGAGCTTCATAATCAAACATATTATGCTGAAACTTTTCGTGTTAATAAGATAGTGACTATTTTTTAATATGACTTTGACACGCTAGTTATTTTTCAATACCAATTCAAAAAACTGGCTAGCGTGTGTTATTTTTATATTTTATACGGACGTCTCTCGAAATGAAAATTTAAGAGGAAGTACGTTTACGACACAATTCTTGACAACTTCACTAATTTAAAATTTTAAATTCGCCTTTTAAGTTGGTGTAATTTTAGATTATCACTAGCAACATCTGCTTTACAAGTTGTTTATCCGTAAAGCGGCACAATTGGATTTATACATGGTTTATAGACAAGTGAATTAATTTAATTCTAAAATAATAGATTAATTAGACAAAAATATAAGACTTAGCCTCAGGATTGAAATGAAATAACAGATATCTTGATTACGGGCAGAGAGATGCCAGAGGCAGTAAGAACAATGTAAATAAGCAAGAAAAATAAAATGTTATTGAGCCTTTAACAGAGTATAATGCTTCTTCAAAAATCCATCCCCTTACAATGATGGTAGAGCTTACTATTTATAGCTACACCTAGGGAATAATGTCCTAGGATCAAGCCCCTCTTAAATGATAATTATGAGGACCATTGAAGAATGTGTAACAGTGGGCATACAATATTTTTCGTAATAGATCATGCAGTTCATGTTGTAGAATATTCTTCATTGACTGCTATCGGATGACAAATATGTATTTGGCCTTTATGGATATCATTCTTTCCGATGACAAGCGAGATCATTGCCTTCAGGTTTGACTGTCTTCTATCTTGGGCTCCATGTGTTGCTTTCTCATATGACCATAAAATATGAACATATTTTATCCCATACAAATAGTTCTCCTGCTTTCGAGTGGCATAACTTTGTATCACTGGGAAGTTTGTAGAGATACCTTTCTTGGCGGGAAATTCTCTAACCCCCCTCCTATAAGTTTCTGATGGTTGATTAGATGCACGTCTCTCCGTATTTAATGCCCCAAAAATTCGTCATCCCATGATTTAGCATCACTTTTGTCGGTTATCGAGGTAATTATAACCATGATTTTAGCAGTATATTCCTTTATTTATATGTATCAAACTTCTTCATTTATACTTCTTAATTATTCAAACTTTCTCAAACACTCTTTACTCAACTCGTACTTTGTCTTCCATCTTTCCTTAACCTTCTTCTCGAGAGAAAAAAATTTCCTTCTTTTCTGACAAAAAATGGCCTTTTCTTCCAGAAACCTTAATTCTTCAAAGAACATAGGTAAAGATGATGACGTTGCTCCTCCTATGGTGAGCACCATCATTCCAAAGAGTCTCTTCACAACTAAGTACTTCAAAGAGGACTATCTTTCTGCTCACCCTTGTTGTGGGCCGTTAGTTTTTACCCATTTTTCCATCCGTCCATCCAACATTCTTGCTTTGAAGAAAAATTTCCATTGCCAAGATTTAGATATTATCTCATGATCTGGCAGGCGGATAATCTTACACAAGAAGGATTTTATGTATTGTTATATGTACCCATTCACCTTGGGGTCGTTCTCTATGAGTAGAGAGCTTGACTCCATCATCGTGGAGTTCTGAATTTGCTACCAGGTGTGCCTGGTGGAAGTTAGTCCTTTTGTGTTGAGGACAATAGCTTGTCTTTAGTGCTTGTGCCAGGAGATGGAGAGGAGCCAACCCTAGCTCGGTTGATTAACCTTTATTCCCATAAAATCTTCCGCGGTGGAACAATAAATTTTAGCAAGCGCGGCCACCATGCTCTGCTATATAGATGATAACAACAATCGTGGGAGGATAGAGATTCATTGCAGTCGCCACCAGTGACATCATTCCTTCCACGACTTCATCCTTTCCGAAATTATGGAACCACACTCGTATGTTCATCATTTGTCTTTTTTTCCATTAAAGATCGCCTCATATCGCTATTGACACCTCTTATTTTTCTCATTTTAGCAACTTGGTGGGTACCACCTAGGGTTGAAGGCTTGAAACTCTGGGTCCAGAAAATCTTGGATGTTACTATGTCCGAGCCCTACACGTGGAAAGAACTGGCCCTCACATACCGGTAGAATACCAAACATTGTGGTAAATTGAACTCTTCTTGCCTTTACTTTTTGTATAAGGAAGTTGATTAACCCTTCTTTCTTGTTGAATTCATATCTACCCAGGGCTTATTGTCGTCCCTAAAGAGGATATTTTGGCTAATCTAGCTAACATATCGAGGTTGCTGCATGAGGATTAACGAGCGCAGCGCCTGAGTCATCTTCGGATATTGTGGTAATAAGCACCATGCCCAAGCCGGTCATAGAAACCGTGGTGATAAATGATGATGAGAAGCCAGTAATATTGTGTCTTCTCTATATAGAAGATGACGACCTTCATCAGCTCAACAAAATGCTCAATTTGTTGAGTTATCTACACCAACTGAGGATAATGCCTCGACGCTCTGGGGTAGTTTGATGTGGTGGAAGATGTCATTTCATGCTTTTAAGTCCCAGCTTCCATGCCCGATACTGTACTGCTAAGTACCGAGCTTCTTTAGTCTTCGGTTGACGAGCAAGAATCAATCATCACTGCACTTGTCGTAACTGCCTCTTACCCTACAATGCCATATGCTTCATCTCCTTCTTCACAAACTTTGACTTCGCCACCAGAAACTGCTACATCATTTTTATGAGTTGCTGCTACCCGTGAGGAGGATGTCCCTATTCCCCAATCCCCAGTTTGTGGAAATTGGGGTAAAATGATGTGGTCCCCTCCGAAGATCCCCAAAAGAGGAGGAATGTTACCCTTTCAGTCTCTACCGGAAGACATATGTTATCCTGGCCAATGGAGCTTGCTAATTATTTAAAGTTTTTTGCTTCAGAAAAATAAAGAGATAAGATACAAACTCTCTCGCGAGAGTGTTTGTTGAACAACCCCATGCACAATGCAGCAACAATATATTCTTTGTTTTCGCAGTTGTTTCTTCTCTCTTTGTTATGGTAAGATTTCGAATTTCCATTTTTTGTGTAGGCTAACTTCCTTGCTTTCAAAGGTCTATAATTACTGATCTGTGATAAGGAAAACTTACCTTCGAACGAGATCAACTTTTGGCCGAGTGAGACCAGAATGCTGCTCGCCTCTTAGATCTAGGAGCATGAGTTTTCGAGGCCATTAAATTGGGGGATCAGTTGCAGCAAAGCGAGCAAGAAGTGGCAATTCTTAGCCAGGAGGTTTCCCCTTTAAAGGCCCAATTTGAAGAAACTAAGTCCAAATAGGTTGAAGTCCACAATGTCGTCCTTGCTACATCAGATCATGAGGCTGCCTCCACTAGAAGAATGCTTAATTTGGAGGCACCCTTAAACTCCAAAGCTGAAGAGCTTGCTGCTGCAAAGGGATAGTGTTCCCGGTTAGAGAAGAAGAATAAGAGGACCATTGAACATAATATAGTTTTCAGCTCTACCATCTGCGAGCTTGGTGCTAGACTTCGGTCCACTAGATCCGCGTGGGATAACCTGTTCACCGAGGTCGACCAACTTAAAGAAGAACTTCAGCATCGAGCGACTTCCCTCATTATTGAAAAAACATATTATATGTACAACATAAGGAGAAAAACCTTGGAAGAGGCCAAAGCAAGTGTTATTGACTTTGATGCCGAAATCGCTAAGGCCAATGAGCTGGAGTTAGCTGCAAAAAGGGTCTTCAGGCCCGGCCTGATGCTACAGATTCTTCTGGTTCCAGTTCTGAGTTCTTGTGAACTAAAGAAGAACCGGAAGGCTATGATGCTGAATGTCAAAATGACGAAAGCTAAAATATCGAACCGGCGGCGGATCTACACATTTCTTATTGGTGCGTAGATGCTTCTCTTCCTTCGGATTCCGGAGATGCAGCAGCTTAGTGTTTGCTTTCTTCTTCAAACTTTTTTACTTGTGTTGTTTATCGCATTTACTGTAAATAGAGACATTTTTTCATTCAAGTATACGTTTTTTGTTTGTGTGTGCTTTTATTTATGTATTTGCTCAAGTATGATATTTGCGTCTTCGTTTAATTGTTAGCGCAAGTTTTACTGTTAGCATCTAATTGTACAAGGATTTAGGTGTATTTTCCCCCGAAAATTTTTGTATTTTGGAAATAAGTCTTCCGAAATTAACCCTTTAATGTGAAGGTTTTTCATAAGAGAGGGCCATCTTATGTTTACGATGCTCTTGAAGAGGACGTCTCTTGTTCATTATGGGTACTAGCATTTGGAGTACTTGTTTAACTTTCAAATAATAAAATCAATTCATTATTCAGAAAAGAAACAAGATGGAGATAAAATGACTGTGCTTTATGCCTTCCATTTTTAAAAGTACATAAGCATTCATTGTGCTAAAAAGAAATTGCCATTTCTTGTAACTAATTTTTACAACTTGTTTCTACAGGGTTGGACGCGCAGTCCTCAATCCCGATGATACAATTTTATTTTTGGGTTTCGTATTTTGGTCGAAGTGGCAGTCGTTGTTGCCATATCCTCATATCATCCCCCCAGTGTTCGAATTTGAAGGATCCGAATTTGAATCCAAGAATTTTTGCACCTTTGAGGATGCTACTAGTGAACTGCTAGATAATCTTAAGTTCGATAACAAACTTCGCTCCCCCTTAGGAATTTATGCTATCGGGCCAAAGACTATCTAACAATCCCCCATTGTCTTGCACTTATGAACGGTCAGGTAATATATGTTCGACAACAAACTTAACTTCTCAGCAGAAACTTTGCTAACGAGCAAAAGACTGTCTAACTGCTCTGTAGTGGTTCTTTGCTTGTGTGCCTTGTCATTTAAAGGTCTTATTGCTGAAGCTTTCCTCGTGGCATGATTTCTGTTGCTGCCTCATTAAAAACCTCCCCTGAAAAATTCAATTGGGACAAAAACTGGACTGAGGGAAAAAAGTGCATCACATCTTTCAGTATAGGTGATGTTCATCGGCAATAGTATCTCTTGAATTGTGCCACATTCCATTTTTTTGGAAACTTTTCTCCATCTTGATTCTCTAACTTGTATGACCGTTTTCTGGTGACAGCTGAAACTTGGTAGGGGACTTCCCACGTTGGACCTAGCTTCCCCGAATTGAGTTTCCGGGTGCTCTGAGTTGCTTTCCTTAAAACCAAGTCTCCCACTTTGAAGTAATGGAGGTTGGATTTTCGATTATAATATCTCTTTATAATCTACTTTTAGGATGATATCCTCCAAGTCCCTGCGTTCATCGAGCAGCTCTAGATTGACTAACATTGGTTCATTGTTTGCTTCTTCGTTTGCCCGAAAATATCTCCGGGTAAGCTCTCCTACTTCCATTGGAAACAGAGGTTCTGCCCTGTACACAAGAGAAAAATGACTCTCCCCCACGCTCGATTTGACTGTTGTTCGGTATGCCCATAGTACACCTGGCAGCTCTTTGGTCTATTTTCCTTTATCTATTTCAATCTCCTTTTGGGATTTTGTCTAATCACCTTGTTTGTCGATTCTTGGCCCGTAAAAAAGAGAAAAAGGAGCCTCCCACATGCTTGATTTGGCCGTTATTCGGTATGCCCATAGTACACCTGGAAGCTCTTCGGCCCATTTTCTTTTAGCTGCTTCAAATCTCTTTTTGAGATTTTGTATCATCACCTTGTTAGTCGATTCTGTTTGGTCATTTGCACTCGGGTGATAGGGTGATGATGTGATCCTCCTTATTTTCAAATCTTCAAAGAACTTCTTGATCTTTGCGCCTATAAATTGTGACCCGTTGTCACAGGCTATCTCTTATCGGTATCCCAAATCTCCAACTAATGTTCTCCCACAAGAAATCTACCACTTCACGCTCGCCGATCTTCGGATAAGGACCTGCTTCAACCCTCTTATAAAATATTGCTAATGTAATAGATTGGAGACTATGTACTTTTATTTTCTTAGACCAAGACCACTCACAAATACTTCGGATACAGTCAGATCAATGGTTGTTCACCTTCCTCCGATTTTGATAGCAACAGAGGACTTGACAAATACTTTTTCAAATCCATCAAAGTCTGTTGACACTCTGGGGTCCATTCGAAGTTGTTGTTCTATTTGAGCAACGAGAAGAAATGATGGAATTTCTCTGAAGACCGAAAAATGAATCTGCTTAATGTGGTCAGTCTCCCTATTAGCTTCTGAACCTATTTTATGCTTGGTAGCCAGTTCGGAATGTCTTCTATAGCCTTCATTGTATTGGGGTTAACCTCGATGTCATGACCTTAGTTCAACAATCGTGAACCTGTCATGACGGTACCCAGTCTTCGACTAGGTAAGCCTAACACAATGTGGAATGTACAACTCCTATGAACAATAGTTAAGATAAAAATGGAATGATATAAAAGAAATGTAATAAGTGCCGCTCGGCACATACACTTTACTAAATACTAGAAGGAAATACAACTACAATGATCCGGAAACTCACGGTCAACACAGACTAAGAGAGTATAACTGTAGCTCTATACATCCAGAGTATCGATACAACTGAAATAAAGGAAATAACTGACATCACTCAGGGAGAATATAAGAAGACCCTCCGGATCTGCGGACGTAGTAGATTTATACCTCGAGTCTCCTAAAAATGCGCCTAGGTCACCTGTAGTGCATCTGATCAGATGGACCTGGATTTCCACAACAAAAGTGTGAAGAAGAGTAGCATGAGTACACCACAGCGGTACTCAGTAAGTGCCAAGCCTAACCTCGATGGAGTAGTGATGAGGAAGGTCAGGGCCCTACCGAGAATAACAAAAATAATGATAATAACACCGAACAGTACAAAATAGGAATATGTCTGAAATAACAACAAACAAGATAAATACTACAAGCCGTCTATAGTTAAGCTAACAAACTGAAAACAACACAACAAGTACAAATCAATAACTCAAGATCTCCATGAATTGAACCCGCAGTCCGTTCATACTCAGCAGCTCAGGATCTCCGAGAATCGAACCCGCAGTCCATATATCGGTATCACTGGATCTCCGGGAATTGAACCCGTAATCCTTTATATCAGTATGACAGGATCTTCGGGAATTGAACCCGCAGTCCTTTATATCAGTCACACAGAATCTTCGGGAATTGAACCTGCAGTCCTTTATCTCAGTATCACAGGATCTTCGGGAATTGAACTCGCAGTCCTTTATCTCAGTATCTCAAGATCTCCAAGAATTGAACCCGCAGTCTGTATATAAGTATCTTTGGATTTTCGGGAATTGAACCTGCAGTTCGTATCTCAATATCTCATGCAGTCTCAACATGTTACAAGAAATTCAATTAAGACAAATAGGCAAACAGTTATTCCTATCTAATCATGCTTCTCTAGCTAACACGGGATACATCTTGAAATTAAACCAATTAAATAATAGAGATAACACTGATTGAGCAGTTTAAGCAAAGTGGTTTTTCAACAATTTGTGCAAGTACACGCCCGTCATCTCGCTTACAAGGAATTCAAATAAACACATATATATCCCAGGGGAGAAAATCCCCCACGCAAGGTTAGACAAGTCACTTACCTCAATCCCGGTACAAAATCGCTAAGAAATGACTCCCTTGCCATGATTATCCTACTCTGAGTGGCCCAAATCTATTCAAACCAATTACATAGTGTAAATAACATCGTAAGTAACTAATTACACTGATAAAAGTAAAGCTACAACGCAAAAATAGGTGAAATGACACAAAATACCCCTCCAGCCATCGGCTCGGAATCAAATATTTTTACGTTTTCAAAATCCCCGTACTCTCACGAGTCTAACCATATAAAATTTATCAAAATCGGAGTTCGTTTCCCCTCCAAATCATCAAAGTTTGTTCTATGAAACTTACCCCAATTTACACCCCAAATCCAAAATTAAAGGAAGAATTTGAGTTTAGATTAGTGAATAATGATCACAAGGGAGTAAGAAATCGTTACCCAACAATTGTCTCTGAAAAGCACGCAAAATATTACTCAAAACCGAGCTCCCTAGCTTGAGTTTTTGCAAAAATGGTGAAACCCTCGCGGATGAAATGTTATATTCTAATTCTGTCTGCCTAGTAAATTACTCTATGCGATCGGATGACCCTTGTTGCGATCGCATAGAACAAACTTTTCAGCCTTCCAATTTACCCTATGCGACCGCACACATCTCTTTGCGATCGTATTGACTTATCGAACAACATTATGCAATCGCATTCCCTAATCCGCAATCGCATAGAACAAAAGATTGGGACCTGGGACCCCTGCCAAAATACTATGCGATCACGTAGCACCTCTGCGATCGCAGAGAACAAACATCTACAACTATGCAACCGCATAACCTTTCCGCGATTGCATAAGACAAATTTGAGCCTCCTCCCAAACCTTCTATGCGATCGCATCTAGCCATTGTGATCGCATAGAACAACCGTCTGCAACACTTATGACAGCAAAAACTGACATGTTCATCAACTCAAAATGGTCCGTTTGACCCCTGGAAACACCCCCAAGGCCCTCGGGACCTCAACTAAAACCACCAACGTACTCCAAATCACGATACGAACTTGTTCCAATCATAAAAACATATCATTAAACACAAGAATCATCAAATCATGGCAGATTCAAGCCTAAGTTTCAACCAAAACTTCTGAAACCTACATTCTATCAAATACCCGATCAAACGATGTCTGAATGAACTGAAAATTTGTAGACATATCCAAAATCGCCTAACGAAGCTACTACAACTGTCGGAATTCCATTTTGACTCTCGGATCAAAATCTCGCCTATCGATCGGATTTTCAAAAATTCTAAACTTCGGCATATCAAACCTAAATGAGCTACGGACCTCAAAATACATTCCGGACATGCTCCCAACCCCGAAATCACCTAATGGAGCTAATGGAACCATCGGATTTTTGTTCCGAGGTTGTCTTAATATTGTTCCGAATACGGGCCATTTTTCAACTATAAAGCTCTCATTTAGGGACTAAGTGTCCCAAAACACTCCAAATTCTAGAACCGAACATCCCGACAAACCACAATAGCAGAAATGAACTTAGGGGAAATAATAAATTGGGGATCGGGGCATAAATTTCAAAAACGACTGGCTGGGTCGTTACACTCGATCCCCCTTTATGAGACTAGCAAAACCCAGGAACTTACCAGAGCTGATTGCACACTTTTCGGGGTTAAGCTTCCTTAAGATGTCAAAAGTTTCTTGTATGTTTCTGAGATAATCACACGCGTTCAGAGACTTAACAAGCATATTATCTATGTAAACCTCCATGGTTCTCCCTACGTTTACAAGCCCTTGATAAGTGGCACCGGCGTTCTTTTAACCCAAAAGGCTGTAACAGTATGTGCCAATGTTTGTAATAAAACAAAGTTTTTTCCTGATCCTCCGAGTTCATTTTGATTTGTTTGTACCCGGAGTAAGCATCGATAAAACTCCTTAGCCCATTCCCGGTTGTTGCATCAATCATTTGATCAATGTTTGGCAAGGTGAACGAGTCTTTTGGGAATGATTTATTTAAATCCTTATAGTCTAAGCACATGCAAAATTTATTATTCTTCTTTGGAACTACTACTACGTGAGCTGGCTAGTGAGGATACTTTACCTATTGGATTGAAGCGATATCAAGCAAGCGAGTTACCTTTTCTTTGACAAATTTATTCCTGACCTCAACAATAGGACAATTTATCTGTCTTACTGGAGGGATGCTGGGATCCAAATTAGCTTATGTACAACCACTTCTTGTGGGATACATGCCATATCGGCATGTGACCACGCAAAAAATTGAAATTAAATTTAAGAAATTTAATAAATTCAGACCTGAGTTCGGGGTGCAGTCCCGTTCCCAAGTGGAACTTCCTCTCCACAAACTTTGTGAACAATGTGACTTGTTTGAATGCTTCTGCTGTAGACTTTGTTGCGTCCATCTCTTCTGGTACCCGAAAAAGCCTTTGCACTTAATACGATTTTGATGACTCTTCCCCTTTATTGACTTTTCTCATCTTGGGAGCAGGCGCTGGTTCCTGTAATTGCTATGCCACATGCTCCTTTCCTTTGCTATTGGAAACTAATATTTCATTCATTTCTCTTACAGCTGGTTGGTCGCCTCTTACTTGTTTAATCCCCTTTGGAGTTGGGAACTTCAACAAGTGATGATATGTAAAAGGCATAACATTTATCTCATGTAACCATGATCTCCATAGGATGATGTTTTAACCCATAACTCCATACACCAGCTAAAAAAAGGATCGTCTTCGTCACCCCTTCAACATTCGTGGGCAACAGGATCTCTCAATGGGTTGTCATGCTTGCTAGGTTAAACCCGGTGAAGCGTTTTGTGGCCGGGATAATGCTTTCGATGAGCTTAGCTTGCTCCAACACCCTCCATTGTATGATGTTGGTCGAACTTCCTAGGTCCACCAAAACACGTTTAATTTTAAAATCTAAGACATTTAAAGAATTACTAGTGGATAATTGTGAGGTAGTAGCAATCCATCTATGTTTTCCTCTGTGAAAGTAATATCATCTTCAATGACTTCCTGTAGTCTCTTGCTATGGGTCACTGACACCTTCGTCATTTTTGCTGCCAAGAATGTAACCCCATTAATCTCATTCCCCCCAAAAATCATGTTGATCGTTAGGCACGAGGAATCTTGTCCTACTTTTGAAGGTTCTGCATTATCACGATTGCGACTGTAGTAGTTATTAGCCATGCCACTTAAAAATTCCCTGGGATGGCCGTTTTTTAGCAATGTCTCCACCTCTTCATGTATATGCCGACAGTCCCTAGTCTGGTGACCGTTTGTCCTGTGCTATTCACACCACAAATTAGGACCCCTTTCACTGGGATCAAATCTTATTGGCTTCGGGAACCGCATTTCTTTAATGCTCTTCATAGCTGACACCAACTCTACTACACTAACGTTGAAGTTGTATTCAAAAAGCCTGGAGTAAGAAAAATCTAACATTTCCTTTAATTCATATTATAGACTCACATCGGTTGTGAATATCAGCCCAAGTCTTTGCCTGGAACTAGAGAAAAAATTATTTTGACTTTCAGGAAGCGTTGGAATTTCTCAGGTTGAGGCCTTTGGTAAATTCTTCACCCGCCCGTTTGTCCAGTATGGCCAGTAGTAGCATCCTTTCCTTCTGGAAATTGTTCATAAATTTCTGCAGCAACTCAGACTCTCCTTGTGCAATCCTAAATAGGTCGGCCTTTAAGGCCTGTACCTTCGGGCCCGGGCATAGGCCTTGAAGAAAGAGTCCGCGAGCATTTCGAAGGAGTCTATGGAGTGCTCGGGCAAGAGCGAATATCATGTCAGGGCTCCCTTCATAAGAGTCTTCCCGAATTTCTTCAGTAAGACTGACTCAATCTCGTAAGGGTAGTAATATGCTCTTGAGGATCTGAAGTGCCATCATAGTTCGGCATATTTGGCATTTTAAATTGCTCCGGGATCAATTCTAGTGTCGTGCTTGATTTGTACAATAATTGTGTGTACTTCTTTAAGTTCAGCCTTTTTAGCACTGGTGGTGAACCCATAATTTGATCTATTCGAGCGTTTATTTCCCCCATAAATCACATTAGTTCGGTTCTAAAGAGATCATTTTCATTGTTGCTGCCGGAACCATCGTTGTTTCCTCCGACCCTGTCAAAGCCAACTTTGCCCTTTGGGGTGTTGTTATCGACCCTCTGCGTTATCTAATTCACAAGAGCACTGGAGGAGCTGCACCTTGTCCATTCGCGTTATTGGAAGCACCCGACAACGCATGTTTCTGCTCCATCATGACCTTATCCTGTTGTGTGAGATGGCCTATAGTGCCTCCTGTTACTCCTAAAAGATTCGTACTACTTCGACAATGTTCTCTTCTTCAGCATCATCAGGTGTCGCCTCCCGAACATGTCGTGGGTCGGCCTACGTGGACTGTGTGGCCTCATTTCCCTTATTTTGGGTATAGCTAATTGAATCTTCGTGTTGAGGCTGATTTTCTTGAGTCTCAGCATTGTGTGTGTTTGTTAACACCATTATCTACCCTTTTTAATGATCTTTGCTAAGGACAAAGAACCAAACAAGTTAGTAACAAATGGAGGGATCAATTCAATTACACAAATGTCTATGCCCTACGGTGAGTACCAAACTATTTATCTGTAAAATGGTACAGTTGAATTTATACGTGGTTTATAGACAAGTAAATTAATTTGACACTAAAATAATAGATGAACTAGACAAAAATATATGACTTAGACTATAGAATGAAATGAAATGACAGATATCTTGATTCCGGGCACAGAGCTTCCGGAGGCAGTAAGAATAATATAAATGAGAAAAAAAAAGTAAAATGCTATTGTGCTTTTGACAGAGTATAATGTACGCTTCAACGAAAATTCGTCCCCTTATAATGATGGTGGAACTCACTATTTGTAGCTACACCTAGGGAACAAGATCTTAGGATCAAGTCCCTCTTAAATGACAAATGAGGGCCGTCGAAGAATGTGTAACGGTGGGTAGTGAATGACATATTCTTCGTAATGGATCATGCACTTATTGCTATAGAATATTCTTCATTAAATGCTACTGGATGGCCGACATTTATTTGGCCTTTATGATTTCATTATTTTCCAATGACAAACGATATGATTGCTTTCAGGTTGGATTGTCTTCTGTGTTCGGCTCCACGTGTCACTTTCTCTTGCGATCATAAAATATGAACATATTTTACCTCATACACAAGTATTATAATTAAGCATGTGCATAAAAACTATGTTCCGGTTATTTTGATTTGTATATTGGTTTATACTAATTAGAACCCATGTTATAAAGTGTGAAAGTGAGATAACTTAAAACGGAAGTCCTGTTTCCACTCAATTTCAAAGAGAAGCCTTAATGAAAAAGCAGATTCTAGATATTGAAAGAGTGGAACCTAAACTTTAGACCTCATACCCAACTGCTTGTGACGTATTATTTGCAGTGCCTATTTCTGGTGTAGTATATGGTAAAAGCTCATCGCAGAAATAAAGGTTTTTAGTTAGTTAAGAAACTTGAAAAGTAAGGGATGTGAGTTTTAACAATTAGGTGTGATTGGTGGACTGATAGCTACTAGCTCTACTATTAGGTATCACAATATAACAAAATATCTTACAAGACAACTTTATAATCATGACTCTAGTTTAACTATTCAGAATGTGCGTGATCTTATTATATATAAACTTTTTCTTTTAATTGTATAAGATATAGTTCGAATAAAAAATAACGAGTTGGGTCGAGTTGAGACTCACTTGAGATCAACACAATATGGATATGAGTAATGTGAGTTTACTTCAACTCTGATGTGACAAGTGAAGTGTACGTAGAAGAGACGAATCTTATCTAGTTATACCATAGTGATATATATAGTAGAAATTAAAGAAGAAACAAAGTTAAGTAAGTTAAAGATAAGTAGGTTTTAAGTGAAGGAAAGATGGACAAGAAAAGTGTATATAATACAGGTGTATATACACATGGTTTTGGTAGTTACCAGCCCATCTTTCCTATCCATTTATTCTTTGTCATTTAATGAAACAGAACACTGACGGGGCTCCTATCTTATTTTTCAGTTTTTTTTTTTTAAAAAAAATAATAATTTCAGTAGAGTAATCAAGAAAAAAACACACAGAGAGCATAGTAGAACCTAATCCACAGACTTTTGGTTGTGGTGCTGGTGATGCCTAACCCCTAACCATCCCATAAAGCAATCCAATACTTCCATCCCCGACCCTACACTCCATGCACCTTGCCTTTGCCTACCCTAATCCGATTAATTTAAATTTGCGTTGAATAAAACTAATAAATAAATGAATATACTTACGTTGAATAAGATTAATAAATAAATTAATGTACTGATCCGATTAATCTGAATTCATGTAAAAAAAAAAACTAAATTTTGTCAATGTGTTATGCACATATAGCTTTTGCCACTCAAGAAACAAATTTTAAAGAGCGGTGGGAAAAATACTTGTAACAAAAGGGGAAAAAAGATACCTCACCACACTCCCTTTTCGTGAATGGAGGGCAACCGTGAACACTAACCACTTACTCACTCAAAGGATTGAACTTCAAATAAATTAAAGTAGACTAACAAATATAAATTCACTTTAAATAAGATTTTTCAAAAGAATTTAATGTATATTTATGAATAAAAAAATAATAACAATATAATTCTAATTTATTATCACAAATATGTGACAAATTACTTCACATTAATTGATCAATAAGTGTAAAAAAAAAAACTGATAAACTAAAAAAAGGAAAAAAAATAAAAAAATCTCTCCTCTTTTAATTATTAGTAATGACAATCCACCAAAGGGGCAGCGGAGAAGACAAGAGTTTGTTCAAATTTAGTTTCACGGCGATCATCTTCTGGTGGTGCCGGCAAATTAAGATCAAGAGACAGAAAATTTCTTGTAGATTTCTCCTCCTCCTTATAATTATTAGTAGCAACATCATCATGTGATGATTCTGAAAAATTGCTAATTGTCTCAATATGAGTATTTGTAGAAACCTTAGTAGTGTTTGTAGCAGTTGTTGTAGTAGGTTGTTTATGTTTTCTCATATGACCACCTAAAGCTTGCCCTGATGAAAACTCCGACCCACAAATTGAACACTCGTGGATTTTTGGCTTGCTGTAGCTGTTTCCATGAGAGTTGATACTTTTGTTGTTGTTGACTATTTGGATTGAAAGAGATTCACTAATTTTATTGAGTCGTCCTTCATTTTTTACATGATGATCGTCATGGTTTTCCGCTAACGAGTCAGCACCAGCGCTAGCAGAAGCCATGGCTGTGGCAGTGGCAGTGGCAGTGATAGTGAGAGATTTTTTCTCTTCTACTATGGTTTTGGGCCTTCTATGACTAGCTCTGTGCCCACCAAGTGCTTGAAATGAAGGGAAAGTTCTGTTACAAGTTTTACACTCGTAGACAAAAAAACCAGCTTTTCCGGTTGTAGTATTCACCATTTCTGTGAATTTTCTGCTGCTGATTTTCTCCTTTTTAACTTCAGTTACAACTTGTACTTTTCGTCCGCTTTGTGCTAACAGAATTAAGCAATTGGCCATGTCTTCATCTTCTTCGGACGTGCTACTAGTTGATATTTGAGTAGTAGAATTGGTTGGTGAATACTGAATTATTGTTGAAGAGTAATAAACATCACCTCCACCACCACCACCATCATCGTTCCCGCAAGCGACCGATGAGCTACTTGTGGCCATCGTCCCTGTTATATCAAACGGGGACGAGGGTCTTGATCGTTTGCTACGCTTTCCTTTGAAAGCGTACGAGCGATCGGGAAAATTTTGAGAAACTTCCATGAATACAAAACCAAGAAAAGAAGCCAAGCAAGTGACAAAGTGAAGAAGAAGAAGAGAAGAAGAGTAGTGATGAAAGAATGTAGAGAGTGATGTTATTAGCTAGTGGCTTTTGTTATACTTATATATACTACTAGTATCTTTTTAGTGAATTGTAAGAAGTTGTTTGGAGAGTCAAAATTATATTCCACCCAACTGTTAACTAAGTGAATGAACATTTTATTTTAATTTTTACGTTCGTATTATTGTTTTACTAAGAAAAGTGTCTTTAAGTAAACATTAGAAGTCTACTTTGTCACTTTAACTACACTTAACCTAGCTTTGTATAACAAGTAATTAACTTTGGGTTCGTCTCCTCCTAATATTCGTTAGAGTTACTTTACTTGATTATACGGTAAATTCATTGCGTTATTTAGTTGATTGTTGTGTCGTGTAAAATTAAGATGCATAAGTATAGTAATAAATTTCATATTAAGCATTAAATTGTTTGGTAGAAATTTTACTAGCACAATGAGCTGTTCCAAATGCGATGTATAGAGTCAATTGTTACCTTTTTTATTTATTAAGGGGTAATGTATATAGCAATTTGGACATTCATTTTAAAAGTTTCGTTATAAGTATATCGGAAAATTAATACTGCACTAATTATTTGGCATATTTTGACTAATACTAATAAGGTGAAATGAATGAGTTGTAGAAGAACTAAAGGGAGTGTTACGTTATAACTGAAAAAAACAAAATAAAGGAGAAATTAAGTATATAAACAAAACAAAACAAAGTAAATTAAATTAAAGATAGAAGTCTAGTTGGTGACTTGGTATTAACGCTTGAAGTTGGTTTCACACTCTCTTTTCTTTAAATTTGTTGGTTTGTTATTGTTAAATTTTAATTAGGTTTATGTAATTTGCCAGCGAAAGTCACGAATAAACACTCAAGCAATAAAGCAAAGGGGGATTGCACGTCAAAGGCATGCTCCACCTCACTCACTCCATCACTTCTTAGACTCAAAGGAATTATTATTATTATTATTATTATTATTATTATTATTATTATTATTATTATTATTATAGATTTAAGTTATACGTTTTAATTTAACCGATTGCAACAACAACAACAACCCAGTATATTCTCACAAAGTGGGGTCTGGGAAGGGTAATATGTAGACAGGCCTTACCTCTAGCCGAGATAGCAGAGATTGCAACAAGTTATTCTTATATTTTCAGATTGTCACATCAAGTTTTGTTATGAAAATATATTTATTTATTGTTATGGGAGCTTAACCTGATGTTATAAAAAATTTATATACCAATAATGTATAGAATTTAAACTCTTTCAATAATATAAAGAACAAGAGATGCAAGTATGAGCAAGTAAGGCAAACCACCAAGATTCGGTTGGCTTTAAAGCAAACTCTTTGCCTCATTCTATCTCACAAAATTGAATTCCAAACCCCCCCCCCCCCCCCCCATATAATTCACAAACAAACCGAAATAGTGGTCCTCCACTATAAGGCCACCCAAGCTTGACAAATTCAAGCATAATTATTGAAAATATTCGAGAGTTCAATTAGTTAGTTAATGGTAACTTTTAATTTACGTGGTTGCCTTTGATTCTCCAATAGTAATTTTTTTTGTAATGAAATCAATTATAATGAAACTGAAACTATATATTAAAAAGAAAATGTTAATGTAGGGAATATATTCAGCTTGTATATTTTGCACAAGAAATTTCATTTCAGGAAAATTAACTCTCTATATGTTTTTAAAGTTTAAACTCTTATACACCTCGATTTAATAATTTTTTTTTACACGTTAAACTTATTAGTTAACTTAAATAAAATAAGTGATCTTATATAGTAACTTTTTAAATTGCACCGGTTATTAAAAGATTCATTTATTTTTCGGCAGTTAAGACAAATTCAGTTTTTATTGTAACTTTTTTTATTTAATCACTTTCACAACATTATATAGCGATAAATAATTTGATCTTTTGTATTTCTCCTATACTAGAATATGTACCCCGCGCGATGCGCGGATTATGTTAACGGGTAAAAATAAAAGCAGAGGGAAATTTGGTACTCTTAGTGAAATAAAACAATGTGAAACGTAATATATTTTGCTTACAATTTGCTGCATGTATTGCTCTAGGTGAATCCACCCCACCACAAACATAAAGTTACATAAAGGGTAGAAATTGTGGTCAACATCCGGTGCTTTAGCAGGCTTTTGGTGTTTTTATAGGTATTTAACCGGTTCGGAAGATAAACTATTAGTCAACATGTAGCTATGCAACTATTTGTCAACATGTAGCTATGCTTTCTTATGTAATTTTAAAGACACATACACAAATTTGTCAAGAAAAACAAAAATACGCTGTTTGCACTATTCTTTATCCTCTTTTTGAGTTTTTGTTCAAAGTATCACACTCAATGACACATAAAGTACTGATTTTCACACTCCATCTCGGATCAATGTATTACGTAGCATAAAACGCAGCTCAATATGGCACATAAATTTCGCATGACTTGGTTCTCTTTGTAGCACAATGAAAAAGAATTCAGCTTCACATTGGAGTTTATCATCTTTTGTGAGCCTTATCTACCTACACATTATTTTCTCGATTTATTGGCTACAAAAGAAAGTGCATAAAACCCCAACATTGCTACTAACAATTAATTTTACATAGTTGACAGGCATGAAACGCTCAATTTTCTGTCAGTACGTTCATACATCACATTTGGTCGAATCTTACCTGCGAATAAAAAAACTTGAAAAATTACGCATCATTTGTTTTTAATTAAGAAAAGAAAAATTCACCTCAAAAAGTTCAATCTCTTTGTCAGGTAAAAGGCTAGCCAACTAATTTAGCTTTGCTAATATCTCTAGAGTTTTGCAGCTTCCTTTTATAAAAAGTCGTCCAGTATGCCTAACAACAAAAAGAAAATTAAAGAGAGATGCTAAAAACTTCCTACAAATTCATAAGGACTGAAAGTTTGCTTCTACATTAGTTGATCAAATAATTCAACCAACTTACTTTAATTATCATCATTAGAGTTTTCAAGTGCCTTATTTCTGATAGGTTAAAATGTATAAGAACCATTTCATGAGATAGTCCGCTCTATTGAAGGAATATTACCTTATCCATACAAAAATATTTGTAATGGCTCATTGAAAGTGGCAGAAAATGTTCTTAGATAGAAATAAAATATATGTAAAGAAAACATTACTTCGCATAATCTATTAACTAATTCTGATACAAATACTATTTGTCAAAAAAAAATGGTAGAGTATTTTTCATTTTCGTTTTTTTCCCCAATATTTAGCAAGAGAAAATGAATGCAATAATATGTTTAATAGTCTCCCCACTCCGACATTTTACATTGAAAGTATGGGGTGAAAGTAGAGTAAATAAAAAAAGCAAATATTGTTAATTCTCGCAAATACCTATTTTTTAATTCATCATTTTTTTACTATATGAAAAGGTTTAGAGATGAACTCGAAGCATATAATCTATGAATTACCGGTTCATTATGATTTATCAATTATTGTTTCTGCAGAGTGATTCAAATCTGGTGAATTACTTTTCTGGTGATAGTGTAAATATCCAACATTAGTGATCTTCCTTCTTGCCCAATGCAAAAGGTTGAATTTAAAAACATAGAACTCCACTAACACAATAAAGTTAATGTGCATGACTATTACATTCTGTTGATAATAAAATATGTTATTTAACCCTAACAGATATATCTGCAAGTGTGCATCTCAAAACCAGAGAATCGAATAATTCAGGATATAAGATAAATATTTTCTTATTCTAGGGCTATGATTCTCAAAAGTTCTCAGCGGCATACTAATTTCAATTGTTGCATAAGAATCAAACATGAAGAATAGTTCTCAGCGGCATACTAATTTCAATTGTTGCATAAGAAGCAAATATGAAGAAGTCAAAGCAGAGTACTTGTAATACTACACGAAATGAAGGCGATCATAAAACTCAAAGTAGAACTCCTAAATAACTTCAACAACAACATCACATGCCGCATATCTGCAAACCAAACAGTCATTTGATCATTGATCTATACTTGTATATCTATACGAAAATTGTTCAATTATATCTTTTTTTAATATTATACAACTGGCTAACTTTTATTTTCTCATTGATAAGTTGTTGAATTTCTCTGACCGCACAGCAAAAAGTCCAAGATTGTGATCAGTTGTTTGAAAGAGCATTTGAAGCAGTTTGTCTTTCGAGAGGACATATTTGAGAAAATAATTGAGATTAGAAAAAGAAAATTACAGTTTCTTAGCATCTATGATCAAAATTAGAAGTGCAAAAGAAAACTGACGCTAAAATCATTTCAGCAATGGTTACCCATTTAAAAATAATAATATTTTAACACCAAACTTTATGAAAATGTTTTAGCCAAAGTAGTAAATAAAAAAATACTTACATACTCAAAATTCAAGGAATAATATCTTACATACACAATAATGATTAATTAGAGCGTGCTCTCTCTCACACACATACATATATAAGGATATTCAAAAGTAAGAATAAGGAGAGTAATTACAAAGCTTTGTAATGAGATGAATATGATTTTGCCATTCTTAATTGGAGGTCAAGAATTCCAGCCTTCGGAATGAAAAAGATGCTGACAAACGCTTCCTCTTTTAACAATTATTCTTACGTGGCGTGTATTCAGATCAGATTAATTCGTCAATGCTCTAATACCAATACTTAATAAAACCAAAAAAAAAAAAGAATAAGGAGTAGGGTATGTGGTGGTCATGTCGAGGAGGATTATATTTATTATAGTGTTAAGTGTTATGAGTGAGAGAAGTGTAGACGAGAGAGCTACCTATCATATTCAATATTCATAAATCATACATATATATATAATATATTTGTGGTTCAAATTTTGGACGTGTGACTATATGGATTAACGGGTGATCTCACGCAATTCTAATGGCATGTCTGCCTCCTCTTCTTTGATCTCCGTTTGGTACAATGCTTAACTTAGTTTTATTAGTTCACACGTACTTAAAGTCCTTTTTATTCACCACTAATTTAGCCTTTTAATCTTTTAACAATTTATTATTCTCCAGAACTTTTCTTTTCCTTTTTAGGTGCTCTTTACTTGTTTTATTATCATGAACCCTACCCATAGGCGGATTTAGGCCCATTTTGAGGTGTACGTGGACGCTGATCTTTCCATCAAATTAGCTAGTATATATATATATATATATATATATATATATTGATCTGATATTATTGTAATGTCATGACAGAAGGCGAGTTAATGAGAGCGGTCAAGCAAGACTGGCAGGCCTCTAGGCTGGCAAGCTTCTAAAGAAGGGGTGCATATGTCACCTTAGATGACTATCATATCAGAATGGGAAAGGAAAGTGGAGAGCTTTATAAGCCTTGACACAACTTCACAAGGTACGCGCACTTTTAGTGCTCGAGGTGGCATAGCCCGGAAGACAAATATTTGTGGGCCTAGGCCCAAAGCGGATAATACGTGTCATGTACTTGGATAGTTAGAAATATGGTATTTGAGCCTGACTCTCTCAAGTACAATAGTGGGGCAGACCTCAGTGAGGATGCTGAGTCCCAATGGGGGTGAATGTAATGCACATGGCGGGGGGCACGTAATGACCCGGCCAATCAGTTTGAGCTCTAGCGTGTCGTTCGGTAGTTTGAGGCCTTAAGTAACCTCACTTCAAGTATCATGAATTGTACGTGTGGTCGGAATTGAATTTCGGGAAGTTTTGGAGTTGATTTGGAAGAAAATTCTAATTTCAAAAGCTTTAAGTTGGAAGAGTTGACCAATGTTTGACTTTTGATAAGACGACCTCAGAATTGGGATTTGAAGGTTCCAACAAGTTTGTATGATGATTTCGAACTTGAGCATAAGTTCAGATTGATTATCGGGTTGCCCATGGAGCATTTTGGTGCCTATTATGGAAAGTTGGCATTTTGGATGAATTTCATAAGTTAGGATTGAATTGGATTTTGATGATATCGATTTCCGCTTAGGATTCTAATTCTGGGAATAGCTCCATATGATGATTTAGATCTACGGAGCGCGTCCGGACATTGATTTGAAAGTCCATGGGTCGTTTCGGCGTTAATTGGCGAAGTTGAGAAGTGGGAGATTTGGAAAAGTTTGATCGGGAGTGGCTTTTTTATATTGAGGTCGGATCTTATTTTTAGAAGGTGGAATAGGTCTGTAATCTCATTTAGGACTTGTGTGCAAAATTTGAAGTCATTTCTAATTGATTTGATATGTTTCGGCACAAGATATAGAATTTGTAAATTTATAAGTTTAATTCGAGGCACGATTCATGATTTTGATATTGTTTGAGGCTTCGACTAAGTTTATATTGTATTTCATGATGTGTTGCTATAATTAGTTAAGGTCTTGAGGGCCTCGGGTGGATTCTGGATGGTTAACAAATTGATTTTTGGAGTTAAGGAAAAGCTGGAAAAATTTGGTTGCTGGTGTAACCGCTTCTGCGGAAGATTTATCGCAGAAGCGGCCTCGTAGAAGCAAGGAAGTGGACAGCAAAGTGGCTGCGAGTGAGCTGGGCAGAGGCCGCAGGTGCGAAGGATTTCCCGCACCTGCGATATCGCAGATGCGTCCATTGGAGCGCAACATAGGAGGTTGGCCAAGAAGGCCTAGGCAAGCAGAAAGAGAGTTGCAGGTGCGCGAGCGCATAAGCGCTTGAGGCTCGCATAAGCAGAAGCTCTTGAGGCTCGAAGAAGCAAAAGCGAAAGTACATGTCCGCTATTTGGGCGCAAAAAAGAGGGCTATTGGGCTGTGCTGAAGCTGCACCTGTGATGTATTATTCGCAGGTGCGGAGCCGCAGAAGCAACTACTCTTCCGCAGGTGCAAAGGTCGGGTTGGGCAGTATGTTCTTTTAAAACGAGGGTTTGGCCCAATTTAATCTCATTTTGTCCATGGAATGTGATTTGGAGCACTTTTGGAGTGCCATCTTATTGTGAGTTAATTATATAATTTTTATGTGGATTCAAGCATAACAATTTGTAGAAATTATGAGATTTTGAAAGAAACCTAGAAATTGGTATTTTTGAATTTTTACCGCAAAATTGGACATAGAATTTAGAATAAATTATATAATTGAGTTCGTGGTGTTATGAGTAATGATTATCTTCGAAAATTATCGGAATCTGGGCAGATGGGCCCGAAGGTTAATTTTATCAATTTTTCGAGCAGAGTTGGAAATTTGTTTAAAATGATTTATTACGAGTATTGGAGTATATTGTTTTGGTTTGCACATTGTTTGGCTAGTTTTGGAGCGACGGGCATCGATTTGAGGTGTTAGACTGGTGTTGGAACCGGTTATGGAACTTCGAAGCGAGGTAAGTCTCCTGTCTAACTCTGTGAGGGGAAACTACCCCTAGGTTATGTATTTGATTTGTGTTACTTGTTGTGGGGGCTACGTACGCATGAGGTGACGAGAGTCTGTATGTAGTTAGATCCATGTTACTTTTCAGGTAGACTTAGGTTCACACCATGCTATAGTTGTATTATTTGACAGTCCCTTGTCTATTAAAATTCCTTTATTTCACATAACAATTTGAGACTAGACTTGTGTAAGGCGATAGACTAACTATTGTAGAGATTCGACAGGCTTCGTGATTAGCCGTGAAATAATTGTACTCCTCTTACGAATTTCTCCCACGGTCTGTGTTCTCATATAAAGGTTTTCCCCAAAGCTTCTTATAACTCACATGTCCCTTCATGAGTGGGCGCAAGGACCCGTCAAAGCTTCTTATTCTAATGGGATCGAGTCATTCTCCTTGGCAAGATATATACATCTATGGTTTGTGCCATTCGACCCTCGGCAGTGCGCACAATATGATGGATCGAGTCGTATGCCTTGTCAGGATTATGTATCACACTCTCATGGGTGTGGTCCATTCGCCTCAGCAATATAATAGATGTATCTATGGTTATGTACCATATTATGATGGGATTGTGCCGTATGCAACATTTCTATTAAACGCTCTATGGAATTGTGCGTAACAATTGTCAAGGGGCCACTGCATCTGGGAACTTTCCTGATTTGAATTATGACAATCTATTTGGTAAGGCCCATTTTATATATATATATATATATATATATATATATATATATATATATATATATATTTCTCTGGTTGAGGAGGTAACTACTAATCGACAGTTTGAGTTTTTGGTTGAGAGGGGGATTGTACCACGTATTTATACTTGTTTATTTCGTTTGTTACTCTGCTCCATATCTGTTTACTTCTTATTGTATCTGTCTTAATGGACCAATAGCAAGTGTCGATGTCGACCCCTCATCACTACTTCTTTAGGGTTAGGCTAGATACTTACTAGGGTACGTGTTTATTTACGTACTCATGCTGCACTTGCTACACTTATTGTGCATGTATACATATATGTTTATGGTGGTCCTCTAGGTGTAGAGGCACGACTGTTGCGGGGATTTTACATTGAGATGTACTTCCTTGATACGATCCGTAGCATACAGTATCTCCGTCACAGTTATTTATATTTTTTGTCTAACTTGTATTCTAGACGAATGTTGTATTATTATTGTACTTATTAATAGAGGCTCATGCAATTGTGATACCAGGTTTTGGGGATTTTTACGGGTGGTTCATTATTGTAGTTCCTGTAATATTATCATTACCTTGTAAATCCTATTTCATACTATTTAATTAATGAAAATTATGATTTCAAATACTAAAATAATTAATTAAATTAATCATTCACCATTGGCTTGCCTGACGGAGGTGTTAGGCTACATCATAACCTTTAGTGGATTTTGGGTTGTGACATGTTGGTATCAGAGCATTAGGTTTACTTAGTTCTCATGAGTCATGAACAATTCTAGTAGAGTCTCGCGGATCGGTACAAAGACGTCTGTACTTATCATTGAGAGGCTACAGGGCTGTTAAGAGCACTTCTTTTCTTGATTACTCATTGTGCGATGTGATTCATCGAGACTTGTGCCTTTATTTTTCTCCTACTCAATCTTATGCGACGTGCAGCATTTTTTATCAATTGGGCATCGAGGAGTTGTAGTGATACTACAGACGTGGTGCAAGATGTTTTTCCCTACATGTTTAGGCATGCTATTATCGCCACCTTGCAAAAGGATGTTCTTTTGTTCCAGCTTAGTACTTTACTTTCTAGCGGTTTGAGACTGTGCAAGGATTGCTACAATGCCTATACGATGTAATTACACAATCTTGGTGTAATGGTAAGGTGTTTGTTTATATGTTGAGGCGGTGAATAACTTGGAAGAGGATTTCTTAGTGCATGATTTAGAGGTTCAACATTTAATTCTAGTAGAGAAAAGCCAACCGGACTATAGATGTTTAGCATTTAGTTGATGGAGTAACAAGACTTAATGTTTTCAAGCGTGGTGGAATTCTCTATTGTGATATGGTATCATCGTCCTTGTTGAATGCGTTAAGGTTTCTGATGGTATAATCTTCTTCAATTTTCCTTCGGGGCAGGGTATTGTGAAATGGTTCTTGAGAAGCGGTTTCCAGAGATAGCAAAGCATAGAAATTTTGAAATCAAATTGGTATTTCTAATGTTGATGGCTCGAGAAATATGATCTTCTATGAGGCTTAGAGTTGGTGGCAATTTATTAGTTTAAGTGCTACAAAGATGGATTCGGATTTGAGGCAACAATTGCGCAGTGAAGGACGATGAAGGTCATGTGGGAGGTATCTTGTGGTGGTTGAATTGCTAGAAGGTCAAGCATGAAAAATAGAAGTCCAAAAGTTGCTTAAAGGAGAGGGTCTAACCAAAGTGGGAGAGTTGTAGAGTAACATATGAGTTCTGTGGTAGGATAGCCACACACCTTGAGAAAAGTTAGAGAAATTCGGGAATCATGGTAGACAATGACTAGGTCCGCGATATTTGTTTGGATACAATATGACTTCGAGTTTAAAATGTATTGTTGGACTTTTAGTTGATGTCAATGGGGTAGAAGGAATCTTGGTGGGTTCTAGTGTTATGTAGTTGTAGATTCAAGCTAAGTGGGGAGAAGCACCACCATTACGATTGGATTGCGTGGTTGTCTACTTGTGAGGTCTCTAGTTATTGAAGTATTGGTGGGCTATTACAACTAAGGAAAGAAAACATTAGTGGTAATTCGAACAAAGGATTTGAGGAATGCGTCTTATATTTGGCCTTATCGATTCATGTTCAGGTTTTGGGAAGATTCAGAGTTATGCTTCTTGTGAGGGTTATATACAAGAAAAAGAATACGATCAGGTGCTTCTTTGAAAGGGTGTTCACATGCTAGCAGTGCAGTAGAGTTTGGCTTATATTCGGGGCCAAGTCAGAGTGGGTGGCTCTCAACAGTGGTCCTAATGGGTTCAAGAATTTAAGTGCAGTGCCTAAGAACTAGAGTGTTCTATGTTATCATTGGTATGCGATGCGGTATTGGAGGAAAGGAAGAAATTGCTTCGGATTCACGAAATGTCTTGCAAAATGGGTGTACCAGTTGGATATGCGAATGTGCGGACAAATAGAGTTTGAGATGGTTCGTGGATTTTGAGACAACGGGGTCTCGTGAATTGGGTCACTTAGGATGAGTGCGGATTGAGTTCGTTATATTTTGAATGGAGCTATTATTATTTCTAAGGAAAGTCCACAATAAATTAGAAGAAGTTAGTTCGATTAGCAATGGTTGAATTGGCATGATGGTTGCAACGATCTGTTCCTTTAGCATGTTCATTGATATACGTGTATTGTGGTGCTATGTGCGAGGCTTGACAACCACCATAATTTGGTTGATTTAGGAGGTATTTGATTCTAATGGCCTTGTGGTGTAAATGGATTTCGAAAGAGTTATGGTGGTTTGGATAACGACCTGAGGCTTGTACTTCTGGTGGCTGGGAGTTCAGTTGTGAGTTGCAATGGTTCTTCTGAAATGAGTTAAGTGAAAGGTTTCTAGCCAGTGAAGTATTTATTCTACTAGTAGTTCAAGGGTTTTGATAAATTATTGTACTTTTGCATTGTGGCATGATCGGTGCAGTAAGCGGCATGGGCAATTGAAGTTGAGGATCAAGGTTGCGGCTCGATGTTGATAAGAGTGTCACGATCTTGGATGAGCAAGGAAGAATTCAGATATTCAGACTTAGTTGGTATCTTCTTTAGTGTCATCTAGGAACGATGTTCTGTATAAGAGGCTTTGCTTATTGATTTGCAGACTCTTGGTTGGCCTTACCGAATTAGTAAGGTTGGTGGTGTAGAGGTGCAAACTTTGCTGCCTAGTGCGAAAGGTCATGAGAGCATATCCCACGAGGAAATTTGTATAAGTGTGACATTTTAGTCAATTGATTGTTAAGGATGGAGACCAAGTACGGAAATTCTGGCACTGTCGTTAATGTGAGAATTTATGACTGAAGGGCGCTCTATTCATTTGGTCATGGACTGTGGAAATTTGTTCCGGATTTGACGGCTATTCTTGTGTGTCATGGGAAAAGGTTATTATGGATCCTCGAAAGGTTATTAGCCCATTACAGTATGATCATAATAGGCTTAAGATTTATGGATGGATCTAAATGTGAATGTGTGCTCTATATCAGGCTGGATATGTTTTCAGCATAACATTGCTTATGGAGGAGTCCTCATGCCTTGGATATTATTTCCGTCATGAGTTATTCCATGTAATCTCTATTATGCCATGTGGGTTGTGAGATTATTCATTGTGAGAGCAGATAGCTCTCAAGATGCAGTCATTTATTGCACCTTAGTTGTACTTGGGTTCGGTAGCCTGCGATGCTATCCGTCGCCCCAGAATTTGTATTATGCACTTGGCGTGCTTGTGGATGATATTCGAGAATTTTCTCAGGTGTGGGCATTATGTCTTGATGGGTATTTCCTTATTTATTTTTATATGCGGATCAGGTGGCATGCCGCCATAGATATGCTATTTAGATCGGATTTCATACCGCAACAGTATCATGGTTGGATCGGATTGCATGCCGCAACAGTGAGATGTTAAGCATGGTTCCTTATATTTATTCTTGTGTGTCCAGTTTCTTACATCTGAGAAAGGTGATGTTGCCCAAGTTCACACCTCAAATTGGGGTTGTGAAGCGGTTGATGCAATTATAAGTACCCAACTAAGAGTTGTGATTGATTCCTCAAGGAGCGTAGATGGGATTAGGTATATACTTGGACTAGCGTGTAATGTGTCCAAATTTCACTTCCACATACATTGTTGTTGTTGTCTACTTCTAAATTAAGCTATTGTTTTTTGGTCAAATATCAAATTTTATCAATCAGTAATAATATTTACAGCACCTCTAACTCTTTTGGACTAAAGAGTTATACTAAAAAAATATCAATATAACTATATCAAAAAAACATTTACAGAATTAATAGTTCCTCTACTAGACTTTCATAAAGGAAAGCTATTCACTCTTTTTTAGTATTTCTTCCATTTTTCCTTATGTTGTCTTTTGATGTATAATTGAAGGACAATTTCTTCTTCTTTATAACAGTCTCCTATCCCTGGAATCTACACATTTTCCTTTTTATCCAAGTGTGGTATATTAGTGTTGCAAACAAGAATGTCATAATACTACCATAGGCTTGACTGTTTTTAGTTCTTGCACTCAGCCATTTGACTTCCTCTTCCCACGAACCAATTTGATGTTTCTCTCCTATCTAGTTAAGTAGAATGTCCCATATGCTTCTTGAGTATTTACTTTCAAAGTACAGGTGAGCCATAGTTTCATTTTCCCCATTCTTACATAAAACACATCCAAGGTCAACATGTATGCCCCATGCTGCTAATCTATCCACAGTATTGAATCTATGATTTAGAGCTAGCCATAGTATAAAGTTGTATCTAGGGATGCTTGTACCCAATAGTAAAGCTTTCCACCCAACCTTTGGATACTGAAGTCTTGATAGAGTGTACATCTTCTGAACAGTGAATTGCCCTCTTCTGTAAAACTTATTAATATTTGCAAAGGATTCAATATTTTTGTACCAGTCTCTAATATCAAATACCTTCCTTACCAGGCAGCAAGCTTGATTAGGAGTCTGCATAATATTGAAATCCTTCTTCTTTATATACACTGAGTGAATCCATTTATCCAGAGAGCATCCTTCCTTGAGTGTACTGCCACATTAGCCTACACAGTGCCACTTTATTCCACCATTCAAAGTTTATATCATTTAAACCTCCAGCTGATACAGACATGCATATTGTATCCCAGGAAATCAAAGCTCTCTTTGAAGGACTATATCTTCCTGTCCATAGGAAAAGTCTACAAACATATTTTACTACTTGTATGATCTTCTTTGGTATCCAAAATACCTATCCCCAGTATGTCTGCATTTCAAAGAACACACTTCTTATCAGTTGTAAACTACCACTGTATGATAGAAGCTTTGATGTCCAACACTTTATTCTATTTGTAATCTTCTCTAATAATGGAAGACATTGCTGAAAAGATAGTTTCGTTGAGGATAAAGGCACTCCCAAGTACTTGAATGGCAAGGATTTCAGCTAGAATTGAAAGTTTGATAATCATTTCTTTAAACCCCTGGTTGCCTCGAGCTACATAGATAAAACTTTTATCCAAATTAGCCATGAGTCATGTCACCATTGAAAAATGGTTGAACTTGTCTAGAAGTAGTTGGATGGAAGTCTTGTCAGCTCTGCAGCACATGATCAGATAATTTACAAAACAGATGTGTGTGAGATTCATTTTGGCATATCTTGGATGAAAATTGAAATCAAGAATATCCTTGAGATTCTTCAAAGTTCTGCTCAAATATTCCATTACTAGGACAAATAACTATGGAGACAAAGGATCCCCTTGTCTCAATCCGTTCTTTGCTTGAAATCTTCTTGTGAGTCCACCATTGATCAGTATAGAGTAGTTTGCGTTTGTTACACATTTCATAATCCTCTACACCATCTTTGTATGAATCCCATACTCCAATAGCACCATTTGTGAGAAAGACCATTCAACAGAACCATAGGTTTTTCTTATGTCCACTTTGATAATGCATCTAGGTGAAATACTTTTTTTGCTATACCCTTTCACTAATTCATGAGCAATGATAACATTATCTAGTATACTTCTCCCTTCTATAAATGCTGGCTGAGCTGGTCCAATAATGAATTCCACCACTATTTTGAGTCTTAAAGTGGGAATTCTAGCAATGAGTTTATAAATGGTGGTACAACATGTGATAGGCTGGAATTCTTTGACAAAAGAAGGACTAGCCACTTTTGGAACTAATGTGATGGTTGCACTGCATACATTCTTCAATAGCTGCTCTGACTCAAAGAACTCATTGACTGCCTTTATCACCTCTTCTCCAACTATATTCCAGTATTTCTTAAAGAATTCTACTGGAAATCCATCAATGCCAGGTGCTTTGTCACTTGGAAGTTCCATTAGCCATTGTAGGATCTCAGTATCATAAACACTCTTGATTATGTTCAACTGGTGCTCTCTATCCAAGAAAGGACCATTCCTAGCTATGTTTAGATCAAGGCAGGGCAATTCTGAAGCCCTTGCTCCCAGAAGACCTTCAAAAAATTTGTGAACTCTTGCTCAACTAATAGAGGATCAGTCAATTTTTGTCCAATCTCATTATAGATTGTAGAAATTTCTTTTTTGGCTTGACTTGCCTTCAAATGTCCATGGAAAACCATTGTGCTTGAGTCTCCTGTTGTAATCCACATTGCCTTAGATTTTTTCCTGTAGACTTTCTCTTGTATACCTTGCCACTTTTCCACTTGCATCGCTAGTTCTTTCTCTTCTAGGATCAATGTATTGTTGAATAGATCATTTTCTATCTTCTTTTGAATTTCCCGCGGTTGATTTTTTAGTATTTAAAACTTTTTGTCTACTAAATTATAGACTATATTCATTCCTTTTTTTCCTGCTTTCCAGTCTCTGTAGTTTTTGCCAAACTAAATACATAGTGTATCTAGTTATATTTTCATCCCACACCTCTAGTACTAGCTTGTTGAATTCCTTTTCCCGCAAAAGCACATTAAGAAGCCTAAATGGCTTTGGTAAGTGGTTCCTAATAACCTCGGTATATAATATTATGGGTGAATGATCTGAGACCCTACAGCTTTCATATACTACCTCTATATAGCCATATTGTATGAACCGGCAAGAGTTCCCCAATGCCCAGTCAATACTACTGTATATTCTATCAGTACTCTCTCTTTCGTTGTACCAAGACCACTGATCCTTTTCTGTTTAACAATCCCAAACCAGTATCATTAACACAAGTTTGAAAATCAACCACTTCACTCTGATGGACTAGATTACCATTAGTTCTATCATTAACAGATAATATAGTGTTGAAATCTTCTAGAATCAGCCAAGCCTCCATCATAGTACTATTTATCTATCTTATTTGATTCCATATTTCTTGTCTCTGTGCGACAGTATTATAACCATACATAAAAGTCAGCCAGCACTTAAATTTTGAATTCTTATCATTGATCTCACAGTGCACCAACTAAGTTCCAGCCTGAATTATATTAACATCTATTTGTTGAGTCTTCCATTGTAACCATATTCTCCCATTGGGACCATTTGAATAGTTTGAGAATACTTTCCATTCAGTTCCATTCTTCCTTCTAACTTTTTTTTCATTTCCTTTTTACACTTTGGTCTCAAGGCACCCTAACACTGTAATTTTATTCATAAGTAGTAAAGTATTGAGTTCTTTCTGCTTATAGGCCTTATTAATCCCTATAATGTTCCATGAACTAATAATCATGGGGGGTGAGCCAAAGGACTATTTCTTCTTTTGATGCCAAACTAGCACCATCTCTTTCCTAGATTCTTAGGGCATTAAATCTGTTTTTATGTAGTATAACTACAATAGCCTCATCAGTCATACCTTTCTCATTGAGCTTCTCTCCTTTGGACTTTTCACATGCTTTTCTTTTGATTTTGCTATATGAAAATCATTTTCCTGTTGCTCTATTTATTTACTGGTAATTGATGGTGCAGTTGGCTCTTCTTTATTAGTCTCATCTCTGACCTCTTTAGCCTGTGTTTCCTTTGTTGTCGTTTTGCTCCTCAATCAATTTTGTGGTAACTCTTTTCCCCCTCTTTTTTTGTCCACATATCTGTCTTTTGGCATCCAATTCTTGGTATTTTCCATCTCTATTTTGCCATTACATTTCCCTGTGTCATGCCCTATTATGAGACAGTCTTGACTGAGGAAGGATGCAAATCATAGCTCAATTTTTGCTCCCTAATTTTTTCCTCAGCAGTTTCTATCAGCACTATCTCAGGTAGTGCTTGGGACACATCCATCTCAATCAACATGCAAGCATAGGATACTCTGGCCTCTTGTGTTGTTAGTTTATTAGTGCAAATTGGGTTTCCAATTGAGCTTTTAATCTCCCAAAATTCTCTAATGTCTAGTACTGTATAGGTAGCCCAGGGAAGTTTACCCATACTGGAATATTTTTTGTGGATTCCTTGTACATTTGGAAGTCCGGTTCTTATACTTTTAAAATCATAGGCCTATTGCTGAAAATGCATGGTCCATTTTGAAGGATTAAATCTCTGTCCTCATTAGACTCAAATTTGAAAATAAAGTAGCCTTTATCATGCATTAGTACGTGTGGAGTTGAGACAAATTGCAAAAATCTTCCATCTTCTATTCTGCTCTTCCACTTCTATGAGGTTTAACATCCTTAACAATATGGGGGTAATAGTTCAATTTCAACCATGTTGTATAGATCTATTACCTTGAACCATCGCAGCTAGAGTTGGCTTTGAGATCCCTATGCCTGACGAGAATGACAATTTCCTAGCTGCAGTAGCCATTTTTGTCTCAATCTTCCATTCATATCGATTTGGGTTTTTCCGCACCATATTTTGATCTGCCTCTTCTTCGATCCCGAATTCCCAGCAAATCCTTGACTCCTCGAATACAATGGAATTTCACACCTGGCGAATCTTTCACTCTACCTCCTCTTATTAAGACCATAGAATGTTCCTGCAAATTATGACCTTCGCCTGGAATGTGAGCAAATATATCATGTCGATTGCTCAACCGTACTTTGGCTATCTTACGTGGAGCTGAATTAGGTGTTATCAGAGCTGCTTGTGTTTGAATTGTCACCAGCTCCTTTGATTTCTTCCTCTCTTGTCATTGCAAAATAGTTGGTACACAACCCATGCCTTTCAGCCAATGGAACAGTTGTATCGAGTCTAAAGCTTAGGGAATTCCCATTTCTGGTGTAACTAATCTTGTATCTTGATTATCTGCATTATCTTCTTCATCTACATTCGTTTCCTTAGCTATAGAGATCTTCTTCCTCCGCCTCGCCATCTCCACCATTGCAAGTTAGCAGACATTGCTTAACATGCACCGAGAGAGGTTTTTTTTCAATAAATTAATTAAGCTATTGTTTACAAATACAAAACTAGAGAATGATATTTTTGGGATATTGTTTTTCAAGTTATAAAAGATCAAGGGCTGTGACTTCCACCTAGGTGGTTACCTAACAGGTTGCGGGCTTTGGAGAGAGTTTCTTTGATCGGGGAGTAATATAGCAATTACCCACTCAATACCTCTCGGCAATAGAGTGATTTTGTCCAATTTGGCTTTCTCGAGCCCAAATGTGTAATTAACAAAACAATTGATAGATGTTTAAGTGGATTTTACTATCTCTAGATTCAACCCTTCAATTGGGACTATCAATTTCTTGAGTTCACCCCAATTTCTTGTTAGCCATGTTTTCTCTACTTGAGATTTCTCAAGTAGAGACTAAGGCAATTAGGCATGAATCAATATTTGCAACTATTAATTCTTAAATTAAAGCAAGAACTAGGCTAAATATCACACACCTTAAACAAACCCTAAATCAAACATCCATTAGGTACACCACACTAGGGTTGGGTCACAACCCTACCTAGAAATTTAGCTACTCATTGATAAAAATGAAAAAAAATAAATAATGAAAGAAGATTGAACTCATATTCGATGATAAAGAGACAAAAATCCAATGTAAGTTAGATTAGCTATTGTAAATTTCCCAACCAGTAAATAAAAACGGCTCTCTACTTTATGAAGTTCAAATAACCTAATTTTGACAAAATAAACTATTTATACACAGCTGAAAATTTCGTATAAAATTGCCCTTTTGGAGGTTTTACGGTTGCACAATTCTGTGTGCGGGACAAAAATCAGGTTGTTGGTGTAATCGCTTATGCGGAAGATTTATCGCAAAAGCGAGAAAGTGGACCGTAGAAACGGCTATGAGTGAGCTGGGCAGAGGCTGCAGGAGCGAAGGACAGAAGCGGAGGCTGGCCAAGAAGGCCTGGGCCGTAGAAGCGGAAAGAGAGGCACAGGTGCACGAGCGTAGAAACGCTTGAGGCTCGTAGAAGCGGAAGCGCGTGTGCGCTATTTGGGTGTAGAAGCGGGGGCTTGGGTTGTGCTAAAGCCGCACCTGCGATGGATTATCCACAGATACGAATAGGCAAAAGTGCCTACTATTCCGCAGGAGTGAAGGTCGGGTTGGGCAGTGCATTCTTTTAAAATGGGGGTTTGGCCCATTTTCATCCCATTCGTCCATGAAATCCGATTTTTGAGAAATTTTGGAGTGCCATATTGAACAACTATAATGTGGTAAGTGATTTCTTCACATTTTGAGTTAAATATATGATTTTTATGTGGACTCAAGCATAAAAATTGATAGAAATTGTGAGATTTTAAAAGAAACCTAGAAATTCGTATTTTTGAATTTTTACCACTAAATTGGACATGGAAATTAGAATATATTATATATTTGAGTTTGTAGTGTTATGTGTAATGATTATCTTTAAAATTTGACGGAATCGGGCGCAAGGGCCCCAGGGGTAACTTTATCGACTTTTCGAGTGGAGTTGAGAATTTATTTAAAATGATTTATTATGAGTATTGGAGTATATTTTTATTGGTTTGCACATTGTTTGGCTATTTTTGGAGAGACAAACATCTATTTCATGTGTTAGAGTGGCGTTGGAGCCGATTATGCAACGTCATAGCTCTTATGTCTAATTTTTGTGAGGGGTAAACTACCCCTATGTGATGTATTTGATATGTGTTACTTGTTGTAGGGGCTACGTACGTACGAGGTGTCGAGAGTTCGTATATAGTTAGATCCATGTTATTGTCCGGGCAGACTTAGGTTCATAACATGCTATAACTGCATTATTTGAGTAGTCCATTGTCCATTAAGTTCTTTTGATTTTACATTACAATTTGAGACTAAACTTGTGTAGGGCGATAGACTCACTATTGTATAGATTCAATATGCTTCGTGATTAGCGGTGAAATAGTTATACTCCTCTTACACAGTTCTTTTGGGTTATGCGTTCTTATCAAAAGGTTTTTCCCAAAGCTTCTTATAATTCGCATGTCCCTTCGTTAGTGGGGGAAAGGACCCGTCAAAACTTCTTATTCCAATAGTATCAGTACGTTGTCTCGATAGGATAGATACATCTATGGTTTGTTCCGTTCGACCCTCGATCGTGCGCACAATATGATGAATTGGGGTGTATGCCTCGGCCGCATTATATATCATACTCTCATGGGAGTGGGCTATTACCCTAATTATTATAATAGATGTATCTATGGTTATATACCAGATTATGATTGGATAAGACCGTATGCCTCGGCATTTTTATAAAACACTCCTATGGAATCATGCGTAACAGCTGCCAAGAGGACGGTGCATCTGGGGACTTTCCTGATTTGAATTGACAATCTATCTGGCGAGGCCATATATATATATATATATATATATATATATATATATATATATATATATATATATATATATATATATATATATGAGAGAGAGAGAAAGAGAGAGGTATAGTTAATCGAGAGTTTGAGTATGCGGTTGAGAGGAGGATTGTACCACATATTTACACTTGTTTATTTTGTTTGTTACTCTATTCCATATCTGTTTACTTCTTGTTGTATCAGTCTTATTGGACCACTAGTACATGTCAATATGAACCCTTCGTTACTACTTCTCTAGGGTTAGGCTAAATATTTATTGGGTACGTATTGATTTACTCATATTGCACTTGCTGCACTTATTGTGCAGGTGGTCCTCTTGATACAGAGGCGCGACTGTTGTGGGACCTTACAGTGAGCTGCACTTCCTTGATACGATCCACAACATATAGAGTCTCTGTTAGAGTTATTTTATATTTCCCGTCTAACTTGTATTTCATATGGATGTTGTATTATTATTGTACTCATTAATAGATGCTCATGCACTTATGACACTGAGTTTTGAGGATTCTTACAGGTGGTTCATTATTGTAGTTCGTGTAAATATTATCATTACCTTGTAAATGCTATTTCATCCTATTTAATTAACAAAAATTATGATTTCAAATACTAAAATGAATAATTAAGTTAACCATTCACAGTCAGCTTACCTGACGGCGGTGTTAAGAATCATCACGGCCTTTAGTGGATTTTAGATCGTGACAGACGGACTGATGAGGGCCGATTAAACATGACTGGTAGGATTCTAGACTAGCAAGCTTCTGAAGAAGGGGTGCACATGTCACTTTTGGCGAATCCCACATCGGACTAAGAGAAAAGTGAAGAGTTATATAAGGCATGACACAAGTACACATGGTGCATGCATTTTTGAGCCTCTAGGTGACGTATCCCGAAAGACAAATACATGCGGGTCTAGGCCTAAAGGGGACAATACGTGTCATGAATCTTCGCCATGTAAACATGGTATTAGAGCCTAACTCTCCCCCAGTACGATGGTAGGTCAAACCTCAGTGAGGACGGTGATCCCCAAGAGGGTGTATTGAATGTAATGCCCATGACGAAAGGCAGGTTAATGAGGGAGGGTCACGCAAGATTGGCAGTGTGGGCTAATGAGGTCGGGTCAAGCAGGATTGACAATCTTCTTGGCTGGAAATTTATTGAAGAATGGATGCACATGTCACCTTAGGCGAATACCACATCGGAATAAGGAAAGTAAAAAGCTTTATATGAATGGTAAATCTATGTGGGCTTAGACCCAAAACGGATAATATGTGCCTTGGGCTTGGGTCGTGATAATTACCTGTGTACCCCATGCTTCAAAAAGATTGAATGATGCACCTTGTTGAATGCTGAGTTATTTATCCAAAGAAACATGGATCGATTAAAACTTAATACATTTTTTCTACTTTTTGTGGTCACCTATGTTCTAGAAATCCCATATATATCTCTGTGTGTACATAGTGATCCATACTCCTTCGTTCTGATACATAGTTCTTTTCTTAAAAAGAAAAAATTGTTAATCAGGTAAAATATAGTAATGTTATAAAATTTTGAATTATGGTGCATGTCCCTACTTTTTCATTATTTTTATAACTTTCACGGCTCTAATACTTATGGAATTATGATTGTAACTCCATGATTTCAAATGCTTAATGATATGTTGATGGTATTACTGATATTTATATTATAATAGAATTTTTTTGATATACCTCTATGTAGCATTATAAATAGAGGATGAGAAGTCATTTTGTAACACACTTGAATACTTGAGAGTAATAAGAAAGCTCTCATTTCTTGCTGTCTATTTTTTTATTTTTTTATTTTAAGCTAAGTTTCGTAACAAAAATGAAATAAAAGAGGGGTAGGAATAGCAAATAAAAGAAGGTGAATGGACTTTGAAAGGCTGAAACAGATAAAAATGATCTTCAGGCCTTCCACGATGAAATATGAGAAGAAAGAACAATGAGGAAAAGTCATAATAACGATTCCAAATGATTAAAGAATATGCCTAGAAGATCATTTTATTTCAAATTTGTGTAGTATATTGTTAGGTTTCAGCATCTCTTTACATGCCATTTTATTCTTCTATTAGACATCGCTATATTGGCTATATCTTTATTCCCACGACAATACTGACCTTGTTAATTTACATTTTAATATAGTACATGAAAACAAACCAGGTAGATTTGTAATTAACAAAAATGGAAGTCAACTCTCTTAAAGGTTAGCATAAAACCAATTTGATCTTTTATTTTCCTATTTCTCCATATATAATGTGAGCGGATAATCATAATATCATAAAATTTATCTAGTGGGAAAATTAGTAGACCTTTTCTTTTTTATCATTCCTACATAGATTTTAATAGGTGCAATAAGAAAAAAAAAATTTTAAGGTAATCGCAAATACGAAAGTTAAAATCAAGTTTTCTCCAGAATATTACCCTGAATATCGAAGTTGCTAGTAAGAATTTTTGAAAATGAGATATATCTTGATTTATCTGTTTTTATTTATCAAAGAATGATTATGATATATTTGAAGCTTCGCCGTGGCGTAATTATTTTACTTCCGATGATGGAGCATAGGAAAGTAATCCCAATGATAACAGCACTATGGCTGTATCTAGTAAAAATAGTACGGTATAGCCAGTTTTCGGACTGGTCATTCAAAAACAGTCATCGCTTACGAAGTCAATGAAAAATAACCACTATTTTGCCGCAACAGAAACCGGTGCAGCATAATATACTGGAGTTCGATGCACCTGTGTCTGAACTCCAGCATATTATGCTTGACCGGTATACTTTGCTGACTCCAGTATAATATACTAGAGACTAGCACCGGTGCTCCAAAACTTCAGTATATTATACTGAATAATTATACTTGTTGGAACTCCAGTATATTATGCTGGAGTTCTAGTATACTTATGCTGGAACTCCATATTATGCTGCAGTATTCCTGGAACTCCAGTATAATATGCTGACGTATTTTTCGGGTTTTGAATAGTGGTTTTGCTCAGATTTATCTATACATAAAAAGTGATATTACTTTTGGAACTTAGCTATTTTTAAACAACCAATTCTAAATCTGGCTATTTTAAATTTCTCCCCTTTATCTACTACTCAGCCCAATGGGACTCCAGCTCTATGTAATAGAATTATCTAATGAAAGAAGATTTCGTATTCCTAAAAAAAATCACAATAGTCTTTTGGAATTTGAATACAAGCACCACAGTTATGATTTATGTGACGATCCGGCCGGTCGTCTTAAGAATTAATGCCCTAATCCCCTATTAATTGCCATCCCCAAGTTTATTTCTGCTATTTTGAATTACCGGGATGTTCGGTTTTGAATTCGGAAAGTTTTGGGACACTTAGTCCCTAAATGAGAGCTTAAGTCTTAGAAATTTGACCATAGTCGGAATAGTGTGAACGTGATCTCGGAATGGAAATTCGATGATTCCGTTAGCTCCATCAGGTGATTTCGGGCTTAGGGGTGTGATCGGATTGTATTTTGAAGGTCCGTAGCTAATTTAGGCTTGAAATGCCGAAAGATAAATTTTTAAAATTTTCGGTCCTATAGCGAGATTTTAATACGAGAGTTGGAATGAAATTTCGAAAGTTGCAGTAACTCCATTATGTCAATTGGGATGAGTGTGTAAAATTTCAGATCATTCGGACGAGGTTTGATAGACGTTTTGATCGAAAGCGTATTTTGAGAAAATTAAAAGTGCGTAGTCCTAAATCCTTGGTTAATTCGACGTTTCGATGTTGTTTTAGGTGTTTTAACGATTGGTACAAGTTTGAATGATATTTTAGAATTTGGTTGGCATGTTTGGTTGAGGTCTCGGGAGCCTCGAGTTGTTTTGGATGCTCAACGGGTCCTTTTTGGACTTGGAGAAGGAACAAATTTTTTTGCTGGTTTTTGTTTCAGACTTTTCTTTATCCCGATAGCGTGAGGAGGTCGCGATCGCGAAGAGTTGGATGAGGCATAGGGGATTTTGTTCTACGTGATCGCTCGAAGAGGAGTGCGATCGCGTAGTGTTGGCAGAAGCTGAATCGCGAACGCGTGGACTACATTGCGTTCGCGAAGAGGAAGAAGTGAGTTGTGGTATATCCATGCCTTTTATGTGGATGTTTTTCATGTGCAGATCCAGGTACTTTTATTCAGTCCTATCACCCCTGAGGCGAGGCGATGGCTCTAGAGATTTTGAGATATATCTGTCGCGTCCGCAGACCAAGGAGTCTCTTTCAATTCTTGTGTTTAGCATTTGGTCCTTCTGTACTTCTATTCTTGTTAGACATTCCGGAGATTAGAGCTATGCAGTACTTTCTTAGCTTGTGGATCCATGAGTTTCCGAGTTTTGGGGGTAGTGTATTAGAATTTAAAGTTGTGTTTATATGCCAAGTGACATTTACATATTGTTCCATTCAGTTACTTTGACTTTTGTCTATTTAATTCTGCAAGTTTAGATTATTTTTGCATTGTTAGGTTTAGCTAGTCATAGGGACTAGGTGTCGTCACGATAGTTCACGGGATGCGAACGATGCGAACTAGGACCGTGATAGGTTATTACCACATTCTATTATTGGTATAATAAAGTTGCCTATATAGCTTAATCTCCAATCAATTAACCGAAAATAATTTGAAAATAAAATTCAAAGTAAAAGATTATTTTCGTTAGAGAAATACTTCCTGCCCTCTCATTTTATGGGACAGTGTGACTTTGACATTAGCCAAATATTGCATAACACAAAAATTATCCTTTAAATGGGTGGTGGGAGAATTTCACATATCATTTCATTTTCTTTCTCCGTATAGTTATATAATAACACATTTATTGAGTTCCAATAACTCTGTCATTAAAATGATAAAACTAAATAATATTCTTTAAAAAAAGAAGATATAATTTTATTTGAAGGAACTGAAATTAAAGTTATGGGACAGAAAGAGTATTCTTGATCATGAGAAGGAAAGAAAAAAAGAAAAAGTGAAGGTAAAAAGCAAGTAAAGGAGATTCAACAATATAATGGGCGGCCAAAATTCAGAAAGTTTCTAAGGTGCAGGGATGGGGTGAGATTCTTGAATACGTAACAAATTAATAATTTTTTTTTATTTCTTAAAATTATCAAAGGACAGGCTGAATTAACTAAAACATTAAATTATTTGGTCTATTTTGTAACACTCCATAGTCTTATCTGTCGTATTAATCATATAAAATGAAAAAGAAATCAATTTGCTAAAAGGGTAGGCTACGGCCTAAGGTAGAATCCTATAAGTAGTAGTAGCATAATTTAAGAATTTAGGGGCCCGTAATTAGCAACCTATCATTTCTTGAAAAGGTAATCAAGGCTTAATAATCATATTTAAGAATACTATATTAAACATCACATAATACTATATGAGTTCTCCTCACTATTCTATTTTTTTCCTTTTTCATAGTCCATGTTGAAATCCATCAGCAATCCAAAATAGAAGCTGTGATTTTGAAAACACCATAAATTCACAACGTTTAAATTCTGGCGGATCTATATAGTTCTCTGTGGGTGTTCAAGCACTCATTACCTTTGACAAGATTTAGTAAGTTTGCATAGGTAATTATTAAAATATTTAGATAAATATTGAGAGAGCACTCATAACTAAAATCGTTTCTTCTCTTCTTTTAGAATTTTTATCGATGAATATTCACGACTTTAAAATTTTGAATCCGCCACTGCTCACAAGAAGATTTTTCTATTACACTTAGGTTGCCGGGGTGGGGTTGGGGGTTGGGGTAGGGTGGGTTAGGTTGAGTGAGAATAAGCTATAGGACATCATCAAGAAAAGTACAACCATTTAAAAAAGGAAAATAAAAGAAAAAAGTTGCAAGAAAGGGAATGCTTCAAAGTGTAGTTTTTTAGTGGATCTGTCTGTTCTATCCTTTTTATTATTATTATTTTTGTTGTTTACTATTTCTATACATTTCAAAGTTATCGTTAATTTCTCGAATGATTTGGCTAAATCTAAGAGTTAGTTTCAAAGATGAATTTTCCCAGAAAAAAGGATCGAATTTTCCCGTTGTATTAAAATTAATCTCAAGTTTTGAAGTCGTATCAGGGATTAATATTAGATCAAAAGCCTAAACCAGAGATTTTAATCTACTAATATTGACTATTAATATAGTACTAATCCATAAGCAAAGCAATAATGACATTGACATATTAATGGTTAGTCCGTAGTTGACTAGGAATATAGCTAACCAATCCTTTTGAGAAAACTATTATTATTCTCTCCGGTTCAAAATAAGTGATTTTTTGGATATTTTTTTTATACACATTAAAAAATTCGCCTTTTAGCATTAATTAGCAGTAAAATTGACCATATTAACATTTACTATTTCACATAAACACTTCTAACACATATTGCTACACTATTTACTCCAAGGACAATGTAGGAAAAAAATAATTAATTCATTCTTGAAATATGAAAAAATTACAAAGATAAGAAAAAAAATTGGACTAATTTTGTCTTATTTTTATGTAAGAAGGCCATTATTTTGCGCTTGACATGACCCAAAAGAAGGAGAAATTTATGCTATATACCTACTAAAGACAAACTAATTACCCGTTTTTACCTACTCTCAAAGTTATTACACTATACACCTAGCGAATCAGAACTATTTACCCGTGTATTCATTTTTCTTGTTTATTCTTCTACTGTAAATATAAAATTTAAAGTTGTCTTGTATTTTTTCTCTATATTTTTTTTCCTTTCTCTAATTGGATTATATTCCCCCCTATGGTCTCTTATCAATCCCTTTTTTCTATCCTTTCTTTTTTATATATTTTAGAAAAACAAAGCTAGAAAGAAAATCTATAAAACAAAATTAGCGTTTCCATAGTTTTTTCTCAAAATTCTCAATCTCATTGAGTTCGATAGATTTTGGATTTCTGTATATGAGATTTTTATTCAACGTCACGTATGATCCTCTTACTAATCACCTAAAAATATATGATTCAAATATTTTCTAAATGAACTATTTAATGGAATTCCATGGAGGTATTATAGATTGCATAAGCTCTCATTGAGTTAATTAGATTATATGACAACTGATATTATTTCAGTTTAATAATTTAATTAAAAAAAATTAAACCCTTTGCGTACAATTGTATACTCTGTTGGTATAGCTATATACTATGTTGATATCATATATTAGCTGAAACATTTTTTTGTTGTATTAGCTACATTTAATTGGTACACAATTTGATTTTTCTTTAGTAACAGTAGAATAGTATACTATCTTGAATTTTTTTAATTTTGAGTCAGTTTGGTCAAGACTTAGAGCTGATAGGTGATTGAGATCGAAATTTTGAGTTGAAAATCGAAGAAGAACACAACTACAATAATAATTGAAGAACACTATTACCTAACAGTATACCAATATAGTATATTAATATACTATATGAGTATATAGTTATACTACAATAGTATATCATTATAGTATACAATATATTGTTATGGTATATTGTAATAATATGCAAGATACTGTAAAAATATGTTGTATAGTCTACAATATGCTATAATAGTATACTTATTACTCGTAAATTCACTTGTCTTTTCCATTTTAATTGTTATAAGCTTTTACCCAGCGTGTGGGAGAAATTAAACATGCAAAAAAAAGAGAAAGATATTATAGTATGTTATATACTGTAATAGTATGCTCTTACAATTAGATCCTTTTAGAATTTTTTAAATTTTTTATTGACAACTGATATTATTTCAGTTTAATAATTGAATTAATTTTTTTTAACTCTTTGCATATAATTGTATACCATGTTGGTATAACTATATACTATATTGGTATCAAATATTAGTTAATATTTTTTTTGTTGTATTAGCTATATTTAATTAGTACATAATTTGATTTTTCTTTAGTAATAAAATATATAAAAAGAATAATAAAAAATATATATATATATATATATATATATATATATATATATATATATAATTAAATAATTAAAAAAAATTCTTCTCCAATACTCTATCAAAGTGAATTAAAATAAAAGAAAGCCAAATAAAATGAGTCATCTAATTGTGACAAATGACAGGATTTAAAGAAAAAATTTTCCACAAAAATACTATGGGTAGAAAATGTAATTAGTTTATGGGTAGAAAAATAAATGGGTAAACAATGGTAAATAGTTTTATTTTTATGGGTAAGTGTGTCAAAACCAAAAAGAATAGTAACTCCATGTCTTTTTAGTCACTATTTAACCTTTACTATCTCACATAAGCACTCCGAACACATATATTTCAATACTATTTACTCCATGGACAATGTAGGAAAAAAATAATTAATTCATTCTTGAAATATTTTGGACCGAATGGAGTACTTTCTATTCCCTTCTGCCATTTAATTCAGCACTATATGCTATTTATAAATTGGGAATTTTAGATACAAGCTAAATTAACATGCTAGCATTGAGTAAAATCCAAATTAAGATGTATCTTTTTCTTAACTAGAAAAATCAAATGAAGCTGGATTAAGCTTAATTTGGATAAACCTCAAACTATATTAATTAACATACAGAATTTATCAAAAATTTGTTAATCCTCCCTGTTATGCTGATATCAGCTGTTACCTTTTGATGTAAAGCTCAAATTAGTTGCAGTGATTAATCTTAGGTCTTACTCTATTTCACATTACGCAAAGAGGTTCAGCTAGTGCATAATCCTCAATTATTGTAAAAGAGAAAATTATAAAGCAAAGAAATTGATAATATATCACAACAATAAAATTGGAACAGGACAGTGAAAATACTCCTTCTTACTTAGACTCTGTTTGGAAAGTCACCCTCTAATTAAAATTGGTGTAATTACACAACCTAGTAATTATATAGTTGTGTAATTACGACGACTTATTTGTTTGTCATAATATAATTACAAGTTTATTGTTTGGTTGCAATAATATAATTACACAGTTAGATTAAATTTTAAATTAAGTAATTATTAAACTTAAAAATTAATATAATAAATATATGTCTATAAATTTTATAAGTATAAATGATATTATATTTGGTATTTAAACGTATGTTTTCGTGGATATACATTAATTAGTAATCATATATTTATAACTAATATTATTAAAATAATTTATATAGTATATTTTTAAAATTAATAATATTTAGTTTAGATACTTACAAAAATTAAAAATATACATTTTGTAAGAACATCATGGAATACATGTTTGATAAAATAAATTAATATTTATAAATATAATTTCATAATATTATTCAAATATTTGACAAAATTAATATTCTAACTAAAAAATGAACAACATGCAATATGAGTCAATACTACTAAAACAAGAAAATTGGAACCATGAATATAACACAATTTCAAAATTCAAAAAAATAAAATAGTATAACATATGTCAAATTCCAACATAATAATAGTAAGTCTCACTACAACTTAAGATTAGGAAATATGGTAAATTTATAACCATATTCAACAATGAAATTTCACTTTAAGTGCATCACTCATTATGTCAAGTTTCTTAATGACTCATTATCTCTAATATTAGGAGGTGTAGTTTCAATAAATAGAATAAGAAAATAAAAAAAAAAATATAATATAAGCAATTACATGGAATCACAAGAAGTAAAGATAGAGAAATAAAAGATAAATAATATACAACAAAAAATATATTTTAAAGTCTTTAAAAAGTAAAAATAAAATTAAAAATTTAAATAATATAAATAAAAAGTTATAAAAAAAATAAATTAAAATAAAAACAAAGAAGGTATTAGCCACCGGTGACCATACTTTCGTAAAAGCACCATTGGGCGGTGGTTCCTCTCCTTCCTCTTGAACCTCGAACAAAAAATCGATCTCGCCATCAGCTCGACTAAGAGTTCCGAATCGAAAAAGTAAACTGAACTTGACTTAAGACGAAGGAAGCGAGTGTCGAAAAAAAAGGAAATTAAAGAAACTAAAAAGCAACTTTGTAATTACACAGTGTAATTACTACCCATCTCACATATCCTCCTTGAGAATCATAGAATGCAATTACACCCCTCCAGTTACATCCAATTTCATGTTGATCAAGTAATTATTGGTCAAACAAAAATGTCAAACTGTATAATTACACCTAATTATACTCAAATCCATTTCCAAGGTGGATTTCCAAAGAGACTCTTAATTTGATATGTTTATTATCCACATTTAGTTTCTTCTTGTTATTAATGTTATAATAAAAAAAAAGTCCTTGAGTCCGTCAAACTGCTGAAATGAAGTTCACTGCCTATTTTACCTACTACATTAAGTAGTAGTATAAGTGTACCAAAATCCCAAATAATCACTTCAATAATGAATCTGCTTTTCAAGAATAAAGACTTTGCTTAATATGGAAGCTCTTGATACACCTTCTTTGCATAAAATTCTGAGCATCTCTTAGAGCCGCTTTTTTGGAAGAAATTCAAAAAATAGTTAGATTTACCACTGGTTGTTGAAAAATAGTCAAGTTTCAAAAGTCAACGGAATTTAACCACTTTAAATTTGAGCAAAAATACTGTTCTAAATCCGGAAAAATACGCCCGCAAGTTTTACGGGAGTTCCAGCATAAGTATGCTTGAACTCCCGTAAATCCAGGATAACTATGTTGGAACTCCCGCAAATTTTAGGGAGTTCAAGCATAATTATGATGGAACTCCCGCAAGTTTTACAGGAGTTCTAGCAAGTATAATTGTCCAGTATAATATACTGGAGTTTGGAGCACTAATGCTCTAAGTCTCCCGCAAATTTTATAGGAGTTAGTAAAGTATACCGGTCCAGCATAACATTATATGCTGGAGTTCGTACACAAATGCACCAGAACTCTCATATATTATACTGGACCGGTTCCTGTTACAACAAAATAGTGGTTATTTTTCATTGACTTGGTAAACGGTGGCTATTTTTCATTTACCAGTATGAAAACTGACTATACCATAATATTTTAATCGCTTTTTTCATTCACTTAATAGAATCAAAACCTCATGATTAATCGAGAAAAATGGCCGATAAGGATTTATATAGTCGATCCCTAATATATTGATTGGGATTGAGGCACAATAATTATTGTTGTATTCGTCGGGAGTTTGTGCGCCCTCAGAGCTGTTTGTCCAAAGGTAATATTTTGATTTCTTGTTTAGATGCTTGACTTGCTAGCCAATATAAAGAGAAACAAAATCAACATGTCATCAACCTCTTTGAATAGTCGGTGCACACAAACAGTTATAAACTTTTGCCCTTATAATAACAGCTTATTCATATTTTCGGAAAATTTTAAACCGTGAAAGTCGATGCATTCGGAGCCTCGGAGGTGAAGTTAGTGACAATCAATGCGACTTTAGTATATATTTTATAATATAGTTCGAATCAAAAATCTATGGGTTAAATCATGGTGCACGTGTCTCTCCACAAAATTAGGTGTATTGTGTACGTATTTTCTGAAAACGATCTAATATTATTTGATGGACTCCATGCTCTAGAAAGGCTGAATGATGCACTTGGTTGAATTCTGAGTTATTTATCATAAAAAAATAGGGTTCAATTCCCACTTCTTTCTTTTTACTTTCTTTAGGCGGGACATTATTTGTTCTCACTAGACGTAGTGGTATACTCATGTTCTAGAAATCCGTAATTCGCCATGTCCTTTCAAGACAATCATGCAAACATCTAAATGTAACACACAATTGAGTATTACATTATAGAGAAATGAAGATAAGGGTCCTAATTTCCCCAATCCCATTGCCAAGATGCTAGAAATAACTGAAATATTTTGCAAGGTAAGGTTTCCATCAAAACCCTCCTTTGAACACCCCGATCCGTTTACCATTAACAAAAGTTTTCGGGTTGAAACCTTGAATAAGAAAGAAAAAAAATCTGATAGGACATGCTTCTGCAGAGTTAATCCGGATTATTCGGGCCCTAATACTGTAATACGGGGTTGGAAATTTAAAAAAAGATCCTTCCAACACCCCTGCATTATCTTTTGCCATTTGCAGAAACTTGCACCTGCACTGTTCTTTACATTTCAAAGTTGTTATAATACTTTTCATATACACCTACAAAACTTACCTGATCTATTCTTGCTTTTTTCTTTCCATGTTTTTTATATTAAAACATGTTTTTTTTTTAATATCTTAAGGAACAATAAATATGTTATGTCACTATATTATATGAAGTTCAGAAGTAAGTGAATAAATATAAAGTACTTCTTTTAGATTCTTATTTAGCATCTTGGTAAACAAAAAAAGCATGTCATCCATCTATTTATTTACATACACCAAATGCAGGTAAATTTTTCTCTGGAGAAAAATGGATAAAAATTGTTTATTACTATCTCAAAACATGCAAAACTAACCATTCTTGACGAAAGTTAATTTTCAACATAATGTTATGTCATGATTAACCATCTCTTCATTTTTCTTCTTTTGTTGTTCTTTCACGTCTTCAATAGTCAAGAACTAAAGTTGTGTATAAAGGGAAAGCAAGAGATTGACCGATATTTGTGTGGGCAAAGTTTTATATGAAAGCAACAAGTATTATTAGGTGGTATTTTATATCAGAATGATTAAAGTAAGAGGCACTTAAGTTTTCAGCCAATCTCAATAATCAAATTACAAGCAATTGTGAGTAAGGTTTCAATTAAGAAATGAACATTCTCTATTTTCTTGGCAAATGCACCATGATTGCAGGATGTAAAAAAAAGGCACTGCAAACAGTAAATATAATGGTTTCACTTCTCTGCTAAAATCTCTTATGTGCTGGCCTTCAAGAAAGAAAGAGAGTTACTAAAAAAGTTTAAAAACTTTTTACAATTTGGAAGTAAAAGTGAGTTATAAATTAGTAGCAACTAAATATGTAGTGAATTTCAAGTATATTGGACAGTAACCATTTTCATGTAACCTCAGACCATGTTCCACTTACTGAATTTCAATCACACCATACTTGCACACTAATAGGCAGGCACCAATATATGTTGATCATTCGACGATTAATATAAAGGAAATCGTAGATGGGGCTATTTATAAACCAAGACCACCTGTTGTCTCTGAAGCAGCAAATAGTTAAAGATCGACAGAATTATTTTTGATAGCCAAAACTCAAGGGATGCTAAAATAGGACTTAATAGTTAATTCCAGTGTATTGAAGAAAAAAGTGTTGCGCTACATTTGGCAAGAGTACATACATGTTCAAATTTAGACCATCAAGAATATCTCAGAACACACTCACGTAGAAGAGCTTTATTCGTAACTTGGGGAGGAGAGAACACTCAATTATACTGTTACCTTGATTACTTCATATTGGAGTCAAACCAAGTATGCCTGCATAGGAAAAGTTCAGAATGAACATTAGTCAAAATGTAAATGTATTTTTGGGAGTCTCTATATACATAGCATTCAGACGATTCTAAGTGAATAAACTTCGAATAATATTCAAACCATTAGAAATACAAGGGGCCTCAGAGATGGCAAAGCTCTCAAGAGCTAGGACAGATGTATTAGAACTATACAAGAGGAGGTCACTGAGAACCAGGGCAAATGATGGAGCTTAAAGAAAATGGCAACCAATTATTTTTAACCAATTCTTCGCCCACCGAAGATCAATAGTATGAAATAGCAAAAAGAAAGTACACAAGAAGCCTCTCTTCGGAAAGAGAAATATGTCCTGGAAATTCTATGAAACTACTCCTAATTTATTGCAGTTGAATCTTCCTCTCACCATTTCCAAGTCAGACAAAACCCACATAATCTCAAAAAACATTTCTAACACTTACAGCAAGTAATGTTCAAAAGTCCTTATCAAAAAAAAAAAAAAAAAAAAGAAGCAATAACGTTCAAAAGTCTGTGCGTAGACCAATGACAAGTAAACCCTGCGCAATTACTGATTGAAAGCAATAACGTTCAAAAGTCTGTGTGTAGACCAAAGACAAGTAAACCCTGCGCAGTTACTGATTGACCTAGAGGCTTTTCGGTTAACTAAAATTAAGGTTCAGTCATCATAAATCAGTTTCAGTTAACAAAGAGGGGGGAGGGCAATGAACAACTCGGCACAAAGAAAAAAAGAAATACCGATGTATTTCTGGTAGCTGGCACCTGGTAGATGATGGGCAGAATGGTGTAGGATGCTAGAGTTGGAGAAAGCTAAAAGGTTTTCTTTTGAGTGGTTTCATTAGATAACACATATATTGCACAAGAATTTTGAACTCTTCGCCAAAATGTGTTGGGCATATTCTTATATGTTTTAATGTTACTTCCCTCATGTTTTAACCGCTTTTTGATGCTATTTAATCTTTAAAATGCCCAACATGGCTTAGTTATTGATTTTATGACTAATTGAGTTGTGTGTGATGATTTATGGTGTTTGGAGAGCAAACATATGAAGAAAATGTGCTCTAGCTAGAGGAGGAGATCCAACCTAGAAAAAATCATATTTCGTGTAACCTTGGCAATGAAGTCGGACCATAGCATCCACACCTAGGCACAGCAGAGATGGAGGAACAAAGGGGTCGCATCCCACCCTAGCATGCGAAGCTGAAGAAGTGGAGGACGAGGTGGATGCTTCGCATCCACCCCAGCATCAATCCCTGAAGCTGAGTCAGATTAGGAGTAGGAGAACTTTGGCCCACGACTTTTATACGCAATATATAAGCCAAAAACGCCTCTTTTTGGTCATTTAACATATTGGGAAAGGAGAAAACCACCAAAAAGCTTGGAAACCATGGAATTCGTCTTGAGTTCTTACTTTTTTTTATTGATTTTTATGTATTCTTGTGAATTACTTAAGATTATTACCATGAGCATGTGTGGCTAAGAACCCTATTATTCTGGGGTCATAGGTGCTACATGAATGTTGACCGTTGAAGTTTAGATTGACAATTTTGAGTTTATCATATTGGGTTGTTTATTTAATTTTGTTTTTAATTATTTTGCTGCGTAGCTAACAGTGAAATACTATATACGAATCTAGAATTGAACTCGAAAGTGGCAATTCTAGATTGCATAAAGAATTAAATAGAGCAAGTTCTTGAACCCGGGCATCGGGGAATGGATTCACAATTAGGATAAATATACCTAATTATCTTGCTTGGTTGAAATACAGGAAGTATTAATGCATTCTTGTTAATCTAAATTTCATAGACATATAGGCATTAAGTTAGCTTGAATAGGCAAGTAAGAACTCGACGGATTCTTATGAGTATCAACCATGTCAATCAACAATCGAGAACGCAACATGAGTGTTAGCTAACCTGTGACCCTGGAATATCCTCTCATACCGATTGTTATCCGAAATTGCTTAATTGTTTTGATTGATTTCTAGTTAATTCATTGCTTGATAGTATTAGGTAGTAAATTAGTCACATATATATTTTGTGAGAAATCTCTTGAATCGATCAGTTAATTGAGTTTGAATCAGTCAAACGTTAATCATAAGTCTTCGTGGGAACGATACTCTACTCAGTACTCTATAACTTGACGACCACGTATACTTGCGTGAGTGTTTTTGGTTGCAACAAAAGGCACAACTACACGAAAAAAGGGGCTCACGTGTGGTGCAAGCAAGACACTCTCAAGGAAATTGAAACATGAAGTGTAACATCCCCTAATAGAGAGCACATAATTTCAAGCAAAAGCAGCCACAAATAAAGGTGTAAAAAATATCCAAGCTGTCAACGGTTGATCCGATGCTCTCTGAAAAGTCAAAACTGCCGCACACACTGAGGTAGCATAAAGCTACTTCTATCATGTATCTCACATTTTTTTCCTATGTAGATGTTGTCATTTGGTCAAGAACAGTCTAATTAGTCATAGTTTCCTTCTTATGAGGATTTGTTTTCCTTCTATTCAACCTTGAGATCAGCCCAGAAACAGCTTTTATGAGCAGCCTCAGTAGTGACCAACTTTGTTTTATTGGCTGACATTTGGCTGCCGTTACCCAAAGTTTATTCACACACACATTTTTTAAATATAAAATGAATATTAAAGACAAGGCTGCAAGTTAAGAGGCCCTACAATTAGTTTCTTCATGAATCCGTGTATACTCTGATTCCTCCAACTATTAAATAGAAATGAACAATACTCTGTACAAAACTATACCTACATAAAAAAAATGGTTTGTGTATCTAGAAGGAAATAAGGTAAAGGAATGAATTGGTTCCACAGGAATTTGATGTGCAAAATGTTAATGCCACTGTTGGAGTCCATCTATTAATTTTCTACTTAGAATTTAAATTTCCATAATTTATGTGCAGGACAAAGAAATCATTTCATGCATAATGCTGCATATAAGTATTCAGTGATGTCGTATTCAAATGGCTAGGTAATTGCCTGAACAGATTAGCATTTATGAATTTCGTCCAGATGTGATTCATTTGGGGGGGGGGGGGGGGGAGAGTGAGAGAATACAGAGACAAGGCTTTAATAAACTAGCAGCATACACAAGGACATCAAACAAAACAAAATGCCACCACACAATACAATTATAAGCACCAGAGGAAGAACATGTCTTACTTTTGGTTCAGTTTGTTAGACTGTAGAGGTTATACTAGTCTAGTCGAAGGAAGCTAAAATCAAACTCCTAGCAACGAAACAATAAATGAGGTATTTGGCAACAAAAAAACTCAGAAAATCTATCTAGAGCTATATTTCATTCTTTCTAAAGTTACTAGAGCTTTTCATGTTGTTCTTCTTTGATAAGTACAATTATACTTACTAATTAATAGCTAAAAGAGTCGAGCAGTGCAGTTGTGTCTAACCAAATCAAATATCAGTTTGGTTACTGGTTGAAAAAGATAGGTTTCTCAACAGACAATTAGTAAGTCTAGTAAGCGTTATTCAGAAACCAGATTTTAAGCTAGGAGCGTTTAAACCAAACTGATACTGTGTGCCTGTGACAGAGAGTTTCCTAACACCACCTGAGGGAATCAGATAAGGGCAAAATGAAGAACACGGCAAAAACGAAGGTTTAGCATATATGGTAGACAACATAAGGACATAAGAGCTTTGCACAACTCTTTGGCATTCCAAAGAAAGGAAAAGGAAAGAAGAGAATACTTCATGTTTAACAGTTATAATTACCAAAAGCAACTCAAAGAAAAAAAAACTGCCTTTTGAAGAGGAAAAAAAAATCTTGAGTATGCATCTCCTTTTTGTTTCCCCAAATGAGCATTTATCTCCAAGCTCAATAAAGTTTTAGACAAGAAACACTTGCAAAATAAGCTCTTAAGTCTACCTTTAACCATTAAGAACACCGCGCAACTAGGACTAAGCCTTTTTTAACTTTTGAAGTGTTTGGCAACTAGAAAAATGTCTTGAAAAAGGCTAAAATCTTCTTAAAAAAGCCAAAACCAACAAGTTGGGTAAACCCAACTTTTTTCAAATTAGCTTAAAAGCCATATTGCTTTGACCAAGGATATTACATTCTTATCTCTTGTAATTTTTCTAAATCTCAAAATTACCTCTCAGTAAAATCTACTTTCTTCATTTTACTAAATTTTCTTTCCCATATTTCTCCAGATGGTAACGTTTGTTTGCTTTCTATTTTTTGTTTTTTACTAATTTTCTTTGAAATATTAATTATTATTTTCGTTTGAATTCTTCATACCGAAATTGGGTCAGTTTTCGTTTGCTTTCTTCGTACTACTTTTAGTTTTTAAATTAAAAGTGAACTAAAATATTGATTATTATGTATTTTGATTATTTAAAATAAAATATTATAGTAATAAATTTCTTTATAGGTTTAACAACTTTAAGGATATTTTAGTAATTTTAACAGAAAAAATGCTTACTAAACACTTGTTTACCAAACACTTCAATAACTTTTTTTCAGCTCCAGCACTTTTATCCAAACACATAACTGCTTATTTATAAAACTAGCTCCAGCACTTAAAAAGTGATTTTAAGCACTTTACTTAAAAGTTACTTTTTTTAAGCCAATCCAAACGGGCTCTAAAGCAATATCGAGCTATGTTTCACTGATTTAGCCTTTAATTTAGCAAGAATAATAACAGATAAGAAAATACACCAGACGGAAGAGAGAGCAGCAGGGGAAGAGGAGAAAAGAGTTCTTTCTTACCACATGCCAATCGTCCACCAGCATTCCCAGTGGTAAGGCTGAGTTCATGGCCACCTAAAGACGGATCACCAAAAGGAATACTTTTTGAAATCCACAGATAAAATGGTTAAATGAACTTCAAATTGTGATGTGGAACCTTACCCTTTCCAAGGTCATCCTCAAGCTCGTGAACCACAAGTGCTCTTCCAATAACTGAATTTGGACCAGTCAATGGTATCTGCTTGGTGTACAAAAGGTAAAGTCACTAATTTATCCCAAACCTAGAACAGTAAGTCTAGAGCACAAAATGTGTGAGCACTCAAATGAACAGACGAGGTTGGATGTAAAAACCTGATTATCCACAATTGTTGCTTCAGCCACACCTGCATACAGTAAGCACAATCAAGAATGCAGAAAACCATCATCCATCTTAACAAACAAAAACATCGTCAAATGCACTAAGAAGAAATCGAGAACATGTTTTTTACCATCAGCGTTGGCTACTATGTTTCCCAGGTCACCCGCATGACGGATTTCATCTTCCGGAGCTCCATGTGTCTTGCCATCAGGATTGAAATGGGGTCCTACAGTAAAACAGTGGGACAAAACTTCAAACTACTACCACAAAACTAGAAGTAAAGATATTTCCAATTAGCCACTACAAGACTAGCAATTAACCATCATCTCAATTAAGTCAAATTTGAAAACTAGATCAAAAGTTAACCTGTAGACATACACCCGTTCGTAGTGTCACCGAACTCGTGCTACAATACAAAACAAAGCAAACCAAAACATAATGTTAACCACAATTCACTAAAAGTTGCAACAACAATCACCTATATAACAAAGCCGTAACGTTCAAATGATAAAATGTACTCACTAAATGAAATCCATGAAGTCCAGGTGTAAGTCCAGTTATGCGTACTTTCACAGTGGTTGGACCTATACAAAGAGGAGAATAAATATATAAGTATTCAGATAAAAGGGTTTGAAATATTCGTATAAAAGCTCAGCTTTTAGGTCACAAACAATGAATATCATAATACAAAACCAAATGAGAATAAATAACAACTACTACGCCTCAGTCTTAAACAAGTACGGTTTGGCTATATTGATCTTCACTGACGATGTTACTCCCTTCAAACTAATCTCATGCCAATATTATGCAAACACAAATAGAAGTATAAGACATTCTTTATATTCAGAAATAGAAAAATGGGTATGGAGTCTTTGAAGAAAAGCTTACATCTTTAGGTCAGAATCTACAAATATAACAATATAAAAGCAAATTAGAGCAAAAAGGGTGGAAAAAGTGAACAAATAAATATTAAGATAAAAGGGTATGAAACAACGGCTCACATCTTTAGGTCACATTCTAGAAATGTGACAATAGTAAAGCAAATTAGAGCATAAAGGGTGGAAAAATAAACAGATAACGATTCCATTGAAAGGGTATGAAACATTCTTTACATCTTTAAGTCAAAATCCACAAATGCAACAACAGAAATGCAAATTAGAGCATAAAGGGTGAAAAAATAAACAGAAAAGTCTATGTTTTTAGGTCAAAATCCACAAATGAGACAACAATAAGGGGAGAAAAGTAAACAACCATCATCATCTTGGGAGAGAGTGACAACACCCTCAACATTGGAATTGCCCTTAAGGACAGCAACAGCTTTCTTAGTAGCAGCAAAAACAGTGAGACGTTTAGGAGCAGCGGTAGCAGAAAGTGTAAAAGATTGGGGAGCCTTTGACTTGAGATTGAGGGAAACACCGTGGAAAGAAGAGTGGAGTGAAGGGGAGGAGTTGGAGTTAGGGGCAGTAATTGGGAATAACAAAGAATTGGTAGTGCTGCTGCTGGTAATGAAGATTGTGTGGGCGGCCATTGATGCCACAGAGGTGGCTAAGGTTGATGATATAGTAATTGATAAACTGATAATGTTAGTGAGTGGAGTAGAGTTACAAGATTGTACCACATTTTTATCTTTGCCTTTTCTGGCTTCAACATCTATTTGCTTTTGTTTTCTTTTATTTGACATTATTAAATTTAAAATTAGTATAGTACCTGCGCGATGCGCGAAAAAGATAAAAAAGAGATATAATAATTTATTAAGTTAGTTGCTTAATCAGTTCATATATTTATAACTTGATCAATCATAATATTTAAACTATTTAATCGATAAAAGTTTATAATAAAAAAAGTTATTTAGAAAAAATTATTTCGCAATCTCAATTTTTATTTTTAGAATTATAATAAAGTTTTTCAAATATCTTAATTTTACTCTAACTTATAAACTATTGAAAATAGTTAAAAGTGGGGCATAACAGCACAAACACACTCAAAAAAGTCATTCCACATAATTTCCTTCCAAAGAATCGTGCTCATATCATATGTAATAAAATCTTACATAGAATACTTTTTTTAACAGTAAAACATGTACTTGTAATTTTCAAATTTATAAGTGAAATGTAACAAATTACTTTTTTCAGCTTAATTGCTAACTCCTCTATATTTTGATTTTTAATTATAATATGGAAGTTATTCTACGCGATGCGCGGAAATAATAAATTATTAAGTTAGTTGTTTAATTCGTAAGTTTTGTTGAAATCTTGGTATAACGACGAACATTAGAATTGAAGTAAAGGTGTGAAAGAAATATATATTTTGAGGTTTGAGCAGTTGAGGTTTGAGCCGTTGCAACCCAGTAAAGTAAATTGTGGGTTAGACAGTTCAGTCTAACATGACTTTGCAGAGACAATACGTGAGATTGCAGAGAGAATTTACGGTTAATTGAAGGTAAAATTTATTTTAAATAAATAAAATAATATAAATTAGATATATTAAGGGAAGTTTGAACGTTTGGTTTCTTTTACCCACGTTCAATTAATGGTTTTAAAAAAAATTAATAAATAAATTCGAATGTAATGTTTAGTGGCGGTTATGGAATAAATTTGAAAATAAAAATTAAGTGTGAGCGGCAGCTTTGGAAAATTAAGAAAATTAAGATTGTTTCTTTTACCCATGTTTGAGCGGAAGTTTTGGAATAATTTCTTTTACCCATGTTCAATTAATGGTTTTTAAAAAAATTAAGTAATAAATTCGAATTGAATGTTAAGCGGCGGTTATGGAATAAATTTGAAAAAAAAAAATTAAGTGTGAGCGGCAGTTTTGGAAAATTAAGAAAATTAAGTTTGTTTCTTTTATCCACGTTTGAGCGGCAGTTTTGGAACAATTTTGCAACAAAATTTGACTAAATAACTTCTACCGAAAATACCAACAATAAGTCAGATTGTTGTTTGTTAGTATAATTCCTAATATGTTGGAGAAATTTCTGTCCTAATATGTCATGTGGGTTGTTTTTATGTTGCCAAGTGGCTTAATGAGGGCCCAATATCCTTGGCTTTTAATAATATATAGATTCATGATATGAAATTATTATTCAAATCTCGTAGTACACAACTTTTTTTTATTTGTAGCAACCTAACCCCTCAATTTTAGTATTTGCATTTCGTTCTGGTGTCAATATTAAAACATACTAAATAAGTGATATTGTGATATGTCTTGTTTGAGCACATTATATCATATTATTTTAACAAAATTCTTACTATCACTTTGTTTTTAACTGAAAGTCAAATATGTCTTATTCATCACATCGTTTTTACGCAAATTCTTTTTTATTTTTGTTATCTTCTTGTAGTTATTGTATTATTTATTATTTAATATTATTAACCGTTATATAATTTTTTATTAGCTTAATAATTAAATTATTATCTTTCTTATTATCCTTTTAATAGTCTTTAATAGATATAAGCATTTTATTCTTGAATTTGGTATATTTTTCTGCTTGTATCCTCTTATTCAAAATTTTTAATCATTTAAATTTATCAGCAATATTTTTAGATATAATTTAATCATTTAATTTATTTATTTTCAATTAATTTAAAGTATTAATATCCTCTCACTATCTTTTTTTATACATATCTTCCCTATTATAAATTTTAATAGTTTTTATATTAATATTTTACCTACAACCAAAAATAATAGTATCATATTTTATTTTAAATTGTAACTTTAAATTAGTCTAAAATGTTAATACATAAGTTATTTGATTATTACGTTTCAAATATATTGAGTTCTTTTATAATAATTTTTGTATTAAATGCATTTAAATTTTCTTTCTTTTTAGTTTAAAGATACAAATTTAATTTTTAATTATCATTAGTAAACACCTATAATAGAAATAATTTTACATTTTTAAAATTTTAATTTAATCATAGAAAAATATTTTCTTAATTATTTGAACACATTATATCTAAATATTATAGTAATATTTTTACTGTTTTATTTCTTTACATGGTATTTTCAAAAACAAAAAATCATTAAATAAAAAAATCTCATCTCAAATTCAAATAATTCTTATTATTCTATGTTGTAAAGTGGACCGCATTTTTAAAATATTATGTTATGCTTTCAAACTTAAACTAATTGCACTCAATTTAGATATTTATCATAGAAAAATATTTTCTTAATTGTTTGAATACATTATATCTAAATATTATAGTAATATTTTCACTGTCATTTTATTTATTTACATATTTTTTTATTATAGTTTTAAGATACAAATTTAATTTTTAATTTTCATTAGTACCTATATTATGTATTTTTAAATTTTTATTTATTTATTTTCATAAATAAGACTTTAGTTTCGTGGTATTCTCCATAGTTTGATCATTCTCATCTTAGTTTTAAAAAATTTCTAATCTCAAATTCAAATAGACTTTCCCTTTCGTTTCTAATAGTAAATTTTTAATAATTTAACATAGTTTTGCAATTTTAATCTAATATATAGTTTTATTACGTTTTACGTGGCTTTTTATTAGATGAATATATAATTTTTGTAATCATAAAATAAATATTTATTTTGTTTTAAAAATATGTTTTAATATTATTGCATGTCGATTTATTTATGGTACATATGTCTCTTATGTTTAGTTAATTATTTATGTGATGTATGCTGGTGTAACTAATGCTGCTTTTGTTTTTGTTTTTTGTTTGCCTTTCTTTTCCCTACGCCGAGGGTCGATTGGAAACAGCCACTCTGCCCTTTTGGGTAGAGGTAAGGCCTGTCTACATATTACCCTCCCCAGACCCCACTTTGTGGGAATATACTGGGTTGTTGTTGTTGTTATTGTTGTTGTTGTTGTTATTCTTTATTTTTAATATTATATTATTCAATAACTAATATTATTATATGTGGATTTTTATTTGCTTGTTTGAATTTAATATCTATTTTTACCACACTCATTTTAATATAATATAGATAAAAATTTAAAAACTTTCTCATCTCAAATTCAAATAACTTTTATCATTCTATTTTCTAATTTGGACCGCATTTTCAAAAAAAAAATGTTATGCTTTCAAATTTAAATTAACCGCACTCAATTCAAATATTAATCATAGAAAAATATTTTCTTAATTGTTTGTACATATTATATCTAGTCGTAGTAATATTTATGTATTTATTTGCTTGATTTATCAATATTAATATGACTTTATTATTCTTGTTATTAAAATGTTTTACTGATATTTAATTTGTTTACCTTATAAATAATTTGTATACGTTATGTAAGATCTCAATTTACGTCTTTCTATATTTTTATTTTTTCTATTCTATTTTTTAATTAATTTTTTACCTCCATATTTCTAGCTAATATAGAAGAAAATCTATGGGTGGATATATATATATATATATATATATATATATATATATATATATATATATATATATATATATATATATATATATATATATATATATATTAGATTTGCCTAAGATCTATTTAGATTATATATATAGTTTTCATAACAGTTTGTTTCTTTTACCCACGTTTGGGCGGTAGTTTTGGAACAATTTTGCAACAAAATTTGACTAAATAACTTCTACCAAAAATACCAACAATAAGTTAGATTGTAGTTTGTTAGTATAATTCCTAATATGTTGGAGAAATTCCTGGCATGCCAAGTGTTAGTATATTATCATGCCACTTGGTTTAATGAGATGCTTTTATCCTTGACTTTTAATTATAAATAGATAGATACTAGTCTTGGGGTCCCGTTGCGCGTGTAACTTATCAATAAAAATAATTTCTTTTAATTATATATAATATCTTTTAGTTGTAAACTGAAAATTAAAGAAAAAGGTGTAAGTCGGAAGCGATGAATATTCTTTTTCACTTACTAATAAAGGAAGAATTTTTGTCTCGCATAAGTCTTCCGATATTAAGTTCCAAGATTCCTTTAATTCGATTATTCAAGCATATTTATTAGTTTCGTAATAAAGATATTTTTAAAAAATGGAGCGTGTACTCTTATATTGTTGCTATTTTATTATTTTATGTTATTTTTATGTCATGTTGTGTATTTTATGTTTATTGTGAGTCTATTATTAGTATTATTATATCGTCACTTGTTTCTGTCACTTGTTTCCTTCTTGAGCCGAGGATCTCCTGGAAATAACATATCTTCCTCTTGGGGTAGAGATAAGGTTTGCGTTCATGTTAGCTTCCCCAGACTCCACTTATGTGAATATACTGTGTTGTTGTTTATGATATTGTTGGAGCGTGTGTACTCCAATTACTTCGCCTATATAATTCGTATCTTATGATGCATAAAGCATACTTATAAACAAAAAAATTCTCTTGTTTTTGGCTTGGTTCAAATTCCCGTGAATTCAACTTAGCCTCTATGTTTTGCAATGAAAGTTTCTCACATAACACAAACTAAACAGTATATTAAAATAATAATGAAGATAAGATGATTATAATAAGGAGTATTGGATTCAAAGCAATAGCTATTGTTTTAGTTGAGTAGGACTATTAATTATCTTGATTCTAGTTATAATGAAATTCATGTTAAGAATAGAATTCTACTTATTTTTCACAAAAGGCATTCATTAAGACTTAATTAGCAATAAATAAAAACTCTTTTCTATATTACGTGATATAGATATATTTTACATTATTTTATGATGTATATAGTGTATTAAACGAATTGTATTCAATAATACAACATGAAATAACGCCGTACAAACAGGGATTCCTGTAAATCATGATCTCTATTTAGGTGTATTAAGCTGTATTAAGCGGGAAAAAAGTAACGTTTCAGCGCAAATCATGGGAAGATGAATCTGTATTTAGGTGTATTAAGTTGTATTAAGCGGCGTCATTTCACAAAAAATGGGAATTATACCATAAATTGGTGAGAGAAAAATATTTTGTACCATCTAATAAGGCTTAAATATAGGAAAGTATTAAATTTAATTTTTTTGCTACAAAATAAAAAAGGTTATTATATTATGTAAAATCTTAAAAATGTATTTATATGTTATAAATAGGGTACTAACCTATTCTATAGGTGGTAAAATTTTCAATAATTTTAATACCACTTAAGATGGTTGAAGCAAATGCGGACACCAACATATATCTAATTAACTAAATATACCTTTTACATTTTGTACATTAAATGATGTATGGTATTTTAAATGCTAATGGATATTGAGGGGCATAAAAGTACGTTAATTTTTTAAGAATATTTAAAATATTCGTACTTATATATTATAATAATATAGATATATATAGATTATTAAAAAAGGGGTTATTTTCATTATTATTATTATTGAATTTGCAAAGCTGCAAAAATTACTTTGTCGCAATGATATGTCACTAATGACGTTAGCGCGTATAAACTTCTTTTTGATTATGTATACTTTGTTTAAACAAAATTACGTGATAGAAGTAATTCAGTTCTAGAAATTTGCAATTCCAGCCATATTATCTTAAGTTTCATAATTTGGGGTCGACGCCGATTATTAGTATTTCTATAGCAATTTATACATAGTTTAGTTAATTCTGAAAAAAAAAATGAGTCTTCCATAATCAATAGCCGAATTGACTAACAAATACAATTATTTTCGAATGATTGGCTAATTTTGTACTTTGTCCAAAAATATATTTTGTGATTTTACTATTAAAATGGATATAGTTTAATAATTACACGTGATCATTATAGAATTTCTAATGAAATTTCTATAATTTCTCTAGCTGAATTATTTTTCATACGGAGTATATATTTGAGAAATTACCAGTTATATCCATTTATAAGTAGCCCATTATAAAAATTGGTCAATTCATAAAATATTACTAATATTAACCAATTAGTTATTTGTAATGATCCATTGGTCATCACAAAATCAATGTTGCTAGCCGGATTCGAATTGAAGAAACTGAAGTAACAAGTAACATAAATTGTGAAAGAGAATACCAGAAACTCAAATGAACAGCTGAGACTAAATTAGAGTTAATGAACTGCAAGGGCCGGGATTGAGCCACGTCAGCTTGAGGTTCCCACCTTCAACGGAATCCTCAGGTAATTCTTCATTCTGCAGATCTTACCAGCTATAGAGTCCCGAATTATTTTCACTTTGTTATTGTAGTTCAACTTCTTCTTTACATTAATATAAACATAAAATTGTCCCAAAATTTCTCTGAAATTTACAAATTAGCTGTTTCATCTCTTTAGTTCTTATCGAGATCATTACAATTGATATCAGAACCTCGATCCTACGACTGTGAAGGTGGTGATGGTTGAAGGAACGAAGTTAAAATTTATGGATGATAAGCTAGTAAGACACGATGAGATTTTGAATGAAGTTCTGACCACTCAAGAGGAATTACGCAACGCTTGAACTGGGATACAGGGTACCTTAAAGGTAATCTTAGAGAAATTGACAAATTTGGAAAGAGTTCCAATGAGCTCAAGGTGACAGACCTCATGGAGATGGGCTCTTACACGTGTCTAGTCAGGAATTGAGACAACACAGGTCAAGCTGTGCAAGCCCTTTCTCCTAAGTGAGGGTTGCCTTACTTTGAAGGTCATGAACCTAAGGTATGAATTCAAAAGTGTGAAAGATACTTCAATATGTATAGAACACCAGATAATCTGAAGGTAGAAGCTGTTGCACTCTATCTAAACGGACTAGCTGATACTTGGTACGACTCATTAGTGTTAAGTAAGGGTGAAGTAAGTAGGACTGAATTCAAAGAGGAGTTATTTATTGTGATGACCCGACCCATTGTCATGAGAGTTACCATCCTGTTTTCCCATTATTTGTGATGTTTCATGTTTTTATATCAGTGTTAGAGTTGATCGGATATAATTGAATTGGTTTTGGTTGAAAATAAGGCACATAGCCTCGTAGAAGGAAGCTTGTTTTAGAAAAGTCAAATGAAAGTTGACTATGTGGTTAGAAGGCTCGGATACAAATTTTGGTGATTCGAATAGCTTCGGGAGATCATTTTTGCTTAGAAGAATGATCGGAATTGAATTTGGAGGTCCAATGTAAAAATAGGCTTGAATTGGCTAAGTTGGAATTTTGGCGAAATCCGGTTGATATGTGAGATTTTGATCCGGGAGTCGGAATGGAATTCCAACAGTTGCAGTAGCTTCGTTGGGTGATTTTGGATGTGTCTGTAAATTTTCAGGTCATTCGGACATCGCTTGGTCTGCATTTTTGATTGAATGTTGTTTCGGAAGTTTTAAGAAAAAATGAGCTTGAATCCGATGAGAATTGATGATTTTAGTATTGTTTGATGTGTTGTGATGATTGGAACAAGTTTGAATGATGCTATGGGACATGTTGGTGCTTTTGGTTGAGGTCCCGGAGGCCTCGGATGAGTTTCGGGTGATTAATCGGACCAATTTTGGCTATTTAAAGTTGAAGATTTTCAGCCCTTCTGTTGCAGCAATATTGGTCTTCGCAATCGCGGGGGTGATGCTGCGATCGCATAGGAGAAATTTTGGTGGCTTGAAATTTGTTCAATGAGTTCACGTATGGTAAATTGCGATCGCATAATGACTGAAGGTGAAGCTTTGCGACCGCATTCGTTATTGCGCGATTGCGTACAAGGATTTTGTTACTCTTCACGTTCGCAGGGTGGCTCTCCGCATTCACACGTCACATTTCTGGGAGCCTGGGAAATTGCTCATCGCGATCACGTGCATAAGGCCGCGTTCGCATAGAAGGAAAATTTATACCAGGTAAGTTGTTTTTAAACCAGCTTGTTCGCGAAGTTGGGTCTATTTTCACCCATGGCTGCTCGTTTTTGAAGGGTTTTAAATTAAAATTAAAGAGGGATTCGAGGGGAATCGATTGGAGGTATGTTTTATGAGTTAAAATCATAATTTTATCGAAGAATCTTCCATTAATTCTCTAAAATTGGGTATAAATTGAAGAAGTTAGGACTTGGATTTTTGCTATGTAAAAGTGGAATTTGGTGGCTCATTTGAACTCCGATTTTAATATATTTTATATGTACGGACTCATGGTGAGATGAGGATTCCGAAAATTTGAGTTTCATAATTTTTAGAGAAGCGGATCTGGGGCTCGGGTTTTGCTAGTTTCGAGATGAACATTATATTTCGATTGTTTTCGATTGGGTGTTGTTCCATTAGCCTATTATGATATATTTGTACTAATTTTGGCTAGTTTAGATGTGTGTGGATGCCGATTTGAGGAGAAAAGGCATCGCGGGCTTGAGTTTTCGCCCGGTTCGAGGTGAATAATACTTGGGAATGATATCCTGAGGGTTTGAAACCGTGAATTTGCACATCTTAGTGTTGTATTGAGGTGACTTGCATGCTGGACCTGAGCAACGGGTAGAGCACTGTTGGGGATCGTGACTTGATCCGTCCCGGTTGTTGGTTTTTACTGCGTATTTGCAATGATTTGTTGTTATCATTATAACTTGGGCGTATTGCCATATTCAGGGCTTATTATCGATTGTTGAAACTCTTTATGACCTATCATCACTATTTTTCCCTCACTGTCTGAAATACTATTTGAACCCAGTCCGTGTGATTTATACTGTTTTTGAACTCAGCTATATTTTACTCAAACCTGGAGTTTTGACTAATATTTGAACTATCATTTGAGGTGAGTATCATTGTTTTACCTTTTTGTTTATTTATTGGACTGATTGCGGCCGAGGGCCATATGTGAGGGCATGACGAGTAATGTGATTAGACTTTCAGGAATCGAGTGATATGTGAGCATAGGCATATACATGCATGGATCGGACTGCACGCCGCAGTAGCATATTGCATGAATTGGACTGCATGCCACAGTAGTATATGGATCGGACTGCACGCCGCAATAGTATATGGATCGGACTGTACGCCGCAGTATTATTGTGCTTGGGCTGTAGGAGCCCCCCCGGTATCTGAACCCCCATAGTGAGCGCGGGTACGTTGCACGCCGTAGCGGTCATATGCATTGCATTGCATTCAGTCTTGTTTGTACTACATGGCATGACATTGACATTAGCACTCATATATCATTGGCACACATATTGTTACTTGCCTTGTTGACCAGATACCCTTGTGTTACATGTTGAAGAGTGTTGTGCCCAAGGGGCCGACTTATGAGCCGACTTGCTCTATCTGATATAGCATTCATATGTTGGCTGTTGCAAAAGAAAAAGAGATATTTGTAAAAGAAATTTTTCAAAACTGATATTTTTAACTGATTATGAGCTTTTCTAAATGATTTTCACAGTATTATGATTTTTCTAAAAGGGATTGCATTGTCTTGTATAGCATTTTTGTGTGCCCATACGTGTTTTCTTATCGCTCAGTTATTATTCTCTTTTATTATCACTAAGTTGGAAGTACTCACTTTACTCCCTGCACCTTGCGTGCAGTTGGAGGTATTGTTCACCCATTAGCGGGTTATTATCAGGGCAGAAGACCTTATGGTGGCAGTTGAGCCAGGTGACCGCTAGCGTTCGTGGCACCGTACTTCATATTTGTATTTCAATTTTTATTTTGTATTTATCTATACATTATTGGCCAGTAGTAGCGCCTTTATTCATTAGATGCTCGTGACTTGTGACACCATGGTCGGGTTGTATTGGGATGAAATTAATAGTTAAATATTAATAAGTAATATTTCTATTCCTTTATGTTTAATAACTATTAAAAGAGGATTTGGGGTTGTTGGCTGGTCTTTTCTTCACGAGAGGCACCATCACGACCGGGTATGGAATTTGGGTCGTGACAGTAAGATTTTATCAATATTAATTTTGAAAAACTTCTTTCCGCTGAAGCAATGCTAACATGAACTGTTAATATTATTCTATAAGCAATATAGGCATTTGGGAAAGAATCGAGTTTCTTTATTTGATTGAGTATATCGATTAAACTATTATCTTCTACTTGTACTATATCTCTTAATACTTTCAACTCAGAAAATTAATCTAAACCATCAATATCAGATTGATTATCATGCTTTAAGAAAAATTCAAGATTAAGGCAATGTGGGAGGACTTCAGGCAGGATCTTTGCCTATGGCTTGAGCATCGAGGTGCTAAATTGTGTGAGCAAGTGTTTTGAACTTATATGTTCAGTGTTGTTCTTATTAGCCGGAATGACGGCTGGATATCCATGTGATAAGTATGTTGGTATCGTGAGGTGTATCTATATGGTCTTGGTAGTGACGAAAGAGTCTGATGAATAATAGATGAGTTGTTAAGTGTTCGTTTTCCATTGTGATCGATTGTGTAACCGAAGTTATGGGGCGTGGTGAATATTTTCATGTCTCCTAGTGGAAAGGTAAAGTGCAGTAGGTGTGGTGGTATGAGTTCAGACACAGGAAGACCAATTGAGTGTGCTATGTGTATCATGGTGGAAGGTGTGCTGAAATACTAAATCGAAGCAAAGCAGGTGGGTTATCTCTTGCGGAGTGTCCTTAGGTGGGTTGATTCCTATGTGTAATTGAAAGGTATTTTATATGTGTTATGATTTGGATAGGTGCAACGCATGTTCATGTACCAATTTTGATAACATAATTCGTGTAGTATTGAGATTAATGTTATTGTTATACATTGTAATGCCTTGTCGAGTTGTGGATGTGTTGTTAGGATGGTTTTGGTGATTCTCTGACATATGGATAGGCCAAATTACAAAGAAAACTCTGTCAAAATTTTTGAAAAATTTGGGACTTAGAAAAGATTTCGCCACCTTAAGAGTGGGCTTAATTGTTGGATGTTATGTTGGTTCTGTCTCAAAATGTATTGGCGAATCAGTTCTGGTCGCGGAATTGAGCCGAGAATGGCGAGTGTGAAGGAAAGTTTTGATAAAGGTAGTATGGTGCGTCGTAGATGTGAAGAAATATTAGGATGTTTTGAGTTGCCGTTGTTAAAGAATGCTCGGTGCGTTGAGCAGAAAGATGGTTGTTTGTATATGTATCAAATCATGTTCTGCGGTGTCAGAATTCTAGTAAGGTACGAGTGGTTCTATTCATTAGGATAGGTGAATTACAGCTGAATAAGAATGAATGACTCTCGAGAATGGTATTACTGTGTTTAAGGTTTTGCATGTGACAAGCATGTGTCTTAAATTTGTGTATATGGCTAGAAACTTTATTTTGATTAGAAGATATCAAGACTTGTGGTAATTTATGATAGTCATGGGATTCTGTGTATCTGCATTTGGAAGGTAATGGTAACGAGTTCAGGTTCGCAGGAAGTTCTTCAAGGTATAATATTTCTGGAATGTGGTATTTCTGGGAGACGTTTAAGAGGGTATTCAGTGGCCTATAGGTCTTAGTCAGTGTGGTTTCATGTGCGAGTCTCGTGTGGTAACCTGGCTTGAGGTATTGTGGTGCTACAACAAGGGAGAATATCAAATTAATGATGAATCAGGTAGGAAACTGGGTAAATGGAACAACTTGACAATAAACCAAATCAGTATGATAAGGATATGAGTAATTCTTTGTATGTGTTCGAGGTAATGAGTCTTACAGATATTGTACAACAATGCTCTTGCGTGCTGGCAGCTTTCTTAGCTTGGTTTAGATAAAAAGATTCAGTCCTGGCAGTTTAACTTGTGCTATAGGATTGGGAGAAAGAGTTCTTGATGTGTTTTACCGTAATTGAAGATGAGTATAGCTCCTATGGGTTTGGTCTATGTGTTATGATATGGAGAATTGAGATTTGCATGTTCAAGGTTTTGGTTCAATTCATAATGGTAAATCATTAAAAAATTTAGCAGCACGGGCAGCTGTGAGTGAGTAAAGAATCAAGCTTCAGATGATTGAGGTAATGTAAACTAATAATATCGGGTGGTATTGCGGTATTCTCTTGTTGAATTGACTATGGGTAATTGAGCCGTTGGTGGTGCAGGTAAATTTTGAATGTCTTTCGTGGTACGAATGAATGCTTTATGCATCTTGACCCGCCCAAATTCAGCCCAACCCGCCCATTTGCCACCCCTAGTTATATATGTGTTGCAGACTAGAATTCCTCGTGATCCGACCATGTAGTGGTTGTATACCGTGTGTATCAGCATCGTGTATCGGTTATTAGAAATCGGAAGTCCTAGTGGATCTTTCCTTGCTTGATATGTTAAATTTGGATTATGGAATTAAATTGCAGACTGGTCGTCCCAATGTCAGGTTGTCTAGACTAATGTGTTGTGGCTATATCGGAAAATTCCACAGGTTGCGTGGTAAGGTGCATCGAATTATGTTCTAGCAGAGTAGTTGTATTCCAAAGACCGACGGATGGCTGGCAAGTATTGCTTTGTTAGTTGGGCCTTCGTGGAGGATGTCACTACAGAGGTTTCTACCATTGATTCAGTTCCGATATTGAGGGACTTTTTGGATGCGTTTTGTGTGGCCGAGCATAGGACTATATATATTTATTGTAATGAGAAATTTGACTCGATGTGCATTTCCTTTTGTGAGATTTATATGTGGATCGGGTGGCACGCCGCCATGGGTTATTCGGATCGGGTGGCACGCCGCCATGGGTATGGTATCTGAAACGGGTGGCACGCCGCCAAGGGTATGTTATTTGGAGCGGGTTGCACGCCGCAACAGTGTGATGTGGAGAATAGTTTTCTATATGTTATCTTGTATGCCTTACTTCTAGTTTCTAAGGAAAGTCCGTATTGGGTGCTACTCAGTGAATAACGCATCGGCTGTGTCCTTTCAAGATTGGAATAGTGTATATTAATTGTTTTACAGTGTGTATGATAGATTGTTTGATTCCAGACCTCAATCGGGTGTGGTTGTCCGTTTGAGCTTAGTGATTTGAGGTGCTTCATGGGTAATAGTATTGGATAGAATCATGTGTTATGGAAAGGCCACGTGATGTTATGACCTTTCGATGAGGATTCGGGTACTCTATTTCTATGATGTGAGACGAGATCTCAGTTTTGTGTCGTGATGGTACTGAGAAATTTGAATTACAGCTCTTTTGTTTGAGTCAGTTGTCATGATTCGAGTGTGTTCAGATCGTTTCTTATTGGTGCCTATGTTGTGCACGTTGTGGCTTAGGCCGGTGTTGAGGTGTCATATCACCAGTGTGATGTGTTATAATCGAAATGATCGTTAGAGTCATTAATGAGTACGAGCATATTTGATCTTAGTTCATTAGAGAGGTAATATCGAGGTTTGGCTCCGAAATATATCGTGGTATCGGTTAAAAAGGGAAATGGATTCATGAATGGTTGACACGAGAGATGGGTTCGGTATATCGCGTGCTTCAGCTGCTGTAGGCAGGATATGAAGGTGCTGGAATAAGACTCTATCTAATGAGAGAGGTTTTTCTGCTAGTATTAAGTCCTTGCGTCCCTTCAGAACATTAGATCACAACATACCCTTAAAATCAGGAGCTATGCCAGTCAGTTTGAGGCCCTAGAGACAACTATTACCAGAAGGAAGAATTAGAAATATAGGTTAAGGAGATGCTTACTAATGGCATCATACAGCATAGTCAATCACCCTTCTCATACCAGCATTGCTTGTCAAAAATGAAGGATGGGATTTGGAGGCCATGTGTAGATTATAGAGGGTTGAATGACATCACAATAAAGGACAAGTATCCTATACCTATTGTGGATGACCTCTTAGATGAACTAAGTAGATCTATGATTTTTTCCAAGGTAGATTTGAGAGTTTGTTATCACCAAATCAAAACGAGGATATAAGATGTATATAAGACAAATTTTAGAACTCATTTAGGCAATTATGAGTTCAAGGTGATGCCATTTGGATTAACAAATGCACCAGCTACCTTTTAGGCTTTGATGAACCAGGTTTTTGAACTTTTCCTTTGAAAGTTTATTTTGGTCTTCTTTGATGACATCCTTATTTACAGTTTATCTGAAAGAGATCATGTAACTCATCTAATTGTTGTCTTTAATACCCTATGGAAACATTCCTTATTTGCTAAAATGTCTAAATGCTCATTTGGTCAATCTAAAGTTGAGTACTTAGACATATCATAACTGCAAAAGGAGTGTTTACTGATCCATCTAAAATACAATCTATGGTTGATTGGCCTAGACTAAACTCACTGAGGGCACATAAGGGGTTCTTAGGATTGATTGGATACTATAGAAAGTATATTGCTAACTATGGAATCATTTGTAGACCCTTAACTGACTTACTCAAAATGGATGCTTTTAAGTGGAATGATGAAGCTGACCTAGCCTTTACAACACTCAAGAAAGCTATGTCTTCTACACCAGTGTTGGCCTTACCTGACTACACTAAGGAGTTCACAGTTAAGACATATGCTAGTCAAAGTGGCACTGGAGCTGTGCTAATGCAAGAAGGTAGACCAATAGCCTATTTTAGCAAGGTTTTGGATCAAAGACACAAGTGCAAGCCAATCTACGAGAAGGAGTATATGGCCTTGTTGAATGTAGTTGACAAGTGGAAGGACTATTTATACTACAAGAATTTTATGCCAGAACTGACCATCACAGTTTAAAATATCTTCTTGAACAAAGAGTAACTTCTGCTATACACCAGAAGGGACTGAGAAAACAAAAACCAAATTGTGTCAGAGATAAATATCTCCACACAGTGATCGGCAATTGATCGCCTATCAGTCCATCCGTCACCGGCGCCGATTTCGTTAATTTTTTTATTTTTGCTATCGGGGATCTTTGAATTTTGTGATTGGGTTTTGGGCTGTTCACTTTTCACATAAACCCTAGTGAATTGACATTTTTTTTCCATTGTTAATTACTAATTATTTTTCTTCAAACGTAGATAAAATTACAAACAGATATTTGCTATTGAACTTTTTTGTGATCTCAAAAATATAAAACATATATTTGGCTTTAAGGGTAATTTGTAGAAGATATTGGTTTCCATTTCTAGGTTTTTTGCTACCCTATTCTCCTGGATCTGTGGGTGTTTGTGTATTTTGCAGGTATCATTTTTGGGAGGTGCACGCACAAACAATAAAGTAGCAGTTATACGCCAGGTTCTGCAGTATCGAGAATATAGCAAGTTGGGAGTTCTAGGTTCTATTCAAGGGAATTGGTACCTCCTGCCTCTTGCTTCTCTTTCACTTGTGTTAATTAATTTATTAACGTAGTATCTCGTACTAGTCTAGTCAGTTTAGTAGGCTTCTAGTTACTATTTGCTCCCTTTGTTGTTGTGTGTGGTGTCTTTTCCCTGTTTCATTTTTAGACCTTCGTAGGTATAGAGACTGTGGTGTGTAATGGCAGAGTATGGTCATATCCTTGGAGGGGTTGGATAGTGGGGAGGGGGTAGGGCAAGGGTCGAGGTGTAGGATGGGGTCCAAGGGGTAAAGGGAACTAGGTTTCCTGTAGGTTGAGAGTTGGATCATGGAATATAGGGACATTGATGGGTAAGTCTATAGAGCTGGTGAAGATTCTCCAGAAGAGGAGGGTCAATATAGCATATGTGCAGGAGACAAGGTGGGTAGGATCGAAGGCGAGGAATGTAGACGGTATAAATTATGGTGCTCCGGAGTCATGAAGGGCAAGAACGGAGTGTGTATTTTGGTGGACATGGAGCTTAGAGAGTCAGTGGTAGAGGTAAGACGGGTGAATAACAGATTGATGGCGATTAAGGTAGTAGTTGGAGGGAGCACTCTGAATGTCATTAGTGCTTATGCGCCGCAAATGGGCTTGGACGAGGAGGTAAAAAGGCGCTTCTGGGAGGCGATGGATGAGGTGGTGTGGGGTACTCCTACGATAAAGAAGCTATTCATATGAGGGGATTTTAATGGTCATATTGGGTCGTCTGCTGGTGGCTATGGTGAGGTGCACTATGGCTTTGGCTTTGGTGATAGGAACGGGGGTGGTACCTCACTATTGGATTTCGCTAGAGCTTTTGAGTTGGTGATAGTGAACTCTATGTTTCCGAAGAGGGAGGAATATTTGGTTACTTTCTCGAGTATGGTGGCTAAGACTCAAATTGACTATCTCCTCCTTAGGAGGTGTGATAGGGTGTTTTGCAAGGATTGAAAGGTGATCTCGAGTGAGAACCTCACAACTCAACATAGGCTCCTAGTGATGGACTTCGGTATTTTGATGAAGAGGAAGAAGAGGTTTGTACGGGTTCCATCGAGGATCAGGTTGGGAGCTTTGTCTAAGGATAATACGCAAGAGCTGGAGGGGCGACTGACAAATATGGGTGCTTGGAAGAGTGGTGGGGATTCTAGCGCTGGGGACGCTAGCGCTATGTGGACGGCGATGACGAACTGTATAAGGGAGGTATCAAGATAGGTGTTGGGGCGGGCACCAAAGTGACTGGTGGTGGAATGATGTGGTCTAAGGAAAAGTGGAAGCCAAGAAAGTGGCGTACATTAAGTTAGTAGAGAGCACCGACGAGCATCAAAGGAGAGCGAATAGAGAAAGATATAAGGAGGCTAGGAAGGAGGTGAAAGTAGCGGTCATAGAGGCTAAGACTGCTGCTTTTGGTAGGCTTTATGAGGAACTGGGGGGGGGGGAGGAGGGGCAAAGGTGGGGATAAGAAGTTATTTCTATTGGCCAAAGTGAGATAGAAGAAGGCTCTGGATCAAGTGAGGTGTATCAAAGATGAGGATGGTCGTGTATTAATAGAAGAGGCCCAGATTAGGCAAAGATGGCAGTCGTACTTTCATAAACTTCTGAATGAAGAAGGGGATGGAAACATCATGTTAAGGCAATTGGGGAACTCCGAGAGTCATCAAGACTTTAGGTATTGTAGGCGCATTAAGGTTGATGAGGTCGTGGGTGCGATGGGTAAGATGAGTCGAGGCAAAGCGACCGGACCTAACGAGATTCCAGTAGAGTTTTGGAGATATGCGGGTAGGGCAGGTTTGGAGTGGCTGACTGAGCTATTTAATGTTATCTTCAAGACAAAGTGGTTGCCTGATGAGCAGTAGTGGAGTACAATGCTTCCGGTGTACAAGAACAAAGGGGATATCCAGAATTGTAACAACTATAAGGGTATCAAGTTACTAATGTCATACCATGAAAGCCTGGGAGAGGGTGTTGGAAATGAGGATAAGGAGGGCGATGTCTATATCGGAAAACCAGTTGGGGTTCATGTCGAGCCGTTCTACTACGGAAGCTATCCACCTTATCAGGAGGCAGGTGGAACTACACAAGGATAGGAAGATGGATTTGCATATGGTGTTTATTGACCTAGACAAGGCATATGACAAGGTCCCTAAGGACGCCCTTTGGAGGTGTCTAGAGGTGAGAGGTGAGAGGTGTGCCGGTGGCTTACATTAGGGCGATACAAGATATGTATGATGGAGCTATGACTCGGGTTAGGACTGTGGGAGGTGACTAGAGCCTTTTCCGGTGGTTATGGGATTACACCAAGGATCTGCGCTCAGCCCGTTCTTATTTGCTCTAGCGATGGACGCACTGACACACCATATCCAAGAAGAGGTGCCATGGTGTATGTTGTTCGGTGATGATATAGTTCTAATTGATGAGACGTGAGGCGATGTTAATGGGAGACTAGAGGTATGGAGGCAGACTCTAGAGTCTAAAGGTTTTAAGTTGAGTAGGACTAAGACAGAATATGTGGAATGTAAGTTCAGCAATGTGGCAGGGGAAGCGGATGTGGAAGTTAGACTTGACTCAAAGTTCATCCTCATGAGAGAAAGTTTTAAGTACTTCGGGTCAATTATCCAGGGAGATACGAAGATCGATGGGGATGTTACACACCGTATAGAAGTGGGGTGGATGAAATAGAGGGTATTCGTCTGGAGTTCTATGTGACAAGAATGTGCCACCGAAACTTAAAGGTAAGTTCTATAAAGCGGTGGTTATTCCGCCCATGTTGTATGGGGCTGAGTGTTGGTCAGTCAAGAATTCACATATCTAGAAGATGAAAGGAGCAGAAATGAGAATGTAGAGATGGATGTGCGAGCACACTGAATTGACTCAAATTCACCAACACATATATTGAAACATGACAAGCATATAATGATGAAAATGGGGCGGTAACTCACGTGATGACAAACCGGGTCATCACAGTGGAGGAGAAGCCTAGATACACCGGTTAGGAGGTGTGAGCTATTGACTTTGGCCGGTACAAGAAGAGGTAGAGTGCGACCTAGGAAGTATTGGGGCGAGGTGATTAGGCGTGACTTAACGCGACTTCAAATTTACGAGGACATGGCTCTTGATAGGAACATGTGGGGGTCGCGCATTAGGGTGGTAGGTTCGGGGGTAGTCAATAGTTCTTTCCTCTTTGTACCGGCTAATCTGTTAGAGTTTCGTTAGGTTTGTTAGCGGTCTTTGTTGTATTCACATTAGTGTTTTACATAGTTTTGTGTTATTGTCCTTTCACTTATTTGTTATGGTTATTTTCTTTCTGATATCTTTTATTGTTACATATCTTTTCGCTTATTTCTTTTCTGATATTATTGCCTTTCCTATTGAGCTGAGAGTCTCCTGGAAACAGTCTCTCTGCCCTTTTCGGGGTTGGGGTACGTTCTGCGTACACTCTACTCTCATCTGACCCACTACTAGGATTTTACTAGGTATGTTGTTGTTGTTGTCTATACTTTTACTAACATAACACGTGAGGAATTGTTATGCTTAGCTGTCTGCAATATCTCTCGCAGTCACATGCTATACCCTTCCATGGATAATGTTTAATAAGGTCCAATCTATGATAAATGGGATATGTGCTTTCTTTCAATTGTCAATTCCTCTCTGATTTAAATAATGAATATATTATATACGAATTGTATATAGAAAGTTTGAACTATTATATAACAAAATAATTATTTTACTTTTCATATCAACGAAAATGTTAACATGCAAGAAAGGAAGGAAAAACTAGAAGGATCAATGAACTAGGCTTTACGCCATGTTTGATGATAATAGAAGCTTCGAGAGGAAAATCAGATATTTTTTATATGAAAGAAATTAATAAAATCTGTCTATTACATATACATGGTTTTCAGTATTTATAGTGATCCGGAAAGAATACCAAGATACTGGACCAAGTCCACTAATTCTAATATGTACATTTGGGCCCAAATTATAAATAAAAAAAATTTAGAAGAGCAGAAATACTAGGCCCCAAGCCCAAAGTTATTACCCATCATTTATTTTTTCAAGTCTAACAGCCTCCCTCAAGTTGGAGGTGACAAAACCCCCAACTTACGAGTATCTAAGTGATGAGCAGGACCATGTAGGAACTTTGTAAGTAGATCAGCAGCTTGAGAGGCATTGGGAGTGTAAACCAGAGAAATCAGCCCATCTCCAAGCTTGGCACGTACAAAATGACAATCCAGCTCTATGTGTTTTGTCCTCTCATGGAAGACAAGATTTTTGGCAATGTGAAAGGTAGCCTGGCTATCACAAAATACAGGTACATGAGAAGAAATTAGAACACCAAAATCAGATAACAATCGAGACATCCAAGTAACTTCATCCACTGCTTTACTTATAGCTCTATACTCAGGCTCAACTGAGAAAGGAAAACCACAGGCTGCTTCTTGGATTTCCAACCCACCAAGCTACCTTCAACGAAAATACAAAACCCAGTGAGTGATCTCCTGCTTTCAGGGCAAGAGGCCCAGTTACTGTCACAGAATACATGTAAAGACATAGCAGGATCATTGTTGAAAACTATCCAAGAATCAGGCCTTTGAGATATTTGAGAAGATGAAGAGCAGCCTTCATATGTGGTATGCATGGCTGCTGCATAAATTGGCTCAAATATTGTACTGCAAAACTGAGGTCAGGTCTTGTATGGATTAGAAAATTCAGCTTGCCTATGAGACTCCTATACTATTCAGGTTTAGGCAAAAGTGCACCTTCCTTGGCCTTTAGTTTCACATTCATTCAAGAGGACATGTAACATGAGTGCAATCAAGAGAGTGAAATTCATCCAAAACGTCATGAATAAACTTTTTTTTGGTGCAGCAGAACCCCAGATGGAGTGTAGTGACCTTCAATACCAAAAAAGTAGATAAGGAGACCCAAATCCTTGATCTTGAATTGATTATGAAGGAAGCTCTTTAAGGCAGAAATTTCTAATGAATGAGAACTAGTAAGGATAATGTCATCTACATATACAACCAATATAATCAAAGAATCCCCAGATCCCTTAGGAAGACAGAATAGTCATTAAGAGAATGCATATACCCTCAGGAAGATAAGGCTTGAGATAATTTTGCATACCATTGTCTCGAAGCTTGCCTCAATCCATAAAGGGATTTCTGGAGCTGGAGCTTGAAGACCAAGGAAGTAGAAGAAGGGAAAGCATGAATAGAAAGTCCAGGAGGAAGTTTCATAAAAACCTCTTCATCAAGATCATCATGCAAGAAGGCATTATTGACATCAAGTTGGAATAAACACCAATGTTGTTTGATTTCCACATCAATTAAAGCTTTAATAGTAGACATTTTTACAACTGGAGAAAATGTTTCAAAAGTCAACCCCTTCTACTTGAGTGTCACCCCTGACCACCAACCTAGCTTTGTACCTCTCTAAGCTACCATCATCCTTATATTTCACTTTGTAAACCCATTTACACCCAATAGGCTTCTTACTATGTGGTAACTTCACAATTTCCCAAGCCCCATTGGCTTCCAAAGCCTCAAATTCCTTCCTTATGGTGTCCTACCACTCGGGAATAGCAGCTGCCTAGGAGTATGAATATGGCTCTGGTATATGCAACTGACCAGTGGAAGGGATATAGGTGGAGGAGGATGACTGGCAAACATAACTGTTGAGTTAACTAGGAGGACTGTGTGGCCTGGAGGACCTTAGGGTAGGGAATGTAGAAGAAGGTGTAGGGATGGAATTTTCAATAGGAGAAGGATTAGGAGGGGAAGAATTATGGGAAACAAGAGGTGAAGAACTAAAGGAAGAAGTGGGGCTAGGAGTAGGATGTGCAATAAGAGATGATGGATTATTGGGTGCAGAAGTAGGAGGTGGAGTGGAAGATAAAGGAAAAGGATGAGGTATTGAACAGTCGGTATCAAAACAAGTGGATAGAGGAGAAGATAGAATGTGGGAAGGATGATCAGAAGCCTTGAAGAATGGAAAAATGTGTTCTAAAAAAATGACATCCCTAGAGATGAAGCAGGATTTGTAAATGAGGTTATAGAGCTTATAACCTTTCTTAGCAAAGGGATAACCCACAAACACACACGGGATAGACCTGGGAGAAAACTTGTCCTTGTGCAACTTAGTCACAGTATAGTAACACATACAACCAAAGGCTTTAAGATGATAGTAGGAGGGAACAGTACCATACAACAATTCATAGGGACTTTTGTGATTTAAGAGAGGTGATAGAAATCTATTGATCAAATAGGCCGCAGTTAAAAGACAATCACCCCAAAATCTAATAGGTAGGTGGGATTGAAACAACAGGGCTCTGGCTCTCTTAAGCAAATATCTGTGCTTTCTCTCCACCACTCTATTCTATTGAGGAGTGTGCAGACAGGTAGTCTGATGTTGAATTCCATTTTAGAGAAAAAATTAGAACCCGAAGCACTGGACCCTAATTCTAAGGCATTATCACTTATAACAACCTGAACTTTAGCATGGAATTGAGTTTCAACCATGGCAGTGAAAGCCTTGAGTAAATCAAAAGCATTACTCTTAGCTCCCATAAGGTGGGTCCATATAGCCCTTGAGAAATCATCAACAATTGTCAAGAAGTATTTGGAAGCATTATAGATGGGAGTGTGGTAAGGTCCCCAAGTATTTATGTGAATTAATTGAAATGGGTGAGTGGGCTGTATACTACTATCAGGGAAAGGCAATTTTGTTTGTCTGGCTAATGGACAAACATGACAGCTAAAAGAATGTTTAAGAGGAAATTTACAATTTAATGCATATATAGTTTTTAGCTTGAAAAAAGGAATATGTCCAAGCCTGTAATGCCAAACAACTTCAGCTTTATTCATGTTATCAACAACTGATATGGTATTTACAGATGAGCATTCATCAATTACACTAGAATGAACATAAGAGTTAGAAATTGAAACATTAGAAAGAGTAGAATGATTGGAGAAAAGAATATCTGTATTAGGAGCAATGTTAGATTGGAACAACTTTGTAGAGTCCATTGTCCAGCTTACCAAATACCATTGGCTTCTTCACTAAAGGGCCCTGTAAAGTACAAACAACCTTGGTAAATTATACCATGTCATCAATACGAGAGTAATTTGTGGACAGAAATGAGATTATACTGAAAACTAGGAACATAAAGAACATTATGCAATATCAGATCAGGTGATAGAGCTAGTGACCCAATATTGGTAACTTTGACTCTATAACCATTTGGAAGAGAGACAAGGTATGTAACAGGTTGGGTTTGGACATTAAAGAGTAAATTTTTGGTGGAAGTCATGTGATCAGAAGCCCCAAAGTTCATTATCCATGCTATACCATCTACTTTAGTCAACATATATGCACCATAAGATACACCAGGAGGAAGTAACTCATCAGCAAAATTTGCTGAACCCATTAGGCTTGAGGTAGATGGAGAAGGAGATAAGTGTGATTGTTGAAGCAACATCAATAATTGAGAGTAATGGTCCTTGGTAAGCCCAGGAATAGCAGACACGTCCTTAGACTGTGCAAGAGTACTATGCTGAGTATGGGTATCACCAGCCCCAGATTCAGGTTGGCCGGTGACCTTAACATGTGGAGCAGTCTTTCTGAGATTAGGAGTTTTGGTGAACTTGAAGCTTGAAGATAACCATGAAGTTTGTAGCATTTTTCTATATGTCCAGGTTTCTTACAGTACTTGCAGGTGACAGTTGGTTTAGATGACTCAAAATTCACTTTAGAATGGTAACTGTGCCTTGGACACTCCAACATTAAAGAATGTAGAAGTAGAAGGGAACTGAGTTGCAGCAGACGCATTGCTCTATTTCTAATCAGACAACAGAATGCTATACACAGTTCCAACTGAATGAAGTGGCTTCATCATGAGAATGTTGCTTCTAGTTTGGACATATGTATCATTTAAACCCACTAAGAACTGATAAGCCCTATGTTCCTCATCTTCAGCAGACTTAGCTGTCACACCTCCTTTTTTCAGCACACACATAACGTAAATACGTAAATGTGCCATTGTTTAATACTACACCCCGAGAAGGGATATAATAATAAACAGGGAAGGAGTTTTTCCACTTGAAGGACAGTCGGAACGGGATCAATTTATTTAATTATTTCAGAGTCGCCACTTGGGAAGATAATGGTGTCCCAAGTCACCGGTTTAATCCCGAACCGAGGAAATTTATGACTCTGTATACAGTCTGCGAAACTAGAAACCTGGATAAGGAATTCTGTTAACCCGGGAGAAGGTGTTAGGCACTCCCGGATTCCGTAGTTCTAGCACGGTCGCTCAACTGCGATTTTTTTGTTTTTATCTGATTTCTTTATATATTTTAACTATGCACTTTTAATATTCCGCTTTTCAATTTTAAAAGAATTGCGACGTCACGAAAACACATTTCGAGTCACACCGCAACCAGTACGCCTGTGACTTTAATGTATTTCAGTTTCGCCGAGAGCAAGATTTGGGTCACATAAATGCGCACCCGTGATTAGGAAGGTATTATTATTAACTAACGCGCCTAAAGTAATTTCGCTTTTGTACTTTGCGAGGGCCATGAAATTTGCTAAATGGCACGCCTCGAATTCTAATAAAAAAAAAAGAAATTTGTGCACAATAAAGTGCAACTACTGAATCATCACATGAAATTAAAATCAATGGGTTGACGTGAGTGAAGGTGAATATTGTAATACAAGTCCTTCTACATGTTTTGCCCTTCACTGGCCAAAAGGAAAAAAGGATACAAGTTTGCAAATCATGCCCAGATTGACTACAAAGGTCATATACAAAATAAAAATATATCTGTCAATCATATCTATATATACTCAATTCTCAAATAAGGCACCAGAATTTGAACATAAAATATGTGTACCAACTATATCATTTAAATTATTTATGACTTCTACAACCAAAAGACATCTCATAATGCAACAAGGGAGAGAATATAGCATAAGATGGCGAGAGTAGATGCTGATAACAAGTATTCCTGCAAAGGATGTGGCCTTTTCGGGTTACCATTTAAGAAATCATATAAGTTTGAAGGTCATAAATGGCTACAACACAAACAATCAACATTTTTGTTCATGAACTCAAAGCAAGAGAATAAGTGAATATTCACATACCTAGTAACAAAAACCGGGTATGAACGACCACATGAGCAACGAACAAGTTCAAACAACAGGAACTTTCGGCCAAAGAAATTCCGACATCGACCTCGGCAAACTCGGAACTCGCCGGCAACGGAAACCTCGACTCAACACGGATTCAAACTCCACGCTTTATGCTAACTTGGAGGTGGCTGGTTTGGAGGATCTAATGGTTTTGACGTGAGGTCGTTTGGTCGTGTATGTGGTGAGGGTGGTCGACGGGACGACGTTGTTTGGCTAAAGGTGACGACTGGTCGTTTGGCTAGGCAAGATGGCGACGCAGCTGGAGTGGTGGACTACGAAGCTGACAGGGATGGCTGGAGTTGGACGAACGAAGGGGTTTTGCTGGTCGTTTGGCAACGGGCAGCGAAGGTTGACGACTGTGATGGGACGACGGATGGTCGACGGAAGGGATGCTGGCCTTGGCTTTCTCTGTTCCAAAAATGAAGAAGATGACTGTCGTCCTTTTTTTTATAAGAAAATGAAGAAGAAGCTCGATAGTCTCTTCTCTATCTTGTTTTTTTTTCTCTTTTTTTTTAATATTTTTTCTCCTTTCTTTTGCCTCTCTCTCCCTTCTTTCTGCCGTTTTTTCTTCTTCTTTAAAAAGAAGATGTCTAGTCCTATATATTTTTCTATTCCCTTTGGCTTTTGTCTTTTTGTTTTTTTAATCATTTTTTTTTCTTTTCAAAATCCTCTCCTCATTTGTGTCCGTTCACCTTTCTTATGTGGTGTGCATGTTATGTTTTTTTTTTTTGTCTTTTTCTTTTGTCTTTTTTTTTCTTTTGTCTTTTTCTTCCTTTTTCAAAATGCTTTACATTATTCTAACATTTTCTTAAAATATTCAAGACCATACAAGAATATGATGGGTCCGATTCGTCCGTGTCTCCCACATGTGTGGTGGGCTCGGATTATTATGGGCTAGGTCCGAAAATTATAAAACCGGGTAGTTTGAACCCGAATATTATTCTTTGCCCGGAACCGAGAATGAGAACACGGTATTATTAATTAATCCTACGTAAGCAAAATAACTATAAGACTAATAATTAAAACAAAATTATTTTTATTTTTTCCAGATTGAAGTAACTGCAAAATATTAATTATATTATTTTTGTTTTGTAATTTTCGTTTTTATATAAAAATAAAGATATAAAGAACTATTTTTTATATTTTTTAAGTTTAAAATGACTACAAAATATTAATAAAAATTATTTTTGTAATTTTCGTTTTTAATAAAAAGATAAAAATATAAAGTACTATTTTTGTATTTTTCAAGTTTAAAATGACTACGAAACATTAATAAAACTATATTTTTGTTATTTTTCATTTTAAGGTAAAAATAAAGTAAAAGAGTCAAATTTAGCTAAAATAGCTATATTAAAACTAAACTAAATATTTTACGCTAAAAATATAAAAAATCTCGGGGAGGGTCAAAAATCACGCGTTTACAATAAGCGTGATAGTAACAGCATACGAAGTATGGTCCCAACATATCGTGGTGTCACAAGTCTGAGCCTCTACAAATGAGATCTACTATACAATCAAGTCTAACCAGAATGGAGACAACAGAATGATAAAATAAAATAAAAAAGAGGTCAGGTACTGCGGACGTTGGCAGCTACCTCGAAGTCTCCACAGAATAGGGATACCGTCGAGGTTCCGTCCGTGGTCCTGCTATTACATCAAAAATCAAAACATGAGAAAGGCTAACTAAGCCTATCAGCTACTAGTTACAAGATTCCTATCTATAAGTCTTCGAAAGCTTGATCTTGAGTATTGGTTGGTACTTCATGCGGACTCTAAATTTGAACCTTGATATTTTCTAGTTGTAGGTGCTGCTTTTCGGATCAAGACCAGGTATGCAATGCTTGTGACCTCGGCCATGTCTTGAGCACACCACATCTTTCATCAACTTCTGCACTTGGATTAACTCCTTGCCTTTTTTTTCATTGTGACTAACTTCTGTTGATCATCTCGGACTGTTGACTCGCATTCTGGTCGCAAGCTTCTTTTGTTGCTATCTTGCATTGCACTCCGAAGTGAATTCCCTTACTTGTGATCTTCGAGCTATTCTCCTTCGAAGTCTGAATCTATCTTTTCTTATCCTTGTTGCCTTCCTTCTGATTCATGCTGGGGATTTCCGTTACACTCTGTCACTTTTCGATTGTTCATTATCCTTATCAAATCTTGGAAACTGAGATGCCGTTCTGCTTTTCTGGCGGGCTTCTGACTTTAACGACAAACTATAATCATAAATCGCCATTTCATTCTTCAGGCGGGCACCTGACTTCACCAACAAACTTTGAAAATAAATCAGGCGGGCACCATCTCAGGAGAAAAGAAATTCATCTGACTAAGATTTGATATCTTAGGAGAAAGATTCATCAGACTAAGATTTTGACGCTAGGAGATAATTCCTCAAACTAGGTCTAAATTGTTGTGATCTCAGGAGAAAGATTCATCAGACTAAGACTTTGACGTCTTAGGAGAAAGATTCATCGGACTAAGATTTTGACGCTAGGAGATAATTCCTCGGACTAGGTCTAAATTGTTGTGATCTCAGGAGAAAGATTCATCAGACTGAGATTTTGATATCTTAGGAGAAAGATTCATCGGACTAAGATTTTGACGCTAGGAGATAATTCCTCGGACTAGGTCTAAATTGTTGTGATCTCAGGAGAAAGATTCATCAGACTGAGATTTTGACGCTAGGAGATAATTCCTCAGACTAGGTCTAAATTGTTGTGATCTCAGGAGAAAGATTCATCAGACTGAGATTTTGATATCTTAGGAGAAAGATTCATCAGACTAAGATTTTGACGCTAGGAGATAATTCCTCAGACTAGGTCTAAATTGTTGTGATCTCAGGAGAAAGATTCATCAGACTGAGATTTTGATATCTTAGGAGAAAGATTCATCAGACTAAGATTTTGACGTCTTAGGAGAAAGATTCATCAGACTAAGATTTTGATGTCTTAGGAGAAAGATTCATCAGACTAAGATTTTGACGCTAGGAGATAATTCCTCAGACTAGGTCTAAATTGTTGCCTTACTTGAAATCTTCCAATTGTTGCTTCCTTCTTCTTGTTACTTTCATCTAAAACCTCTAATTGTTGTTTTTTACTTCCTATTAAATTATCTTTAACTATAACTTCAAAACTAAATCGCCACTCCATTCTTCAGGCGGGCTCCACGACTTCAACCACAACTCAATAACTAAATCGCCACTCCATTCTTCGGGCGGGCTCCACGACTTCAACTACAACTCAAAAACTCAATCGCCACTCCATTCTTCAGGCGGGCTCCCCGACTTCAACTACAACTCAAAACTAAATCGCCACTCCGTTCTTCAGGCGGGCTCCACGACTTCAACTACAACTCCAAACTAAATCGCCACTCCATTCTTCGGTCGGTTCCCCGACTTCAACTACAATTTCAAAATAAATTGCCACTCCCTCTTACGGGCGGGCTCTCGACTTCAACTACCACTTCAAAATAAATCGCCACTCCATTCTTCAGGCGGGTTCCCTGACTTCAACTACCACTTCAAAATAAATCGCCACTCCATTCTTCAGGCGGGCTCCCTGACTTCAACTACAACTCAAAACTAAATCGCCACTCCATTCTTCAGGCGGGCTCCCTGACTTCAACCACAACTTCAAAACTAAATCGCCACTCTATTCTTCAGGCGGGCTCCCTGACTTCAACATCAACTCACTAACTCCATCCCATCCTTTCTTCTGAATTACCTTGTTTTAGAATTGCTTTCCTCCTAGGTCGTGTTATTTTTCCCTTGACTGCTGGGGATATCTTTGGAATTGTTTACTTACCTGCTAGGGATGATGCTGCCGGGAAAATCTTCTCTATTTCCTCCTTTTCTACTTCCTTCAAAACCTTTTATTGTCTCCCGGGATCGCTGGGGACTGAAATGTCATTAGTTGAGGATTGTCCTATCGGGGGATCCCTTTTCCTTTTTCCTCTTTCCAAACCTCCTTCGAAAGTTGCGCTTTGCTCCCTTGAAAAAACTTGTAGCATATAGTGCTGCCGGGGAAATCTCGAAATCAGTGTTTCATTTCTCCGAGAACTGCTGGGGATGATACCGGCTTCTTGCCTTTCTGAACGCAAGCTTCCTCGTTTTGTCCTGTCTGTTGGGGGTATAATTTCCTCTATCACAGCTTGTAGTTTTCTTTTTTTCAAAGCTGCTGGGGATAATCGGGTTCAAAGATCATTTCCTCGCGTTATCCGGCTTCTTTCCCCAATCGGGTATTTGGTTTCGAGAAAATTTTCGCAACGGGAGAAAATTTTCTGCCTCAGTTTAAGAATCTTCTTCGTGGCATGCTTTTCTGCCAACAACCCCTCTTCTTCCTGTTTCAAATCAAAGAAAAATTAGTTAGTTTTAAAATGTGGTGGCTGGTTGTGGTGCTCCTGCTGGGGATGGTTCTCCTCTTCTTTCCCTGCTCTGCGTTTCATTGTCAGACCTTGTCGGGGATGTTATTATTTGATGATATTCATGCTGGGGATAGCTTTCTCCTTTCTTGCTTTCCGGCCTTCCTTGACGACTCTTTATTTGCGAACCTGTCCACGTGGTTTTCCACTGACCACCCGAATTCCTATGATAGTGACCCTTTGTGAAGACCTTGCATGTTTTACCGGTGAACCATTTTCTTTGTTCACCCTTGTCACTGAAAATACCTTTCTGCTGGGGATATTTTTCCTTTTGCGGGATATCTCTCCTTTTGCGGCATATCTAAGGACTAGGCATTTCCCGACCTTTGAGTCTCATTAACCTTCCTTGAGATATCCTTATTGACACCAATCCCTCCCTTTGTCATTTTCCTATTGTTGGGGAATATCCCTCCGGACACTGCCTTGCGCTTGATCCTTCCTGACTTATACCACTTGGGTGTACCAATCAAAATCCCGTCTTGCGTAATTGGAAAGTTGATGGAAAATTTTGCAGTCATTTCTTGCAAACAAACTCTATTGGGGAATTTTCGATAAAAAGGATAAAGATAAAAGGAAACAAAATAAAAGACAAAAAGGAAGATGACTCTCTAAAAAGAAAAATTATAAAGTAAACCTATCAAACGTGGATACCAACTCTAATGGACATGACATGCACATATAGCCTATCTTCCGTCGTTAAACCGCCTTTTGTAATCTTCGCCTGGGGCTTTCCCATCTGACTTCCAATCTTCGTTCGACTTGTAGTGCCCGAGGGGTTTTCACTATCAAGCCTCTCTCATTTCGGTTTTTCTCTCAGCTTTCATCGCCTTATGGTGCCTGTGAAGGTTTTCACCGCTAAGACTCTCTCATTCGTGCTTCTCTTCAGCTGGGGATTGGGAGTGTTACCGCTAAGATTCTCTCATATTTATTCTGCTGCAGATCAGAGTCTTTTATGATGGGAATCAGAGTGTTATGTTCTGATAAGACTTCTCTCATTTTCCTGACTTGGCCTCTTTTGAAGATTGGTCAAAAGGTCTTTCTTTGGACCGTAATGTGGGTTTGGACAGGGCTAGAAAGAAAGGGTATTAAAGGCTCAAAATAAAATAAATTGGGTTCAAAATTACAACCTTCGGAATCCTATATTTTCCTTACATAAACACAATTTTTTTTTACTGCCCCTGTTTCTTGCTTGGGGATTTTTTTTGGTTTTTATTTACACTATGACCGAGCTGTGAAGCGCCTACGTATCCTCTTTGAGGAATCAGGTCAAACGTAGTTCCCAATTCCTCTTTTTCAAGTTTTTTTTCATACATTTTTCTTTTTCTTTTCTTTATCTCTTTTTGTTGTTTTCTTTTTCTTTACTTTTTCTTTATCCCTTTCTTCTTTTGCCTTTCAAACTTGTGTTTCTAGTCTTTGCAACTAATTCGGAAGGAAGGGTATGAAAGAATTTAAAATAAGGCTCAAAGGGTTGACGATGGATAAAGTGTTTAGATAGCAGAACAAAATGCATTCGTCATTGCAATCTTCAAAACATGCCAAGTGTAAACAACACAATTAATATTCGTCATATCTTTAAAGCACTATTGGGCAACACTCTCATTATGAATTATGAACGACCCCATGTCAATTTTGGCCAGCTTGCCTTTGACTGTTTCCTTTTTACTTGCCCCGGTTTCACATGACTCGGGATCCAAATAGTCTCAAATTGTTTTTATTTCCTTTAGATGACCCGATCATCTTCCAATTGCTTCATGATTAACTTTTAGAATTAAGCCACAATTATGTGTGCGCATGTCGTGTCACTAGATTCGGCGTTTGAGCACAAGACAAATCTAAAGGGTAAAAAGAACTAAACAAATAAAATGACCGAAAGTAACAAAAGACCGAAAGCTTCATTAAACTAATGACGAAATGGTTCAATGACAAAACAAGCAAAACAAACTAGAGTACAGCCCTGAAACAAAACTGGGCAAGACCAAAGCAAACTGTTAGGACAAAAGGGTTTGACCACAAGAAAACCCTGAAAATAACTCGGACAACAGAAATGACAACAAAAACGAACCACCAAAGCTCCATCTAGCCGACCAAAAGATGGAGTGTCTTCCCAATTACCAAGCACGGCGCTTTAGCCACTAAGTTCTGCATCAATATTGCCGAGGCTGCCATCTACTTCAACATTTTTAGCTTCAGTCAATACACCCCCCAGAGGATTCGTGTGCTCTCTGTCATCGTCATTGATCACAATCAACCACCCTTTTTGAATCATTCTTTCTATTTCCTTTTTCAAGGTACGGCAACTCTCAATATCGTGCCCTCTGACATTGGAATGGTATGCACATCGTGCAGTAGGATCGAAGCTTCTTGCACGTGGGTCGGGAGTATATCCGGGGAGCGGTGTAATCAGGCCGACATGCTTTAACCTTTCAAATAGACTTGCATAGGATTCTCCGATAGGGGTAAGAGCCTTTTCTCGCTTCAGCAACCTCTCCTCCCTAAACGCCTTATTTGGCCTGAAACCGGACCCAGGGGGTTTCCGGTATGTTCGTGGGGGTTGGTAGGCCTTTTGTGGAGCTGGGTACCTGGAAGGTGAAGTACGATTTTGGTTGTCCCGGGGAGAGTAGTGGTGTTGGGGACGGGAGTAGCGTTGTGAAAACATAGTTGGGGGACGAGTAATTGAGTTACTCGAATGGCTGGAGAAGCTGTGATAGGTGGGTACATATGGAGGGTGTGAGGGATCATCTGGCATCGGGTTCAGTGGACGGGTAAGGACAGAATCCAGGAAGCTAGGTGGTGGCGGAGGTGGTGCTTTTCCATCCATCCACGCCCGATACATATCAGCCACGTGTTGTCTCAATATTTTGACTTCTTCTACTAACCCGTGGTTCCATTCAACCAGTTGTTGTCGGGTATCGGTATCAACCCACTCAGTCTTGAGGTTCTCTGCCATTGTCCTCTGACTTTGTGTTAGAGGGAAGAGTTATTTTAGAACCACAACCAACCACCTTTCTCTAAATGGACACAACAAAGCGAAGTCATCACGTTAGCGTTAGGGCATTTGACAGGCAGGTAAACGCACATTAGGGATGCAATGAACCTAGGCAGTTAAACCTTTCTATCATGCATTTGCTTCGGTTTTATGCGTCATTCCAGCTTCTCATATATGTGTTTTCTGCTATTTTCTTTTCTTTTTAACTTTTTGTGGTTTTTTTTCTTTTTTTTTCTTTTGTAGTTTTTTTTCATTTTTTTGTTTCTTTTTGGTTATGGATATGGTCGAATCCTATGTGGATTGCCTACGTATCATGACCCCGCATGAATCAGACCGAGCGTAGTTCTTGCAAATTAATGCAAAGAAATAAAGAGATGTTTATTTGATTTTTTTTATTTTTTGAAGAAAAATTATAAAAGCCGACTCCAACTACAAACTCTGATGAAAAACTTTCACACCTTGTGCCAGATATTTCTACAAGAATAAGAATATTTTTAGCGCCAATTATGACTATTTCTACAAAATTAGCCATGTAATGGCTTATTTGGCAAGATGGCTATTTTTGCAAAATTTATTTAAGAAAGATAAACTTTAAAAAAAAATTTCATCCTATGGCTCATGGGGCATCGTTCGGCATCGCCATAGGCCAACACAAGATTGAGAAGTTTTTTATGTCAATTGTGACTATTTTAACAAAATTGGCCATGTAATGGCTTATTTAGACAAAGTGGCTCTTTTTGCAAAATTTTATTTAAGAAGATACAAATTCAAAATTTTTATCCTGGGGCCTATGGGGCATCGTTCAGCACCGACACAGGCCAATACAAGACCGAGGAAGTTAAAATGCAAAAATGTGGCTATTTCAGCAAAATTCCGGCCATGTAATGGCTTATTTGATAAAGTGGTTATTTTTGTAAAGTTGAGTGATGACTCAACCTTGATTTTGAGGCTACGGCCTTTCAACATTTCCACATGAAATATTTCAAGGCTATTATTCAAAAGGAAATGAAAAGATTTCAAAGTGGCCATTTTTGCACAAACAGCCTTCCGGCGTCCTTTCGGAACATTCGGCTATTTTCAAAAATAGCATCACTTTGAATTTATTGACAAAACTAAACACACATTTTTTTTTGATTTTTTAAAAGGGGTTGCCTTTCAACATTTCCACAAGGGGTATTTCAAGGCTATTAAAAAACAAAAAAGATTTCAAAGTGGCCATTTTTGCACAAACAGCCTTCCGGCGTCCTTTCGGAACATTCGGCCATTTTCAAAAACGGCATCACTTTGATTTTATTGAAAACTAAAACTTCGACATTTTTTTTTTAAAATTTTTTGAAGGGGTGGTTGGACCCGATGAGGGTTGCCTACGTATCCCACCTAATGGCGAGAATCAAACCTGCGTAGTTCGGTCAAATTATTTTATGACCAATTATTTCAACAAAATTGCTCTTCCTATTTTTCAAATTTTCAAATTTTCGACAGCATTTCGTCAATATTTTTGATATTTTTCTATTCCAAAATTCTATTTTTTTTGTTTTCAGGAATTTAACCAATCATCATAATAATACATGATAAATAAATGCAACATATAATATGCTCGGTCTTTGATTACCGGGTCACCTGTCCTAGACGGACCCAACCCCTGTGTTGAGTCCCCTAAGTCAAATGCAACGTGATGCAAATAATCGTTTCCTACTAGGGATCCGGCATGAAGTCATGTTATTCTAAGCTTAGAGCCTCGGTATGTGATCTAGACTGTGTACCCAAGCGGACAACTCGGGCTGAGGAAGGAGCTCCTTTCCGGGAACCAAAAGGCCAGCCGGCTTAGAAACTTTCCGAGCCTCTTTATTACTTCGGGGTATGACACTAACAGAATAGGGAGTCTCAACCAGTAAGCACATCCCCGGGGGTGAGAAGAGAAGGGTTTCGGCACAGTTTATATATACAGTTCAAGAAATATCAAAGCGATAAAAATATCATTTTGCACATTAATATAAATATATAATAAAATCAGATAATAAATAAGTCAAATATATAAATCCCATTCTGAATGTCCTTTAATTGGAAAAACTCCTTCCTTGCTATTATTATGTCCCTTCCCGCGGTGTGTCACACCTCCTTTATTCACACATAAACGTATATGTGCCACTGTTTACTACTACACCCCGGGAAGAGATATAATAATAATCAAGGAAGGAGTTTTTCCACTTAAAGGACAGTCGGAACGGGATCAATTTATTTAATTTTTCGTAGTCGCCACTTGAGAAAATAATGGTGTCCCAAGTCACCGGTTTAATCCCGAACCGAGGAAATTTATGACTCTCTATTACAATCTGCAAAACTAGAAACCTGGATAAGGAACTCTGTTAACCCGGGAGAAGGTGTTAGGCACTCCCGGATTCCATGGTTTTAGAAACCTGGATAAGGAATTCTGTTAACCCGGGAGAAGGTGTTAGGCACTCTCGGATTCCGTGGTTTTAGCACGGTCGCTCAACTGCAATTTTTGCTTTTATCTGATTTCTTTACATATTTTAACTATGTGCTTTTAATGTTCCGCTTTTTCAATTTTAGAAGAATTGCGACGTCACGAAAACACATTTCGAGTCACACCGCAACCAGTACGCCTGTGACTTTAATGTATTTCAGTTTCGCCGAGAGTAAGATTTGGGTCACATAAATGTGCACCCGTGATTAGGAAGGTATTATTATTAACTAACGCGCCTAAAGTAATTTCGCCTTTGTACTTTGCGAGGGCCATGAAATTTGCTATATGGCACGCCTCGAATTAATCTTAAAAAAAAAAGAAATTTGTGCACAATAAAGTGCAACTACTGAATCATCACATGAAATTAAAATCAATGGGTTGACGTGAGTGAAGGTGAATATTGTAATACAAGTCCTTCTACATGTTTTGCCCTTCACTGGCCAAAAGGAAAAAAGGATACAAGTTTGCAAATCATGCCCAGATTGACTACAAAGGTCATATACAAAATAAAAATATATCTGTCAATCATATCTATATATACTCAATTCTCAAATAAGGCACCAGAATTTGAACATAAAATATGTGTACCAACTATATCATTTAAATTATTTATGACTTCTACAACCAAAAGACATCTCATAATGCAACAAGGGAGAGAATATAGCATAAGATGGCGAGAGTAGATGCTGATAACAAGTATTCCTGCAAAGGATGTGGCCTTTTCGGGTTACCATTTAAGAAATCATATAAGTTTGAAGGTCATAAATGGCTACAACACAAACAATCAACATTTTTGTTCATGAACTCAAAGCAAGAGAATAAGTGAATATTCACATACCTAGTAACAAAAACCGGGTATGAACGACCACATGAGCAACGAACAAGTTCAAACAACAGGAACTTTCGGCCAAAGAAATTCCGACATCGACCTCGGCAAACTCGGAACTCGCCGGCAACGGAAACCTCGACTCAACACAGATTCAAACTCCACGCTTTATGCTAACTTGGAGGTGGCTGGTTTGGAGGATCTAATGGTTTTGACGTGAGGTCGTTTGGTCGTGTATGTGGTGAGGGTGGTCGACGGGACGACGTTGTTTGGCTAAAGGTGACGACTGGTCGTTTGGCTAGGCAAGATGGCGACGCAGCTGGAGTGGTGGACTACGAAGCTGACAGGGATGGCTGGAGTTGGACGAACGAAGGGGTTTTGCTGGTCGTTTGGCAACGGGCAGCGAAGGTTGACGACTGTGATGGGACGACGGATGGTCGACGGAAGGGATGCTGGCCTTGGCTTTCTCTGTTCCAAAAATAAAGAAGATGACTGTCGTCCTTTTTTTTTTTAAGAAATGAAGAAGAAGCTCGATAGTCTCTTCTCTATCTTGTTTTTTTTTTCCAGAATGAGCAGAAGCTCACTCTTTTTCTCTTTTTTGATTTCTCCCGTCCAGAACCCTTTGCTGCCGTTTTTCTTCTTCTTTTAAAAGAAGATGTATAGTCCCATATATTTTTCTATTCCCTTTGGCTTTTGTCTTTTTGTTTTTTTAATCATTTTTTTTCTTTTCAAAATCCTCTCCTCATTTGTGTCCGTTCACCTTTCTTATGTGGTGTGCATGTTATGTTTTTTTTTTTTGTCTTTTTCTTTTGTCTTTTTTTTTCTTTTGTCTTTTTCTTCCTTTTTCAAAATGCTTTACATTATTCTAACATTTTCTTAAAATATTCAAGACCATACAAGAATATGATGGGTCCGATTCGTCCGTGTCTCCCACATGTGTGGTGGGCTCGGATTATTATGGGCTAGGTCCGAAAATTATAAAACCGGGTAGTTTGAACCCGAATATTATTCTTTGCCCGGAACCGAGAATGAGAACACGGTATTATTAATTAATCCTACGTAAGCAAAATAACTATAAGACTAATAATTAAAACAAAATTATTTTTATTTTTTCCAGATTGAAGTAACTGCAAAATATTAATTATATTATTTTTGTTTTGTAATTTTCATTTTTATATAAAAATAAAGATATAAAGAACTATTTTTTATATTTTTTAAGTTTAAAATGACTACAAAATATTAATAAAAATTATTTTTGTAATTTTCGTTTTTAATAAAAAGATAAAAATATAAAGTACTATTTTTGTATTTTTCAAGTTTAAAATGACTACGAAACATTAATAAAACTATATTTTTGTTATTTTTCATTTTAAGGTAAAAATAAAGTAAAAGAGTCAAATTTAGCTAAAATAGCTATATTAAAACTAAACTAAATATTTTACGCTAAAAATATAAAAAATCTCGGGGAGGGTCAAAAATCACTCTTCAGCAGACTTAGCCCCACAAGAACACACCCTAGTTCGACCAGCAGATATGGAAGCTATCTCATCCCATAACTGTTTAATTTTATTGAAATATGAGGCTATGTCATGAGGTCCCTAGGAAATGTGTGCTAACTCTTTCTTAAGTTCAAACACCCTAACACCATCAGCTTTACCATATCTCTCTGCTAACTTATTCCAAATTTGCCTAGCAAACTCAAAATACTCCACACTCCGAGATATGTTTTTAGAGAAGGAGTTTATTAACAAGGAAATAACAAGATCATTACACCTCTGCCATTTTCTGACAAGAGGTGAAGTGGGTAAGGCTTTCTGGGAATTTTTATTTATAAAGTCTAGCTTGTTCCTAATTAATTGTGCAACAAGAATATTGCACCTCCAACTACCATATCATGTTCCATCAAACGGAGTGGAGACTAGCTAGGTCCCAAAAACATCTAATGGGAGCACATAGAGAGGGTGACGTGGATGAGTATAATCTTCCTCATGGGAAACATTGCGAGAAATAACAGGGTTTGAAGATGACTCAGGACTACCGTTGGTCATGTTATCATATTGACAATCAAAAACAAATCTATATAAACTAGATCATGCAAGAAGAGATGCAAGGAATTGGTAAAGTATGAGCTTAGTATTACCAATCTCTTTTGCAACCGGAAAGAGTTATGGCCTTCAACCAGGAGAACATCTCAATATCAACCACCATCCTAGAATCCGGCATGAGCAAAACCCTAATTTGAGTCGAAGTCCTCGAAGTCGTCTGAAAAATGAGATTCACTGCTTCTATGCACTGGATAAGATGATTGAACACAATTTTGGAGACGAAATCGAGTGAAAAACAGCACCAAACCACGAATCTTCAAAAATCGAAATGATGAAAGAAATGTGTATAAAATCAAGTGTAGAAAGCGAGTGTGAGATCAATCGAATCTTCAGCACGAGACTAAGACGGATCTCGGCTCTAATACCATGTTAACATGCAAGAAAGGAAGGAAAAACTAGAAGGATTGATGAACTAGGCTTTACGCCATGTCTCATGATAGTAGAAGCTTCGAGAGGAAAATCAGATATTTTCTATATGAAAGAAAAGAATAAAATCTGTCTGTTATATATACATGGGCTTCACTATTTATAGTGACCTGGAAAGAATGCCAAGATGACTGGACCAAACCCACTAATCTAATTATTATTTGTACATTCGGGCCGAAACTATAAATACAAAATTACAAAAGAGCAAAAATACTAGGCCCCAAGCCCAAAGTTATTACCCAGCATCTATTTTTTCAAGTCTAACAAAAAATAAATTAAACTATGTTATGTCGGTAAGTAGGGGGATTTCATTGTGATCATGAGTGTGATACAAACACAACAATTTTGGCGACAATGGAAAGAAGAAATGGTGTAATTATTTTGGGAATTCATGATGATGTAATTGTTGACTAGTTTTGATATTCAATAAATTGTAGAAGCCGTACTTTAGATAAAAATTATTTCCTCTTGCTGTTTTGAGGCTATAGTTTGAGAAAAAACATAATTTTCGAATTTCTTTATTTGTCTGTATGCAGCTTAGAGGGGGGAAATATTAAATATTGGAGTAAAACTGAAAGTGATCTGAAGTGATAATAACTTGGAAGAAGTGGTATGGAGTCGCCTTTGTTAGGGAGCCATTTACCCTCTAATATATGACCTTCCGGCACGAATCCAGATTTAGTTGGGCTTCAATGTGGGTATCAGCTGATACCGGATGAAAAATAAAAAAAAAACTTGGAAGAAGACAATCAAAGTCGAAAATCTCCAAATTGAAAGCGTAACTGTTTTTGAATTTTTTCTTTTTTAAATCACTTGTCTTTATTTTCTGAGTTTATAAAAGTCTAATATTATTTATTGTATTAAGTGCTTAAATTCATTTACATATTATTCGTGCCACCTCCAATTCAGATCGTTAAAAATTTATTAAAATACAACGACATTAAAACCTGTCCCACATATATGGATCCAGTTTTAACATGTTCTCTGCTCTATATGCAATTATTTAGGCATATCGTTGTCAATTCTTAAGTTTCAAAGATCACAACCCAACGTGGAGCATGCGTTAACTTATTATTTTTCCAAATATGAGTTAATATTTGAAAATAAGAGTTATGTTTGGACATAAATATATATGGGCTGTTTTTGAATTTTTGTGAATCATAGAAGTGAAAATTTTGAAAACAAGTTTTTGGGAGTTTTTCAAATTTTCAAAAAAATTCAAAATTTAACTTCAAGTGAAAATTAAAAATTTTATGGTCAAACAATAATTTTTAAAAGAAAGTTAGAAATTTTTTGCATGGCCTGGCTCTTTAGATCTTCTCGTGTTTTAAAGCTAAATAGGTCATGTGAATCTACTTTATTGGCCGCTGTTCCGTTAAGTGGTTCTGATATTGTGATTTAAAGTTTAAGTATTGTCACCAACATAGTATAGATTCTTTTGCTGTTTGACCTATTATAACATGTAACTTTTCGTATTATATGATGATAATCTGAAAAATAGACTTATAATCAGTTAAGTTAAACTAAAAGTGTAATTATTTTTTGTGATGATTAGTTTCGTTTTTAAGAAAGACATATAAAAAAAATAATATTTTGTCTGAGCTAAGTCCACTTGAAGATTTAGTTAGGGCAAAATATAAAATTGGCTGATTGGCGGATATTAATTGCATTTTAAATTTAAATATATATATATATGTGTAATATTAAATTTGAATATGCTAATCCTATAGTCGGTTTGATTCGGTTTTCTTCTGATTTGTTTTAATCAAATTTGATAGGTTTTTATGCCATACATCGAAGAATTGACAATTGATAATAGGTGAATTTTACTATATTCATGCCCTAAATAATCACCTTCTTAAGTTGTTTTGATAATATATATGATGACAAAATGCTCTTATTAGTGTTTTTCATGAATTGTAGGTACAAAATGGTTAAGGAAGGCTAAGGAGCAATTTTGGAGTCAAAAGTAGAAGAAAAAGGCTAGGCGTGGTAGAGGGAGTTTTTTCCAATTAAAGGACAATCGAAACGGGATTCATTTATTAAGAGATTCAGAGTTGCCACTTGAGAGATTTATGGTGTCCCAAGTCACCGGTTCGAATCCCGAATCGAGAAAAGGTTTGACTTTATTTAACTGTCCGCGAACAAGAAATCCGGATAAGGAATTCCATTAACCCGGGAGAAGGTGTTAGGCATTCCCGAGTTCCGTAGTTCTAGCACGGTCGCTCAACTGTCATATTTGGCTTAATAATCTGATTTTATAACTTGCTTCAACTTATATGCAAAATTTAACTTTCAATCGCTTTTAATTATTATGATTTTATAAGAATTGCTGTCACGATCCGGAACCACGTCATAATCAATGTAACCGTGATTATCGACACATTTCGACTCCGTTGAGATTTGGATTTGGGTCACATAAATGTGCACCCGAGTTTAGGGAGATGAAATTACTAAACTACGCACCTAAAGAAACTAACGCATTGTTATATTTGGGAAACGCCGTGAAATTAGCTAAACGGCCCATCCTAAATTCTAAGTATTTTGAACATATACATTTATGAGGGCCATGAAATTGTCATTTTTGTTAGGCTTGGCACACCTCGGATTCTAAGGTTGAGTTAAAGATAATTAATGAGGCCATGGATTATGATTGAAATTATAATCTATATACTAAATAATTAAAAATTATTATAACAGTAACTTCCTAAACTACTAACAAACAAACAAAAAAATGACAACTTCATTTGCGCAAATTCCGAATCAAAAAGAAGGAAAGGACGAAAATGATAAATAAATAAAACAAAACTCAAACACTCAACAATTTTAGAGATTCATTATTCTAAATTTTGAACATAAATTAAATGAACACATCAAGATAATAAACCAATGAACAGAAACGTGAAAACATAACAAAACAGAATTTAAACAAGAAAACTTACTCACAAATATTGGACGAACTGGGTAAGAGGCACACGAAATGAACATTCTGTAAATGTATTTGGTTTCAACCTCATATAAGAACGGCCAGGAACAGTTACATATTGTTGAGATGGTATTGAATAGAACCCGACATGTCGAACAAAACTCGACCACGAACAGGGAACTCGAACGAAGTAGGAACCACGAACATCGACTAACCAACGATGTACCGAACCTCGACGAATAACAACGACCTCAACGGAAACAAGAAAACTCGAACCAAGACTGTCAGCGACCTGAGATATTAGCTGGTTTCAAGCATTATGGTCGTGACAAGGGTTGCGTAGGGGCTGTTTGGACATCGCTTGGTCGAAGACGGAGCAGCAATGTTTTTTTTTGTTTGTTTCAGGTGGGTTTGACATCGTGGACTGGTTGACGACGACGGAAAATGGGGCTGGCTGGTGGTCGACGATGGCTGGGCGTTGGCGTGATAGGAAGATGTTGGACAGTAGTGTTTTTTGTTATTTTTCTTTCATTTTTTGAAAATGAAGAAGGAGAAATAAAAATGATTCCTTCGTCAAAAAGCCCTTTCCTCTCTTTAAATAGGTAGCAGAAATGAATTACCTATTCACAAATACTCATTCCTATTCATAAATGTCCTTTTCTATTCACAATATCTTTTCCTATTCACAAACGCCCTTTCCTATTCATAAATACATCTTCCTATTCATAAATGTCTTTTCCTATTCACAAACGACCCTTCCTATTCACAAATACCTCTTCCTATTCATAAATGTCATTTCATATTCACAAATGCCCCTAACCCATTTTATTAATCTACACTCAAATCTCTTTCTTTACTCTAATGCACTCCCAATCCCATACTCTAGAAGCTTCCTAATTAGTTAGGTAAGACTCATTTTTATTATTTTCTTTAAAAAAAACCGAAATTAATTTCTATCATCAAATTATCCTAGAAAATTAAAGTAATTAACCCTAATAATTATTACAACTAATTAAAAACCAAATTAAAATAAAATTACCAAAATTCAAAAAGTAAAATGCAACATGACCATTTTTATGATTTTTTTATTTTTGTCAAACAATAACTCTAAAAATATAAAATAAAATCCTACATGCAGGTGTAATATATATATTTTTTTTATATTTGTATGATTTGAAATAAATGTTAAAGCTAAACCTAATTAATTAAACTAAACTTGAAATTATTTTTGTATTTTTGAAATTATATAAAAATAAGGTACTATTTTTGTATTATTTTTTTAATTTTTAAAAATTTTTTTGAAAAAAATATTTTTGTTTATAATTTTTATTTTTCTTGTAATAAAATAAAGTAAAAGAGTCAAAATTAGCTGAGATAGCTATATTAGGCCTAAACTAAATATTTTACGCTAAAATATAAAAAATCTCGGGAAGGGTCAAAAATCACGCGAGTCAAAAGTAGAAGAAAAAGGCCATATATGCAAAAACCATGGAAGCCACGCCTGCACAGCCCTAAAGAATCAGAGACACTATTTGGTCGTGGTTCTACCGCGACCGTGGCAGAACCACGATGGATGTATACTACTGAAGTTTTGAGATTCAAAGGGGTAGTTTTGGCCGCGGTTCTACTGCGGCAGAACCGCAGCGGAAGGCGTAAACTTAAGGGGGCGAAGTGTAAAAATGGATTTTTAAGACCTAAACCCTATATAAGACCTTAGGATTCGCCCAAAGGAGGCAAGCATTGTATTTTAGAGTACTTTTGCAAGGAAACCTAGTGTGAGAGAATTCTTCAAACATCTTTCTTATTTTTCCTTTGAATTTTCACTATGAATTCTATTCTAGCTTTTGTTTTCATAGTTATGACTAGCTAAATTCCTATCTAAGGTCTTGATGGAACCTATTGGTTGATGAACTTCTGATTTATGTGAATACAAATTGTTAGTTAATCTCTATTTGTTCAACTTCGTTCTTATTGTAGATAATTGACAGTATCATCAGTTAGTTGTGCCTATTTAGTGTGCATAACTTGGAAAAGAATGCATATTTAGGTTATTGTTGAACAACATCACTCCTAGATTATTAGAGGGATATATAATTGAGGGTTTAAAAGTTGTATTAGGAATAACGAATCCTTGGGTGTAATCTAAAGTGAATTATGATAATTAAAGCAAGCTAGTGTAACTCGGAAGAGCACATTAGTAATTACTGTGATTACTCGGGAGAGATTTACGGTAGGATTATTTTTCATGATTGATAGAGAGATATTGATAAATTTGTATGAGCATAAACAGAAGGGATTCGACCAATAGGGGAAATCATTCTCATTATTGTTTACAACATATTTAGTTATTTTCAGTTATTTAGTTCATTGCAAAAGTAGTTGTTAAAAAGCACTCAAAAAGGGATATTTGAATATTTGGGAAGCTTATTCGGAAGATTATTGGTTTTGAAGATAATAGTTGATAGGTTAACTCTCTAGGATTCGATCCCGTGTGAAATACTTGGATTATATTTGCTGCGACCGTATTGTCCTTTTTAGAAGACATAGTTAGGCGTGATCACAAACCAAAAAATATCGATTTTTTTGATCGATTTAATTCTATTTTTCGGGTTTTTATAAACGCCCCTACTTCTAACTTTGCATCCACCTTAAAAGATGTTTTGTCCTCTTTCTTATTACGGGTTATATTTATACTCGTGTTTTTCGTGGAATACACATGATAATAGAAACTTGAACAGGCACTCCACTGTTTGGCCAAAAGTTAGTGACTTGTTGAACAACAATGAACAATTCGTACTCGTAACACTTGTAATATTACAAACTTGGTTATGTCTTTTTATTAAAGAAAACATGTATCCACATAGTTTCATTTTCAATAATTATTTTCTTATTAGTCTGTTAAATAAGATTGATTTCTTTTTAAAAATTGGAATAATTTAATTTAAACTTATGATTTTACTCTTGATGGTAATTTTTATACTAACATAAATATTACGTAATGTTTAAGATCAGAAACATCAAAAGTTATATAGCCGCATATATGTTTATATCATGTTTAAAATCATAAATTTTAAAAGTATTTTTTGAATATGTCAAACCAAACTATGCCACGTAAATGAAACAGACAGAGAATAATATACTTAGTTTTCTTTTTAAACTTATTAATGTTACAAAAATTAAAAATAAACCTACTTTGGTTCCGGATTCATTGCTCCTGCCGATGACGGGACCCTCCCACTCTTTCATGTCATTATCGAATACGACTTTATCAAGTGTTATAGTGTGATGAATAGAAATTTTTATATTTTTAATTAGAGGTTTTAGGTTTGACCATTGAAAATAAAAATTTACTTATGTATGGGGTCGAATCGGATATAACCATGAAAGTCGAGTACGTCTCCTTTTTACGGCCACAAAGGCTATATCTTCCCTCACGCCCATATGGCATAGGGGGTACGCCTTTAACAATGAAGGCGTAACGCCAACTCGCCCACATGGGTACTCTGCCCCCTCCGCCCATTTATATTTTTGGGACGTTAGCAGTCCTTAAATGAATTATGTTTTGACGAGGGGATCTTCCTTCTATATAAGGAAGGGATTTTCCTTATTGTAAGGCCAAGTGTTATTTTATTAATAATACAACATCTGACTTTCTCTCTCTGTATCAATCTCTCTCTATTACTTATTTCTCTCTTGATCTCCCTAGTGATTTTTGTTGATAATCCACATAATCTCACTGTAATCTCATCAGGATATATAAGGCATAAATCATAGATCTATCTTCGGGATTTATTATAGTTGGTTACGATTTACCTCCGCATAACTTTTGATTGTCCCTAACTTATAAAGCAATCGATAGCTTTTAAGTCAAACAATTTGGAACCGTCTATGGGGATTGAGAGAATCAAACGTATAGTATACTCCCGAAGGATCGGATAACCACATCATCTATCTCCCACGAAAACCCTGAAATGGCTGAAAACAACACCATGTCCAAAGCTATAATGGAAGTCACCACCAACCTCCTGAGCTCCCTAAAAGTGGTCGGTGGTAGCGTTACCATCAACACCACCCGTGATACCGCGTCGGAGACAGAAGCTTCACCTTTCCCATCCGGGAACCTTGCGATCTTGCAGGACAAGGAAGCTTCCATATCCACTGTAAAAGAAGCACCCCCAGCGGTCAGAAAGTTACTGGAAGAATGGTTGACGAGCACCCTGAGCGGCTTAGTGGAAAAATCACCACAAAGTCACGCAAAAGCAGTACCAACGACGAGTATCGATGCCGCAGCGGACAAGCAAGAGGAAACACGAACCAACAACCAACCCGTCGAAACACAAATGCATGACGACTCACTAACGTCCATTCTGAGAAAAATGGAAGAAATAGAGAGCGAAAACAAGGCACTCCGCGACCAAATGAAAGAGCATCGGGATAGGGTCGACAAGATCCCCGGAGCGCCCAAACTGCCACCCAAATGCGGAGGTTCGTAGAACAATCCTACTCTGAGGAAGCCGCCCCTTACACCATACTGAAAACTTTCAAGATGCCTCCTTATCTGAGGGTGTACGATGGGACTACCGACCCCGAGGATCATCTCATCCATTATGTCACCATTGTGAAAGGTAACGGCCTGTCTAAAGAACATATATCATCTGTGCTGCTGAAGAAGTTTGGCGAGACGCTGACCGGAGGAGCCCTGACATGGTACTCTCAATTGAAGGCTCAAATGTTAATACGGAATCCTCAATTGGATGAATCACACTTCATCTCCAGTTTATTGGAGCTCTAAAGGAAGAGATTATGTTTGGGGTGAAGTTGTTTAAGACTACAACTCTACGGTTTGCTATAGAATAAGCTAAACTGCAGGAGAAGGAGATAGAAGTTGCTCACATGAGAACTAAAGTCATATCCAAGCCCTTCTTTCTGGCTGGCATTTCTGCTAGTACAAGGGTACCTGCTGCAGCTACAGTTAAACCAAACTCCTTCAAACCTAGTCCTAAAGTTTATGAATACAGGAAGAGCAACCACTTATGTTATAAGTGTGGTGAGACGTATACTACATGCAATCAATGTAAGAAGAAGCAACTGAACTGCATGATAGAGGCATCAGAACCTCTTCCTGAGAGTAATAAGATAGAAGAATAACAACCATGGGCAGACTTGATTATTGAATGAGAGTTGGAGCAGGAAGTCATGGAAGCTGTGTGAATGAATTCTCTATCAGCTGACAATAGGGGAGTCAATACCATATTGGTTTGAGGTACCTTAGGGAATAGGAAACCAACAGTGCTAATTGATTCTAGCAGCACTCAAAGTTTCATTGATGTTACCACAGTCAAAGAGACATGCTACCAAGTATAGCATTTTCCACCAATGAGAGTAACAGCGACTGATGAGAATTATGTCATGTGCACTTCTATTTGCACAGGATATCAGTGAAAATTCAAGGGAAACCCTTCCAAGAAGACTTACTAATCATTCCACTTGGAGGGTTTGACATGGTGATGGGCAATGATTGGATGAAGAAGCATAATCCCACTAAATTTGGCCATGAGAAGATGTGTATTACCATTGCAAGAAGGGCAACAAACTAGTATTGCAAGGTATCTCTAAGGAAGGTAGTTTAATATGATTTCTAGCGGAATAATGGGAAACATATTGAATAAAGGGAAAGCTCTAATAGCTCATCTGTTCATGATTAATTCCTTGGGGACAGAAGATCATGAACCAGTAGGAGAAGCCATTAAGGAGATATTGCATCAATACCTAGATGTGTTTGCAGAACCAAAGTCTCTACCCCTTATCAGGACCTTAGATTACACCATTCCTATGAAACCTGGAGATGCACTAGTTAGCTTGAGACCTTATAGGTGAAACTACTATTAGAAGGATGAGTTGGAAAGGCATATTAAGGAGATTCTTACTAATGGTATAATACAGCATAGTCAATCACCCTTCTCATACCAGCATTGCTTGTCAAAAATGAAGGATGGGATTTGGAGGCCATGTGTAGATTATAGAGGGTTGAATGACATCACAATAAAGGACAAGTATCCTATACCTATTGTGGATGACCTCTTAGATGAACTAAGTAGATCTATGATTTTTTCCAAGGTAGATTTGAGAGTTTGTTATCACCAAATCAAAACGAGGATATAAGATGTATATAAGACAAATTTTAGAACTCATTTAGGCAATTATGAGTTCAAGGTGATGCCATTTGGATTAACAAATGCACCAGCTACCTTTTAGGCTTTGATGAACCAGGTTTTTGAACTTTTCCTTTGAAAGTTTATTTTGGTCTTCTTTGATGACATCCTTATTTACAGTTTATCTGAAAGAGATCATGTAACTCATCTAATTGTTGTCTTTAATACCCTATGGAAACATTCCTTATTTGCTAAAATGTCTAAATGCTCATTTGGTCAATCTAAAGTTGAGTACTTAGACATATCATAACTGCAAAAGGAGTGTTTACTGATCCATCTAAAATACAATCTATGGTTGATTGGCCTAGACTAAACTCACTGAGGGCACATAAGGGGTTCTTAGGATTGATTGGATACTATAGAAAGTATATTGCTAACTATGGAATCATTTGTAGACCCTTAACTGACTTACTCAAAATGGATGCTTTTAAGTGGAATGATGAAGCTGACCTAGCCTTTACAACACTCAAGAAAGCTATGTCTTCTACACCAGTGTTGGCCTTACCTGACTACACTAAGGAGTTCACAGTTAAGACATATGCTAGTCAAAGTGGCACTGGAGCTGTGCTAATGCAAGAAGGTAGACCAATAGCCTATTTTAGCAAGGTTTTGGATCAAAGACACAAGTGCAAGCCAATCTACGAGAAGGAGTATATGGCCTTGTTGAATGTAGTTGACAAGTGGAAGGACTATTTATACTACAAGAATTTTATGCCAGAACTGACCATCACAGTTTAAAATATCTTCTTGAACAAAGAGTAACTTCTGCTATACACCAGAAGGGACTGAGAAAACAAAAACCAAATTGTGTCAGAGATAAATATCTCCACACAGTGATCGGCAATTGATCGCCTATCAGTCCATCCGTCACCGGCGCCGATTTCGTTAATTTTTTTATTTTTGCTATCGGGGATCTTTGAATTTTGTGATTGGGTTTTGGGCTGTTCACTTTTCACATAAACCCTAGTGAATTGACATTTTTTTTCCATTGTTAATTACTAATTATTTTTCTTCAAACGTAGATAAAATTACAAACAGATATTTGCTATTGAACTTTTTTGTGATCTCAAAAATATAAAACATATATTTGGCTTTAAGGGTAATTTGTAGAAGATATTGGTTTCCATTTCTAGGTTTTTTGCTACCCTATTCTCCTGGATCTGTGGGTGTTTGTGTATTTTGCAGGTATCATTTTTGGGAGGTGCACGCACAAACAATAAAGTAGCAGTTATACGCCAGGTTCTGCAGTATCGAGAATATAGCAAGTTGGGAGTTCTAGGTTCTATTCAAGGGAATTGGTACCTCCTGCCTCTTGCTTCTCTTTCACTTGTGTTAATTAATTTATTAACGTAGTATCTCGTACTAGTCTAGTCAGTTTAGTAGGCTTCTAGTTACTATTTGCTCCCTTTGTTGTTGTGTGTGGTGTCTTTTCCCTGTTTCATTTTTAGACCTTCGTAGGTATAGAGACTGTGGTGTGTAATGGCAGAGTATGGTCATATCCTTGGAGGGGTTGGATAGTGGGGAGGGGGTAGGGCAAGGGTCGAGGTGTAGGATGGGGTCCAAGGGGTAAAGGGAACTAGGTTTCCTGTAGGTTGAGAGTTGGATCATGGAATATAGGGACATTGATGGGTAAGTCTATAGAGCTGGTGAAGATTCTCCAGAAGAGGAGGGTCAATATAGCATATGTGCAGGAGACAAGGTGGGTAGGATCGAAGGCGAGGAATGTAGACGGTATAAATTATGGTGCTCCGGAGTCATGAAGGGCAAGAACGGAGTGTGTATTTTGGTGGACATGGAGCTTAGAGAGTCAGTGGTAGAGGTAAGACGGGTGAATAACAGATTGATGGCGATTAAGGTAGTAGTTGGAGGGAGCACTCTGAATGTCATTAGTGCTTATGCGCCGCAAATGGGCTTGGACGAGGAGGTAAAAAGGCGCTTCTGGGAGGCGATGGATGAGGTGGTGTGGGGTACTCCTACGATAAAGAAGCTATTCATATGAGGGGATTTTAATGGTCATATTGGGTCGTCTGCTGGTGGCTATGGTGAGGTGCACTATGGCTTTGGCTTTGGTGATAGGAACGGGGGTGGTACCTCACTATTGGATTTCGCTAGAGCTTTTGAGTTGGTGATAGTGAACTCTATGTTTCCGAAGAGGGAGGAATATTTGGTTACTTTCTCGAGTATGGTGGCTAAGACTCAAATTGACTATCTCCTCCTTAGGAGGTGTGATAGGGTGTTTTGCAAGGATTGAAAGGTGATCTCGAGTGAGAACCTCACAACTCAACATAGGCTCCTAGTGATGGACTTCGGTATTTTGATGAAGAGGAAGAAGAGGTTTGTACGGGTTCCATCGAGGATCAGGTTGGGAGCTTTGTCTAAGGATAATACGCAAGAGCTGGAGGGGCGACTGACAAATATGGGTGCTTGGAAGAGTGGTGGGGATTCTAGCGCTATGTGGATGGCGATGGCAGACTGTATAAGGGAGGCAGCAAGAGAGGTGTTGGGAGTTTTAAAGGGCTATTGTGGCGGGCACCAAAGTGACTGGTGGTGGAATGATGTGGTCTAAGGAAAAGTGGAAGCCAAGAAAGTGGCGTACATTAAGTTAGTAGAGAGCACCGACGAGCATCAAAGGAGAGCGAATAGAGAAAGATATAAGGAGGCTAGGAAGGAGGTGAAAGTAGCGGTCATAGAGGCTAAGACTGCTGCTTTTGGTAGGCTTTATGAGGAACTGGGGGGGGGGGAGGAGGGGCAAAGGTGGGGATAAGAAGTTATTTCTATTGGCCAAAGTGAGATAGAAGAAGGCTCAAAATTTGGATGAGGTGCATCAAAGACGACGAAGATCGAGTATTGATGGAAGAGGTCCAGATTAGGCAAAGATGGCAGTCGTACTTTCATAAACTTCTGAATGAAGAGGGGGATGGGAACATCGTGTTAAGGTAATCGTGGCACTCCGAGAGTCATCGAGACTTTAGGTATTGTAGGCGCATTAAGGTTGAGGAGGTCGTGGGTGCGATGGGTAAGATGAGTCGAGGCAAAGCGACCGGACCTAACGAGATTCCAGTAGAGTTTTGGAGATATGCGGGTAGGGCAGGTTTGGAGTGGCTGACTGAGCTATTTAATGTTATCTTCAAGACAAAGTGGTTGCCTGATGAGCAGTAGTGGAGTACAATGCTTCCGGTGTACAAGAACAAAGGGGATATCCAGAATTGTAACAACTATAAGGGTATCAAGTTACTAATTCATACCATGAAAGTCTGGGAGAAGTTGGTGGAAATGAGGATAAGGAGGGCGGGATCTATATCGGAAAACCAATTTAGTTCATGCCGGGCCGTTCTACTAAGTTATCCACCTTATTAGGAGGTTGGTGGAACTATACAGGGATATGAAGATGGATTTGCATATGGTGTTTATTGACCTAGACAAGGCATATGACAAGGTCCCTAAGGACGCCCTTTGGAGGTGTCTAGAGGTGAGAGGTGAGAGGTGTGCCGGTGGCTTACATTAGGGCGATACAAGATATGTATGATGGAGCTATGACTCGGGTTAGGACTGTGGGAGGTGATTCAAAGCCTTTTCCGGTGGTTATAGGGTTACACCAAGGATCTGTGCTCAACCCGTTCTTATTTGCTCTAGCAATAGATGCACTGACACACCATATCCAAGAAGAGGTGCCATGGTGTATGTTGTTCGGTGATGATATAGTTCTAATTGATGAGACGTGAGGCGATGTTAATGGGAGACTAGAGGTATGGAGGCAGACTCTAGAGTCTAAAGGTTTTAAGTTGAGTAGGACTAAGACAGAATATGTGGAATGTAAGTTCAGCAATGTGGCAGGGGAAGCGGATGTGGAAGTTAGACTTGACTCAAAGTTCATCCTCATGAGAGAAAGTTTTAAGTACTTCGGGTCAATTATCCAGGGAGATACGAAGATCGATGGGGATGTTACACACCGTATAGAAGTGGGGTGGATGAAATGGAGGTTAGCATCTAGAGTCTTGTGTGACATGAATGTGCCACCAAAACTCAAAGGTCAGTTCTATAAAGCGGCGGTTAGATCGGCCATGTTGTATGGAGTTGAGTATTGGCCAGTCAAGAATTCACATATCCAAAAGATCAAAGTAGCAGAAATGAGGATGTTGAGATAGATGTGTGGACACACTAGGCTAGATAAGATTCAGAATGAAGATATTCAGGAGAGGGTGGGCGTGGGTCCCGCGGTAACTCACGTGATGACAAACCGGGTCATCACAGTGGAGGAGAAGCCTAGATACACCGGTTAGGAGGTGTGAGCTATTGACTTTGGCCGGTACAAGAAGAGGTAGAGTGCGACCTAGGAAGTATTGGGGCGAGGTGATTAGGCAGGACATATCGCGACTTTAGATTTCCGAGGACATGGCTCTTGATAGGAACATGTGGAGGTCGAGCATTAGGGTGGTAGGGTAGGGGGTGGTCCTGATTTTTCTCTCTTTGTACCGGGTAGTCTGTTAGAGTTTTGTTGGGTTTGTTAGCGATCTTTGTTGTATCCACATTGGTGTTTTTCATAATTTTGTGTTATTATCCTTTCACTTATTTGTTGTGGTTATTTTTTTTATTGTATCTTTTATTGTTACATGTCTTTTCACTTATTTCTTTTACGATATTATTCCCTTTCCTATTGAGCTGAGAGTCTCCTGGAAACAGTCTCTCTGCCCTTTTCGGGGTTGGGGTACGTTCTGCGTACACTCTACTCTCATCTGACCCACTACTAGGATTTTACTAGGTATGTTGTTGTTGTTGTCTATACTTTTACTAACATAACACGTGAGGAATTGTTATGCTTAGCTGTCTGCAATATCTCTCGCAGTCACATGCTATACCCTTCCATGGATAATGTTTAATAAGGTCCAATCTATGATAAATGGGATATGTGCTTTCTTTCAATTGTCAATTCCTCTCTGATTTAAATAATGAATATATTATATACGAATTGTATATAGAAAGTTTGAACTATTATATAACAAAATAATTATTTTACTTTTCATATCAACGAAAATGTTAACATGCAAGAAAGGAAGGAAAAACTAGAAGGATCAATGAACTAGGCTTTACGCCATGTTTGATGATAATAGAAGCTTCGAGAGGAAAATCAGATATTTTTTATATGAAAGAAATTAATAAAATCTGTCTATTACATATACATGGTTTTCAGTATTTATAGTGATCCGGAAAGAATACCAAGATACTGGACCAAGTCCACTAATTCTAATATGTACATTTGGGCCCAAATTATAAATAAAAAAAATTTAGAAGAGCAGAAATACTAGGCCCCAAGCCCAAAGTTATTACCCATCATTTATTTTTTCAAGTCTAACAGCCTCCCTCAAGTTGGAGGTGACAAAACCCCCAACTTACGAGTATCTAAGTGATGAGCAGGACCATGTAGGAACTTTGTAAGTAGATCAGCAGCTTGAGAGGCATTGGGAGTGTAAACCAGAGAAATCAGCCCATCTCCAAGCTTGGCACGTACAAAATGACAATCCAGCTCTATGTGTTTTGTCCTCTCATGGAAGACAAGATTTTTGGCAATGTGAAAGGTAGCCTGGCTATCACAAAATACAGGTACATGAGAAGAAATTAGAACACCAAAATCAGATAACAATCGAGACATCCAAGTAACTTCATCCACTGCTTTACTTATAGCTCTATACTCAGGCTCAACTGAGAAAGGAAAACCACAGGCTGCTTCTTGGATTTCCAACCCACCAAGCTACCTTCAACGAAAATACAAAACCCAGTGAGTGATCTCCTGCTTTCAGGGCAAGAGGCCCAGTTACTGTCACAGAATACATGTAAAGACATAGCAGGATCATTGTTGAAAACTATCCAAGAATCAGGCCTTTGAGATATTTGAGAAGATGAAGAGCAGCCTTCATATGTGGTATGCATGGCTGCTGCATAAATTGGCTCAAATATTGTACTGCAAAACTGAGGTCAGGTCTTGTATGGATTAGAAAATTCAGCTTGCCTATGAGACTCCTATACTATTCAGGTTTAGGCAAAAGTGCACCTTCCTTGGCCTTTAGTTTCACATTCATTCAAGAGGACATGTAACATGAGTGCAATCAAGAGAGTGAAATTCATCCAAAACGTCATGAATAAACTTTTTTTTGGTGCAGCAGAACCCCAGATGGAGTGTAGTGACCTTCAATACCAAAAAAGTAGATAAGGAGACCCAAATCCTTGATCTTGAATTGATTATGAAGGAAGCTCTTTAAGGCAGAAATTTCTAATGAATGAGAACTAGTAAGGATAATGTCATCTACATATACAACCAATATAATCAAAGAATCCCCAGATCCCTTAGGAAGACAGAATAGTCATTAAGAGAATGCATATACCCTCAGGAAGATAAGGCTTGAGATAATTTTGCATACCATTGTCTCGAAGCTTGCCTCAATCCATAAAGGGATTTCTGGAGCTGGAGCTTGAAGACCAAGGAAGTAGAAGAAGGGAAAGCATGAATAGAAAGTCCAGGAGGAAGTTTCATAAAAACCTCTTCATCAAGATCATCATGCAAGAAGGCATTATTGACATCAAGTTGGAATAAACACCAATGTTGTTTGATTTCCACATCAATTAAAGCTTTAATAGTAGACATTTTTACAACTGGAGAAAATGTTTCAAAAGTCAACCCCTTCTACTTGAGTGTCACCCCTGACCACCAACCTAGCTTTGTACCTCTCTAAGCTACCATCATCCTTATATTTCACTTTGTAAACCCATTTACACCCAATAGGCTTCTTACTATGTGGTAACTTCACAATTTCCCAAGCCCCATTGGCTTCCAAAGCCTCAAATTCCTTCCTTATGGTGTCCTACCACTCGGGAATAGCAGCTGCCTAGGAGTATGAATATGGCTCTGGTATATGCAACTGACCAGTGGAAGGGATATAGGTGGAGGAGGATGACTGGCAAACATAACTGTTGAGTTAACTAGGAGGACTGTGTGGCCTGGAGGACCTTAGGGTAGGGAATGTAGAAGAAGGTGTAGGGATGGAATTTTCAATAGGAGAAGGATTAGGAGGGGAAGAATTATGGGAAACAAGAGGTGAAGAACTAAAGGAAGAAGTGGGGCTAGGAGTAGGATGTGCAATAAGAGATGATGGATTATTGGGTGCAGAAGTAGGAGGTGGAGTGGAAGATAAAGGAAAAGGATGAGGTATTGAACAGTCGGTATCAAAACAAGTGGATAGAGGAGAAGATAGAATGTGGGAAGGATGATCAGAAGCCTTGAAGAATGGAAAAATGTGTTCTAAAAAAATGACATCCCTAGAGATGAAGCAGGATTTGTAAATGAGGTTATAGAGCTTATAACCTTTCTTAGCAAAGGGATAACCCACAAACACACACGGGATAGACCTGGGAGAAAACTTGTCCTTGTGCAACTTAGTCACAGTATAGTAACACATACAACCAAAGGCTTTAAGATGATAGTAGGAGGGAACAGTACCATACAACAATTCATAGGGACTTTTGTGATTTAAGAGAGGTGATAGAAATCTATTGATCAAATAGGCCGCAGTTAAAAGACAATCACCCCAAAATCTAATAGGTAGGTGGGATTGAAACAACAGGGCTCTGGCTCTCTTAAGCAAATATCTGTGCTTTCTCTCCACCACTCTATTCTATTGAGGAGTGTGCAGACAGGTAGTCTGATGTTGAATTCCATTTTAGAGAAAAAATTAGAACCCGAAGCACTGGACCCTAATTCTAAGGCATTATCACTTATAACAACCTGAACTTTAGCATGGAATTGAGTTTCAACCATGGCAGTGAAAGCCTTGAGTAAATCAAAAGCATTACTCTTAGCTCCCATAAGGTGGGTCCATATAGCCCTTGAGAAATCATCAACAATTGTCAAGAAGTATTTGGAAGCATTATAGATGGGAGTGTGGTAAGGTCCCCAAGTATTTATGTGAATTAATTGAAATGGGTGAGTGGGCTGTATACTACTATCAGGGAAAGGCAATTTTGTTTGTCTGGCTAATGGACAAACATGACAGCTAAAAGAATGTTTAAGAGGAAATTTACAATTTAATGCATATATAGTTTTTAGCTTGAAAAAAGGAATATGTCCAAGCCTGTAATGCCAAACAACTTCAGCTTTATTCATGTTATCAACAACTGATATGGTATTTACAGATGAGCATTCATCAATTACACTAGAATGAACATAAGAGTTAGAAATTGAAACATTAGAAAGAGTAGAATGATTGGAGAAAAGAATATCTGTATTAGGAGCAATGTTAGATTGGAACAACTTTGTAGAGTCCATTGTCCAGCTTACCAAATACCATTGGCTTCTTCACTAAAGGGCCCTGTAAAGTACAAACAACCTTGGTAAATTATACCATGTCATCAATACGAGAGTAATTTGTGGACAGAAATGAGATTATACTGAAAACTAGGAACATAAAGAACATTATGCAATATCAGATCAGGTGATAGAGCTAGTGACCCAATATTGGTAACTTTGACTCTATAACCATTTGGAAGAGAGACAAGGTATGTAACAGGTTGGGTTTGGACATTAAAGAGTAAATTTTTGGTGGAAGTCATGTGATCAGAAGCCCCAAAGTTCATTATCCATGCTATACCATCTACTTTAGTCAACATATATGCACCATAAGATACACCAGGAGGAAGTAACTCATCAGCAAAATTTGCTGAACCCATTAGGCTTGAGGTAGATGGAGAAGGAGATAAGTGTGATTGTTGAAGCAACATCAATAATTGAGAGTAATGGTCCTTGGTAAGCCCAGGAATAGCAGACATGTCCTCAAACTGTGCAATAGTACTATGCTGACTAAGGGTATCACCAGTCCCAGATTCAGATTGGCTGGTGACCTCAACATGTGCAGCAGTCTTTCTTAGATTAGGATTTTTGTTGAGCTTGAAGCTTGAGGTATAACCATGAAGTTTGTAGCATTTTTCTATATGTCCAGGTTTCTTACAGTACTTGCAGGTGACAGTTGGTTTAGATGACTCAAAATTCACTTTAGAATGGTAACTGTGCCTTGGACACTCCAACATTAAAGAATGTAGAAGTAGAAGGGAACTGAGTTGCAGCAGACGCATTGCTCTATTTCTAATCAGACAACAGAATGCTATACACAGTTCCAACTGAATGAAGTGGCTTCATCATGAGAATGTTGCTTCTAGTTTGGACATATGTATCATTTAAACCCACTAAGAACTGATAAGCCCTATGTTCCTCATCTTCAGCAGACTTAGCCCCACAAGAACACACCCTAGTTCGACCAGCAGATATGGAAGCTATCTCATCCCATAACTGTTTAATTTTATTGAAATATGAGGCTATGTCATGAGGTCCCTAGGAAATGTGTGCTAACTCTTTCTTAAGTTCAAACACCCTAACACCATCAGCTTTACCATATCTCTCTGCTAACTTATTCCAAATTTGCCTAGCAAACTCAAAATACTCCACACTCCGAGATATGTTTTTAGAGAAGGAGTTTATTAACAAGGAAATAACAAGATCATTACACCTCTGCCATTTTCTGACAAGAGGTGAAGTGGGTAAGGCTTTCTGGGAATTTTTATTTATAAAGTCTAGCTTGTTCCTAATTAATTGTGCAACAAGAATATTGCACCTCCAACTACCATATCATGTTCCATCAAACGGAGTGGAGACTAGCTAGGTCCCAAAAACATCTAATGGGAGCACATAGAGAGGGTGACGTGGATGAGTATAATCTTCCTCATGGGAAACATTGCGAGAAATAACAGGGTTTGAAGATGACTCAGGACTACCGTTGGTCATGTTATCATATTGACAATCAAAAACAAATCTATATAAACTAGATCATGCAAGAAGAGATGCAAGGAATTGGTAAAGTATGAGCTTAGTATTACCAATCTCTTTTGCAACCGGAAAGAGTTATGGCCTTCAACCAGGAGAACATCTCAATATCAACCACCATCCTAGAATCCGGCATGAGCAAAACCCTAATTTGAGTCGAAGTCCTCGAAGTCGTCTGAAAAATGAGATTCACTGCTTCTATGCACTGGATAAGATGATTGAACACAATTTTGGAGACGAAATCGAGTGAAAAACAGCACCAAACCACGAATCTTCAAAAATCGAAATGATGAAAGAAATGTGTATAAAATCAAGTGTAGAAAGCGAGTGTGAGATCAATCGAATCTTCAGCACGAGACTAAGACGGATCTCGGCTCTAATACCATGTTAACATGCAAGAAAGGAAGGAAAAACTAGAAGGATTGATGAACTAGGCTTTACGCCATGTCTCATGATAGTAGAAGCTTCGAGAGGAAAATCAGATATTTTCTATATGAAAGAAAAGAATAAAATCTGTCTGTTATATATACATGGGCTTCACTATTTATAGTGACCTGGAAAGAATGCCAAGATGACTGGACCAAACCCACTAATCTAATTATTATTTGTACATTCGGGCCGAAACTATAAATACAAAATTACAAAAGAGCAAAAATACTAGGCCCCAAGCCCAAAGTTATTACCCAGCATCTATTTTTTCAAGTCTAACAAAAAATAAATTAAACTATGTTATGTCGGTAAGTAGGGGGATTTCATTGTGATCATGAGTGTGATACAAACACAACAATTTTGGCGACAATGGAAAGAAGAAATGGTGTAATCGTAACTGTTTTTGAATTTTTTCTTTTTTAAATCACTTGTCTTTATTTTCTGAGTTTATAAAAGTCTAATATTATTTATTGTATTAAGTGCTTAAATTCATTTACATATTATTCGTGCCACCTCCAATTCAGATCGTTAAAATCTGATTTCTCGTGCTTTTAGTGCTCTAGCATCTTCTTGAAAAAAGAATATGCTAGTTTAATGTTACCAATGTCGACTTTGGAACTCAAATGAATTATTCAGTTTTTATACAATCTTCGGAACTAAATATCTAACTATCTTTCAGTTTGATAATTGCCAACTTCATGTGTTTTAGAGTTAAACATATGAGTTAATGGCTCAGATAGTCACTTAACTTTGGAAAATTGCTCATATAGTTTTCTTTTGTCTTTAAAAAATCACTCAAATTATGTACTTTCCGGTGAGATTTAGCGACTTGGGAAAAACTTAATTTAAGAAGAAATTTATTAAAATACAACGACATTAAAACCTGTCCCACATATATGGATCCAGTTTTAACATGTTCTCTGCTCTATATGCAATTATTTAGGCATATCGTTGTCAATTCTTAAGTTTCAAAGATCACAACCCAACGTGGAGCATGCGTTAACTTATTATTTTTCCAAATATGAGTTAATATTTGAAAATAAGAGTTATGTTTGGACATAAATATATATGGGCTGTTTTTGAATTTTTGTGAATCATAGAAGTGAAAATTTTGAAAACAAGTTTTTGGGAGTTTTTCAAATTTTCAAAAAAATTCAAAATTTAACTTCAAGTGAAAATTAAAAATTTTATGGTCAAACAATAATTTTTAAAAGAAAGTTAGAAATTTTTTGCATGGCCTGGCTCTTTAGATCTTCTCGTGTTTTAAAGCTAAATAGGTCATCTCAGGGTGTGTTTGGTATGAAGGAAAACATTTTCTGAAAAAATATTTTCCAATTTTCCCATGTTTGGCTGGCTTAAATGTTTTGAAAACATTTTCCTTATCAATTCATTTTCCTCCAATTGGAGGAAAATGTTTTCCTTATCAAAAGAAGGAAAAACATTTTCCAAAGCTCCTTCTCAACCTTTATCACCCTCACCAATCCACCACACTCCCTCATTTTCCACTTACCAATCAAACAAGGGGAGGGGTGAGCAGAGTTGCATAAAAAATATTTTTCTAAAAAAAACTATTTTCTACTCTCTAACCAAATAATAGAAAATATTTTCCGGAAAATATTTTCCACTTACCAACCAAACAAGAGAAAATAAGTGATAAAACCACTCATTGTCAAACAATAATTTTTAAAAGAAAGTTAGAAATTTTTTGCATGGCCTGGCTCTTTAGATCTTCTCGTGTTTTAAAGCTAAATAGGTCATGTGAATCTACTTTATTGGCCGCTGTTCCGTTAAGTGGTTCTGATATTGTGATTTAAAGTTTAAGTATTGTCACCAACATAGTATAGATTCTTTTGCTGTTTGACCTATTATAACATGTAACTTTTCGTATTATATGATGATAATCTGAAAAATAGACTTATAATCAGTTAAGTTAAACTAAAAGTGTAATTATTTTTTGTGATGATTAGTTTCGTTTTTAAGAAAGACATATAAAAAAAATAATATTTTGTCTGAGCTAAGTCCACTTGAAGATTTAGTTAGGGCAAAATATAAAATTGGCTGATTGGCGGATATTAATTGCATTTTAAATTTAAATATATATATATATGTGTAATATTAAATTTGAATATGCTAATCCTATAGTCGGTTTGATTCGGTTTTCTTCTGATTTGTTTTAATCAAATTTGATAGGTTTTTAAAATTCAAAATATAATTGGCTCAAACAACAACAACAACAACAACGAGTATAATTTTATTTAGTAGGGTCTGGGGATGGTAGTATGTACGCAGACATTACCCCTACCTAAGGATGTTCATTGTTCGGTTTGGATCGATTTTTCCCTTAGAGGGAACCAAACTAAGTAAGTCGATTTTTCACATATTAGAACCAAACCAAACCAAACTAATTATATCGGTTTTTTATGTCGTTTTTTCGATTTTTTTGATTATTTGTCTGTTTTTTCTTAAATATAAGATATATATTACTAAACACATATTTCGACGATCACATTTTCAATATAACACTATCAAATCAATTGCCCTTTGAGAAATCTATTATTTACCAAAATATATTGATCATAATTGTATCAAATAGTGATGAATAATTTAATGACATAATTAAAAATATATTATTTTTATCACGAAATGTATTCTTACACTAAACAAAATAAAACATAAAGGTAAAGAACTATATTAAAAGTGCAAACTATTAACATTTACCATAATTTTTTTGAAACTATGTGTGTGTGTGTGTGTGTAATAATTAATTTGAAATAGATACTGCTATAGTCGGTTTGGTTTAATTTTTTTCTGATTAAAACCAAAACCAAACCATATTTGATCGGTTTTTAAAATTCAAATCAAAACCAAAACCAAATTGATAATAGGTGAATTTTAATATATTCATGACCTAAATGATCACCTTCTTAAGTTGTTTTGATAATATATATGATGACAAAATTGTTCTTATTAGTGTTTTTCATGAATTGTAGGTACAAAATGGTTAAGGAAGGCTAAGGAGCAATTTTGGAGTCAAAAGTGTCACACCTCCTTTTTCCGCAGGCCCGTGAGGGTGCGAAGGAGTTTTTCCAATTAAAGGATAATCGAAACGGAATTTATTTATTAAAGATTCAGAGTCGCCACTTGGGAGATTTATGGTGTCCCAAGTCACCGATTTGAATCCCGAATCAAGGAAAAGAATGACTATATTATAGTCTGCGAATCAGAAATTCGGATAAGGAATTCCATTAACCCGGGAGAAGGTGTTAGGCATTCCCGAGTTCCGTAGTTCTAGCACGGTCGCTCAACTGTCATATTTGGCTTAATAATCTGATTTTATAACTTGCTTCAACTTATATGCAAAATTTAACTTTCAATCGCTTTTAATTATTATGATTTTATAAGAATTGCTGTCACGATCCGGATTTTCCCCCAACAATGCACCCGGATCCTCGACACATTCTTATTCAACGTTGTTGGATTTGGATTTGGGTCACATAAATGTGCACCCGAGTTTAGGGAGATGAAATTACTAAACTACGCGCCTAAAGAAACTAACGCGTTGTTATCTTTGGGGAAGGCCGTGAAATTAGCTAAACGACCCATCCCGAATTCTAAATATTTTTAACATAATATTAATTAAATGAGGGCCATGCAATTGTCATTTTTGTTAGGCTTGACACACCTCAAATTCTAAGGTTGAGTTAAAGATAATTAAATGAGGCCATGGATTATGATTGAAATTATAATCTATATACTAAATAATTAAAAATTATTATAACTGTAACTTCCTAAACTACTAAAAAACAAAAAATGACAACTTGATTTGCGCAAATTCCGAATCAAAAAGAAGGAAAGGACGAAAATGATAAATAAATAAAACAAAACTCAAACACTCAACAATTTTAGAGATTCATTATTCTAAATTTTGAACATAAATTAAATGAACACATCAAGATAGTAAACCAATGAACAGAAACGTGAAAACATAACAAAACAGAATTTAAACAAGAAAACTTACTCACAAATATTGGACGAACTGGGTAAGAGGCACACGAAATGAACATTCTGTAAATGTATTTGGTTTCAACCTCATATAAGAACGGCCAGGAACAGTTACATATTGTTGAGATGGTATTGAATAGAACCCGACATGTCGAACAAAACTCTACCACGAACAGGGAACGCGAACCAAGTAGGAACCACGAACAACGACTAACCAACGATGTACCGGACCACGACGAATGACAACGACCTCAACAAAAACAAGAAAACTCGGACCAAGACCGTCAGTGACCTGAGATATTGGCTGGTTTCAAGCAGTATGGTCGTGGACTGGGGTTGCGTAGGGGCTGTTTGGACATCGCTTGGTCGAAGACGGAGCAGCAATGTTTTTTTTTGTTTGTTTCAGGTGGGTTTGACATCGTGGACTGGTTGACGACGACGGAAAATGGGGCTGGCTGGTGGTCGACGATGGCTGGGCGTTGGCGTGATAGGAAGATGTTGGACAGTAGTGTTTTTTGTTAGTTTTCTTTCGTTTTTTGAAAATGAATAAGGAGAAATAAAAATGATTCCTTCGTCAAAAAGCCCTTTCCTCTCTTTAAATAGGTAGCAGAAATGAATTACCTATTCACAAATACTCATTCCTATTCATAAATGTCCTTTTCTATTCACAATATCTTTTCCTATTCACAAACGCCCTTTCCTATTCATAAATACATCTTCCTATTCACAAACGACCCTTCCTATTCACAAATACCTCTTCCTATTCATAAATGTCATTTCATATTCACAAATGCCCCTAACCCATTTTATTAATCTACACTCAAATCTCTTTCTTTACTCTAATGCACTCCCAATCCCATACTCTAGAAGCTTCCTAATTAGTTAGGTAAGACTCATTTTTATTTTTTAAAAAACCGAAATTAATTTCTATCATCAAATTATCCTAGAAAATTAAAGTAATTAACCCTAATAATTATTACAACTAATTAAAAACCAAATTAAAATAAAATTACCAAAATTCAAAAAGTAAAATGCAACATGACCAAATTAGAGTGAGCGATAATGTGTCTTGGCATGAGAGTATGCAGTTGAGTAAGGATTGTGCACTGCTTAGGTTAATCATTGATAGTAGCTAGTGTGATATATTTTGGGGTAATACATTGAAAAGTTAGGCCTAGAAGTGTGATTAAATTTGCTCGAGGACGAGCAAAGGTTTAAGTGTAGGGTGTTGATAATAGGTGAATTTTACTATATTCATGCCCTAAATAATCACCATCTTAAGTTGTGTTGATAATATATGTGATGATAAAATGCTCTTATTAGTGTTATTCATGAATTGTAGGTACAAAATAGTTATGGAAGACTAAGGAGCAATTTTGGAGTCAAAAGTAGAAGAAAGGGGCTATATATGCAAAATGACATTGAACCCACGCCTGCACGGCCCTGAAGAATCAGAGACACTGTTTGGCTGTGGTTCTACTGCGACCGCGGCAGAACCGCGATGGATGTATGCTGCTGAAGTTCGAAGATTCAGAAGGGTAGTTTGGCCGCGGTTCTACTGCGGCAGAACCGCAGCGGAAGGCGTAAACTTAAGGGGGCGAAGTGTAAAAATGGATTTTTAAGACCTAAACCCTATATAAGACCTTAGGATTCGCCCAAAGGAGGCAAGCATTGTATTATAGATTATTTTTGCAAGGAAACCTAGTGTGAGAGAATACTCCAAACATCTTTCTTATTTTTCCTTTGAATTTTCATTATGAATTCTATTCTAGCTTTTGTTTTCATAGTTATGAGTAGCTAAATTCCTATCTAAGGTTTTGATGGAACCTATTGGTTGATGAACTTCTGATTTATGTGAATACAAATTGTTAGTTAATCTTTATTTGTTCAACTTCATTTTTGTTGTAGTTAATTGAGAGGATCCTCAATTAGTTGTGCCTATTTAGTGTGCATAACTTGGAAAAGAATGCATATTTAGGTTATTGTTGAACAACACCACTCCTAGATTATTAGAGGAATCTATAATTGCGAGTTTAAAGGTGGGATTAGGAATAACGAAGCCTTGGGTGTAATCTAAAGTGAATTTGACAATTAAAGCAAGCTAGTGTAACTCGGAAGAGTGCAATAGTAAATTACTGTGATTACTCGGGCGAGATTTACGGTAGGATTAGTTTTCATGACTGATAGAGAGATACTGATAAATTTGTATGAGCATAAACAGAAGGGATTCCATCAATAGGGGTTACCTTAGTCTTTCTCATTATTATTTACAACATATTTAGTTATTTTACAGTTATTTAGTTCTTTGTAAAAGTAGTTGTTAAGAAGCACAAAAAAGGGATATTTGAATATTTGGGAAGCTTATTCGGAAGATTATTGGTTTTGAAGATAATAGTTGATAGGTTAACTCTCTAGGATTCGATCCCGTGTGAAATACTTGGATTATATTTGCTGCGACCGTATTGTCCTTTTTAGAAGACATAGTTAGGCGTGATCACAAACCAAAAAATATCGATTTTTTTGATCGATTTAATTCTATTTTTCGGGTTTTTATAAACGCCCCTACTTCTAACTTTGCATCCACCTTAAAAGATGTTTTGTCCTCTTTCTTATTACGGGTTATATTTATACTCGTGTTTTTCGTGGAATACACATGATAATAGAAACTTGAACAGGCACTCCACTGTTTGGCCAAAAGTTAGTGACTTGTTGAACAACAATGAACAATTCGTACTCGTAACACTTGTAATATTACAAACTTGGTTATGTCTTTTTATTAAAGAAAACATGTATCCACATAGTTTCATTTTCTATAATTATTTTCTTATTAGTCTGTTAAATAAGATTGATTTCTTTTAAAGATTAGAATAATTTAATTTAAACTTATAATTTTACTTTTGATGATAATTTTTATACTAACATAAATATTACGTAATGTTTAAGATCAGAAACATCAAAAGTTATATAGCCGCATATATGTTTATATCATGTTTAAAATCATAAATTTTAAAAGTATTTTTTGAATATGTCAAACCAAACTATGCCACGTAAATGAAACAGACAGAGAATAATTAGTTACTAGCCTAGTAACATTACAATTAAGTGAGATTTTAGACGTTTGGACTGTTTTTGATTGAAGTTAAGAATATATTATTTGAAATAAAGTTAAAGAGGTACTTAAAGCCTAATCACATTTGTATTTAAAAAATTATTGTTCAGCATTGTATATACAAAAAATGAAAAAGTTTGGTTGCATCGGGCTGCTTAAGGATGAATATTGATGGAGTGGTTGATAGTGATGCTGATGTCTTACTGTCAGAGCAGTGAGAAGAAAAGTTCTAACGCCACAATAAGTGGCTTTGTATCATAACGGATGTTAAATACAATGTTATTTATTGTGGCGTTGTATATACTTAGTTTTCTTTTTAAACTTATTAATGTTACAAAAATTAAAAATAAACCTACTTTGGTTCCGGATTCATTGCTCCTGCCGATGACGGGACCCTCCCACTCTTTCATGTCATTATCGAATACGACTTTATCAAGTGTTATAGTGTGATGAATAGAAATTTTTATATTTTTAATTAGAGGTTTTAGGTTTGACCATTGAAAATAAAAATTTACTTATGTATGGGGTCGAATCGGATATAACCATGAAAGTCGAGTACGTCTCCTTTTTACGGCCACAAAGGCTATATCTTCCCTCACGCCCATATGGCATTGGGGGTACGCACAACGAAGGCGTAATGTCAACTCGCCCACATAGGCACTCTGCCTCCTCCGCCCTTTTATATTTTTGGGACGTTAACAGCCTTTAAATGAATTATGTTTTGACGAGGGAACCCTCCTTCAATATAAAGAACGGTTTTCCTTATTGTAAGGCTGGGTGTTATTTTTTTTAATAATACAACTTCTGACTATCTCTCTCTCTGTATCACTCTCTCTCTATTACTTACTTTTCTCTTGATCTCCCTAGTGATTTTCTTTGATAATCCACATAGTCTCGTTGTAATCTCATCAGGATATATAACACATAAACCATAGATCTATCTTCCGAATTTATTATTGTAGTGGATTTACCCCCTCAAAACTTTTGATTGTCCCTAACTTATAAAGCAATTGATAGCTTTTGAGTCAAACAATTTGGCGCCGCCTGTGGGGATTTCGGGAATCAAATCTATAGTATACATCCGAAGGATCAGATAACCACATCATCTATCTCCCACGAAAACCCCGAAATGGCCGAAAATAACACCAGGTCCAAAGCTATAATGGAAGTCACCACCAACCTCCTGAGCTCCCTAAATGAGGTTGGTGGTAGCGCTACCATCAACACCACCCGTGATACCGCGTCGGAGACAGAAGCTTCACCTTTCCCATCCGGGAACCTTGCGATCTTGCAGGACAAGGAAGCTTCCATATCCACTGTAAAAGAAGCACCCCCAGCGGTCAGAAAGTTACTGGAAGAATGGTTGACGAGCACCCTGAGCGGCTTAGTGGAAAAATCACCACAAAGTCACGCAAAAGCAGTACCAACGACGAGTATCGATGCCGCAGCGGACAAGCAAGAGGAAACACGAACCAACAACCAACCCGTCGAAACACAAATGCATGACGACTCACTAACGTCCATTCTGAGAAAAATGGAAGAAATAGAGAGCGAAAACAAGGCACTCCGCGACCAAATGAAAGAGCATCGGGATAGGGTCGACAAGATCCCCGGAGCGCCCAAACTGCCACCCAAATGCGGAGGTTCGTAGAACAATCCTACTCTGAGGAAGCCGCCCCTTACACCATACTGAAAACTTTCAAGATGCCTCCTTATCTGAGGGTGTACGATGGGACTACCGACCCTGAGGATCATCTCATCCATTATGTCACCACCGTGAAAGGTAATGACCTGTCTAAAGAACGGGTATCATCTGTGCTGCCGAATAAGTTCGGCGAGATGCTGACCGGATGAGCCCTGACATGGTACTCTCAACTACCCACGAAAACAATCTCAACCTTCAAAGAAATGGCAGACAAATTCGTCACCGCACACGCCAACACGAAGAAGGCAGAGGCGCGGGTGAACGACATCTTCACCGTCAGACAAGCCACGGGCGAGGACCTCAGGGACTTCCTTGCTAGATTCAACAGGGTGAGGATGAGCCTGCCAAATATGTCGGAAGGCATGACGGTAGCCGCCTTCCAGAACGGAATCGGCAGAGACGGTTCCAGAGCAAACAAGAAGCTACTAAGCTGACTCATGAAATATCCTCCCACAACGTGGGATGAGATTCACAACGCCTACTGCGCCGAGGTACGAGCAGACGAATATGATCTCAATGGGCCGACCCGATGACTAACAGCTATACACTTAGACACAAGGAAAGATCGATGTCACGAGGGGCGACGGGAACTCCCCCCTCGCCCTAGTAAAGAACGACATCAACCGTACATGAGTTCTCCTCATCCGCCCCATCGCCATGCAGACGCACTACAACGACATCTCGCCCCGCTTAGAAATGAAAGAGGTATGCCCCCTTTACTCTCATCACATAATTTTTATGTCTCTCCCTAAGAGATAGTGTACGCACTGGAAAATATTGGTACCAAGGTACAGTGGCCTCAAAAAATGAAATCAGACCCCTCCACGAGGAAGTCAAACGTCCTGTGCAAATTCCACCAAGAGCGGAGACACAGGACCGAATATTGCATAGGCCTACGACAGGAAGTCGTCAGGATGCTAAACCAAGGATACCTAAAGGAGCTGCTTAGCGACAAGGAAAAAACCAATTTCGCACGCGGGCGAGAATAGTCTCGCGGACCACCAAAGCCACCCTCCTCGACACGGACAGTAAACATGATCGCCGGAGACGGCGCCGACATCGCTATCAATCATGTAAAATTCGCCAACACACACAGGCTGAAGTGAACTATCTCCCACGAACGGTACGATGACCTCGAAGGGAATATCACCTTCGATAAGTCTGACGCCGACGGTTTGTGTTTTCCCCATTATGACACTTTAGTTATCACTTTACGTATCATTGATACGGACGTCAGGAGAGTCATGATTGATGGAGGAAGTGGCGCCTGCATCATCCATCCAAGAGTTATTTCACAGATGGGACTCAAGGATAAGATAATACCCCGTTGTATAACTCTAACTGGTTTCAACAATGTAGTGGAACGTATGTCAGGAGAAGTGACTTTTCCCGTCCTTGCGGGGGGAGTCACATTGGAGACAACTTTTCACGTAATGGACCAAGAAACAACGTACAATGTTATCATCGGACGCCCATAGATACATTCTATGCGAGCGGTCCCCTCAAGTTTACACCAAGTGGTCAAGTTTCCTACCCTATGGGGGATATTCAACATCAAAGTAGAGCCACGCATAGCGCAAGAGTGTTACAAGATAACCCAGGATTGCGCCCACACCCGACAGCTGAAAGGGGCAAGCGCAGAAGCATAGCCATCAACCATGTCGGAGACCAAAATGGACCCGAAGACTGATACCATCAGAGACCCATACATTATGGAAGACTGCAAGGCAACAATCGAGGACCTCGATCGGGGTTCAACGGGATCTCCACAACCCCAAAAAGAAAGCATACATCGGCCACGGGCTCACCAATCCAAGTAAGTACCATGAATTTTTGACTGACCATGCAGACATATTTGCTTTTTCCCATGCAGATATGCCAGAAATCTCGCCAGATATCACTACCCACAAACTCAACGCCAACCCGTTACATCCGTCGGTACAACAAATTAGAAGAAAATTCAACGCTGCGATCAATGAGGCAGTCTGTGAAGAAGTGGACAAATTACTTGCCAATGGCTCTATCAGAGATTCAAAATACCCGCAGTGGGTTGCCAATGTAGTGATAGTAAAAAATAAGTACGGAAAATGGAGAATGTGTGTGGACTTCATCGACCTGAACAAGGCATGCCCCGAGGACTCCTTCCCCCTACCGCACATCGACCAACTGATCGACACCACTGTCGGACCTGAACTACTAAGATTTTTGGATGCATATTCCGGTAATAACCAAATCTTAATGGCCGAAGAAGATCAAGAAAAAATCACGTTCATCACACCAGGGTACCTACTGCTACAAGGTGATGCCCTTTGGGCTCAAAATGCGGGGGCCATATATCAAAGATTGGTCATTAAGATGTTCAAGGAACAACTCGACAAGACCATGGAGGTTTACATCGACGACATGCTAGTGAATTCCGCTAGAAAGGAGGATCACATCAACCACTTGCGAGAGGCCTTCGAAATACTGAAAAGGTATGGGATGAAACTGAATCCCAAGAAATGTGCCTTTCGCGTAGCATCAGGAAAGTTTTTAGGTTTTCTTGTATCCAAAGAGGCATCGAAGTCAACCCTGACCAAATCAAAGCAACCACTTTAATACCTGAAGTGCTCAACAGCAAGAAGCAGGTCCAGAAATTGACAGGTCGGATAGTCGCGCTCTCCCGTTTCATCTCTTGATCCTCGGATAGGTGCCACAAATTTTTCATCGTCATGAGAAAATATAACGGATTCCATTGGAACGAAGAATGTGTCAAAGCCCTACAAGAGCTAAAAGCGTACCTATCATCACCACCACTGCTGTCAAAGGCGGAACCAGGTGAGCCTTTAGTGACATACCTGGCCGTATCGAAAGTTGCAGTCAGCACATTATTGGTTCGTAAAGTAAAAGGTACGCAATCACCTATCTATTACATTAGCAAAACCCTAGTATACGTCAAAATACGATACCCACACCTCGAATAATTGGCTCTGGCACTGGTCACGGCTTTGAGGAAGTTGAGACCCTATTTCCAATGCCAACCCATCAAAGTAGTGACCACTTTTCCTTTGAGGAGTATCTTGCACAAGCCCGAGCTATCGGGTTGTCTCGGTAGATGGGCCATAGAGCTCAGCGAGCACGATATCACATATATTTCTAGAATCGCCATCAAGTCACAAGTCCTTGCCGACTTTGTGGCCGATTTCAGCGTAAAAATATCATCAGAGGTGGAAAAGGAAGCCTTGCATGCCGCCTCGAGCACCGACCTCTAGACTCTCTACACCGATGGGGCCACAAATGCCTCGGGATCCAGAATAAGACTCGTCCTCGAAGTCCCTACAGGTGAAACCACTCACCAGTCCATACGATGCCCCAAGATGACTAATAACGAGGCAGAATATGAAGCCGTTATTGCAGGTATAAAGTTAGTCGTCAGGTACGGAGCCTGCCGACTCGTCTTGCACTACGACTCACAACTAGTGGTAAATCAAGTCACTAGGACTTATCAGATCAAGGAACAAAGGTTGTAGAAATATCAAGCAGAAATCCACAAGCCGATGACATAGCTCGACAAGTGCCGCTTCGAATAAATTCCTAGAGCGCGTAATGCCGAAGCAAACAGTCTGGCCATGCTGGCTGCAGCCGCCACAAGCCTAAGCAAAGAAAGCATCGTCACCCTCCTTTACTCAGCAATCGACCATACTCAGGTACTCTCCCTACATCTAACTTGGGACTGGCGCAACCAATTTGTATTATATTTGCAGGACGGAACTTTACCGCCCGACAAAAAGGAAGGAAAAAAGCTTCGGATGCAGGTAGCGATGTACTGCATGATAAACAATGACCTCTATAAGAGGACTTTTGGAGGAACCCTAGCCAAGTGCCTAGGCCCCAACTAGACAACGCCGGTACTGGAGGAAGTTCACGAAGGCCATTATGGCGCTCACACAGGCAATCGAGCACTCGTGCGATGCCTGGTATGGGCTGGATACTACTCGCCCACCATAAAAAAAGATGCTGCGGAGTACGTCCGCCAGTGCGAGAAGTGTCAAAAGGTCGCCCCTTTGATACCCCAACCAGGGTAACCTCTCTATTCAGTCACTTCGTCATGGCCCTTCATCAAGTGGGGAATGGATATAATTTGACCACTACCCGCCGGACAAGAAAAGGTACGCTTTTTATTAGTTTTAACTGACTATTTCTCCAAGTGGGTAAAAGCAAGTGCCTACGCCCAGATTTGCGAGCAAGATGTCATCGTCTTCATCTGGAAAAATATCATATGTCGCTTCGGCATTCCCAAAGAAATCACCTGCGATAATGGTCGGCAGTTTATCGGGCAGAAAACAACTGACTTCTTCGACAAATGGCGTATCAAAAGAATACTCTCAACGCCATATCATCCCGCCGCCAATGGTTAGGCATAGTCGTCCAACAAAATTATATTGAGTATATTAAAAAAGAAGCTCAAAGACGCTAAAGGACTATGGCCCGAGTTATTGCCAGAAGTGCTATGGGCACACAGAACTACCCCCAAATCCTCTACAGGAGAAACACCTTATTCGCTAGTCTACGGAACTGATGCCGTCATACCTATTAAAGTCGGTGAGGCGAGTCTGATGTACTTACATACAAGCGGAGAGGAGAATGATACGAATTGACTCCAAGACCTCGATGAAGCCGAAGAAAGAAGAGAAATGGCCCACATTAGGCCGGTGGCCCAAAAGCAGCAGATCGAAAGATACTACAACAAGAGAGCAAAAATTCGACCGCTCAAAGTTGGCGACTACGTGCTAAAATACAAGACACTAGCATCCAAAGATCCCAGCGAAGGAAAGTTGGGCACCAATTGGGATGGACCCTACAAAATCACCGCAGCAGCGGACAGAGTTTCTTTCTGACTAGAAACCATGGATGGAAAAATGCTCCAAAACAACTGGAACATCTCCCACCTCAAGTATTTCCATTTCTAGGAAGAGTATCCCTCGAGTCGTACTCTTTTTCCCTCATTCAAGTTTTATACCAATTGGGTTTTCTCGGGGAGGTTTTTAATGATGCGACTAAGGAGATGCTCATAAATGCTTAGGAGGCTAATCTGATACACCAAGCATACCAACAATCGGCATGAATGGCATATCACAGGGACTAAGGCTACGGCCATCTCCAATATATGAAAGGCTACGGCCATCTCCAATGTATGAAAGGCTACGACCATCTCCAATGTATGAAAGACTACGGCCATCTCCAATATATGAAAGGCTACGGTCATATCCAATGTATGAAAGGCTACAACTATCTCCAATATATGAAAGACTACGGCCATCTCCAATGTATGAAAGACTACGGCCATCTCCAATGTATGAAACGCTACGGCCATTTCCAATATATGAAAGACTACGACCATCTCCAATGTATGAAAGGTTACAGCCATCTCCAACATATGAAAGGCTATGTCCATCTCCAATGTATGAAAGGCTACGGCCATCTCCAATGTATGAAAGGCTAAGGCCACTATAGCATATGAGAATGCTACGACCATCTCCCATGAATTAAAGGCTATGGCCATTCATAAACGCAAAAGGCTAAGGCCACTAATAGCATATGAGAAGGCTACGGACATCTCCCATGAATGAAAGGCTACGGCCATCCATAAATGCAAAAGGCTAAGGCCACTAATAGCATATGAGAAGGCTACGATCATCTCCCATAAATGAAAGGCTACGGCCATCCATAAACGCAAAAGGCTAAGGCCACTAATAGCGCGTGAGAAGGCTACAACCATCTCCCATGAATGAAAGGCTAAGGCCATCCATAAACGCAAAAGGTTAAGGCTACTAATAGCATATGAGAAGGCTACGGCCATCTCCTATGAATGAAAGGCTACGGCCATCCATAAACGCAAGAGGCTAAGATCGTTAATAAGAAATAAAGAGGCTACGTACACCCACAAAAACATAAAAGGCTAAGGCCACTAATAGCGTATGAAGAGGCTATGGCCATCTCCCATGAATGGAAGGCTACGACCATCCATAAACACAAGAGGATAAGGCCGATAAAAAAGAGTAAAGAGGTTATGGCCACCCCTGAACGCATAAATGGCCAAGGCCAATGTCGAAACAACCAACTCGACTCAACCCGATATGATCAGAGCTAAGGGAAACACAATAGCTACTTCAAAACAACCAAGCAGTTGAGGCCAGGGTCGATTCGGCCTAACTACGACAAGTTAACTCAATAAAAGTCGATACCATGCAGTGAGTACGCATGATGAAAATTGCAAAAGAAGACGTAAACACAACAATACGCATATATTAGTACAAATCATTTACAAATCGCGAAGTCTCTTCGACTACAAAATCAAAATAAGAATTTAACCTAACTACCACCCTGGCCTTTGCCACCCCCCGCTGCACCAGCCGTACTGTCACCACGGTCGTCACCGCCCTCAGTCTAGAATAGAAAATAATTCCAGGACCCCATGCCCAGCTGATTCACTATCCGCCTTGCCTCGGCGTACACCCACATGTCATGCGCTTCACGGGATACATCATCGACATGACCTGCCACCGTCATCTGCTGAGGAGCATCCACCTCGATCGCTTTGGCCCCGAGCTCGACAGTTAATGCGTCAACTCCGGCATGCAACTCAGTTGCCTCTGCCATCGCCACACGGCCCATTTCTAACTCCTCCTCCTTCTGTCGAAGGAGATTCTCCAGCTCAGTGTTTCGAGCCACATCAGCCATTAAGTCTGCATCTACCTTTTCAAATTGGGTAGTGCGCTCCCGCAGTTGACCCTCCACTTGCTCCAGCCCCTCGCAGAAAACTTGAAATTGTGGGTCCTGGATGTAAAGGTCCGCCAGCGTCTTATGCTTGCCTCGGACCTCCCTGTACTTCTTCGTCGCCTTCCTAAGGCCGGCACTCATTTTCCGATCATGTCGGCCTTGGTCCACTTCTAAAATAATGGTCTGAAAGAAAAAGAGAAAAGGAACAAAATCAAAATCAACACAAGCCTCAAGTCTTATAGTAGAACAACGAGAAATAACAACAGATTTTACCTGTAAAGCAGCGCCAGCAACTCGACGGGATAAGTTTCTGTCGCTTACATCCTTTAAGGATTTGGTCTCAGCAGCCGCGCATAGTAAGGTCATGTCCGCCGTGGCCTGCTCACTGTCTAGCAACAGATTATATCCCGTAGGGATCATAAGTTGACGGTTAGGCCCCATCGTCTCCATGTCCACCCGAGCGTAGTCCTCTCGCGGCATGTCCGCAGATAAAGGAATTCGTCTAGAAGCTGCTCCTCCCTCGCCAGCAGCCAACTCACCGACAGCCGGCACACTACCTCCTTCGACTTGAGGGGAAGCAATATTGCCTGGAACTTTCCTTTGAAAGGCCTCCCCCTCTGGTCGAATAGCATCGCCCATGAAGACTGGCCTTGATTAAGGACGATGAGTAATCGCTTTCCTGCGCTCCACGACCACGCCTTTGCCGAGAAGTAATCGGAACCTTTTTTGCTCCGGCGGCTCGTCGCCTTTGGAAGCCTCCTTTTTGGAATGAGGATATGGAGGTGAGGGGCCCTCTTCGATCGTCGGTTCAATTACGGACTCAACTATGGGACGAATAGTCTCATGAGCATCCTCGAAAGATGGATCCCGAATCGCGCCCTCGCCCTCAGAGCGAACAACATCAGAAGCATCCTCACTGGATACCTCCACATTCGCGTGCTCACCCTCAGGTCGAGTAACCTCAGGAACATACCCACTTACACGTTCCTGAACTACATGCTTGAAATCAGAGTCCGCCGATGAGGAAGCTGCGGCTCGACGTCTTCTCCTCCGTGGTACGCTTTGGGCTTCCAACACATTAACCAAAGGAAAGGTACGTCAGAAAATGCGGCACCAAAGAATATGGTCGCCAAACAAGAAACCAATATAATACCCGGAAGGATATATTTCTAGGTAAATGCCACCCACGTCCAACATTCTTCGGCGAACGGGATTAACCGCCTCACCCACGCTCTGATGTCCGGCATGGACCAGGGCGTGTGCGCCCTTGCTGCAGATACAACAAAAATACAAAAGGTTACAACGGTCGAGCAAGCATAAACAATTGAAAATCTTAAGTGCATGAAACGACACTTACGTTCGGAATTCCATGCTTCGGGGAATCCAGCAGGGTAAACCACCAAATCCGATGTTCGGACAAAGAAAAACTTCAACCAAAACTGGCAGTTGGGCTTGTCATCCATTTCGACGACCAAGCCCTTCGTCCTGCGGTTCTTCAATTGCAACATCACCCCAATCACGAATCCGGGACTGAATAATTACAGCAGATGGTATACTGTGACATCCTTTCCGGCCCTTTTGGCGTAAGTCGTCAATATACGACATATTTTCCATGTATAGGGAGTGAATTGGGCCGGACATATATTATAAAACCTACATAGCTCTTCCGCCAATGGGTAGATGGTAAGGCCACACCCGATTATGAAGGGGTATTCGTAAAAGGCACAGAACCCAGTCTTGTGTACGTTGGCGAAATCTCCCCCGGCCGTTTGCATAACTACCATTTCCGGAATCTGACAAGAAACACGGAGGTCGTCCAAATGTGACATAGTGAATTTAGACTTCTTCCATGCAGGAGCCGTACACCTCGACAAAAAATCCCTTCGAACGTATATTTCACGAGGAAGCACATTGTCTATGGAAAGAGGGACAAGAGGCTTTCGGGCCTTCTTCCAGCCTCCTGAAGACGGAGGAATCTTGGAAGTGGCCTCATCCCCGTTTCCTTCACGATGCCGACTACCCTTAGCCATAATCAGCTTTCTGATCAAAGTTGGGACACGTCAACAAACTTGTAAAGTCGTAAAGCAAACTCTGAAAGTCAAAACGTAAATTCGCTAAAAGTCGCTATGAAAAGAACATAAGCACAAAGAACTTTTTTGAAGAGATCCAAAGAATAGAAAAACTTGAAATTCCTCCCCATTTATAGTGTCCTGATACACGGGATTCGAAAAGGCCGGTGTCAGAGAAGGAGGCGGGAAACCGAAATCCAAATCACCTCCTGACCTGCCTCGGGAGCGGTTGTAATCATGACGCATGCTGCCAGTGACGTCAGTCCTAAAAACAAGCCACGTGTCTATATACGGACGACGCCAAGGCGAGTCGATCTTTTTCACCTATTGCAGACGTATGTCGAATACATCTCCAATAGGCGGAAGGACTAACTGTATGGGGTCGAATCGGATATAACCAATGAAAGTCGACTACACCTCATTTCACGGCCACAAAGGCTAAGTATATCTTCCCTCACACCCATATGGCATAGGGGGTACGCCTTTAACAACGAAGGCGTAACGTCAACTCGCCCACATAGGCACTCTGCCCCCTCCGCTCTTTTATATTTTTGGGACGTTAGCAGCCCTTAAATGAATTATATTTTGACGAGGGAATGAACCCTCCTTCTATATAAAAAAAGGTTTTCCTTATTGTAAGGCTGGGTGTTATTTTTTTAATAATATAACTTCTGACTATCTCTGTCTTTGTAACAATCTCTCTCTATTACTTATTTCTTTCTTGATCTCCCCAATGATTTTCTTTGATATAGTCTCGTTGTAATCTCATCACGATATATAACACATAAATCATAGATCTATCTTCGGGATTTATTATAGTTGGTTACGATTTACCCTTATAACTTTTGATTGTCCCTAACTTATAAAGCAATCGATAGCTTTTAAGTCAAACAAACTTATATAAAAAATATTTTCTCCCTTAATAAATCTTGTACCCACAAATTCAAATTTAGTCCCAACTCGAATAGAGATACTAAACATCGAATGAGAACATTAAAAGAAAACTGGACCCATTTGGTGCGGCCTCGTGTCAGATCGTTCACATGTCACTAATTATAATTCACATCAAAAGTGGAAGTGATTCTTAGCTGTCAATATTGGTCTCTTTTTCTGGAAAGAGGTTTTTATTACATGGGGAAAAAAGAAAGGGATAGACAAAGAAATGTGAAAATCAGACTAACACTGTAAGCTTTGATAGTAACCAGGTAAGTTCTTTGGATCTACCACTCGCACTATTCTAATTTGAATCTAATTATTCGGTAACTGACATTATTTAAACTTACCTGGTTAAGACAAGGCTTTCAATAGCTAAGACAAAGCTATATGAAGGACAATACAAGCAATGACACGGATGAAACAAAGGTTGACATGAGCAAGGCAGAAACTCGGCCAAAAATTATTGTAATGGCTAAATATCTGATTTTTAAAAAATGTTCAATACTATAATGCAATTTTAAACATTTACCGCGTTTGGTTATTTTAAGAAAAGAAAAAAAAATGAACATTGTTATTGAGGGGCCCCGCAATTTTATTTCTTCTATTTAGCTAGGCTCGTAACATTTTTATTTTAAAAAAAAGGATAATCCTAAAGTGACTACATTTTTTCTATTTAGTTTGTCTCTAAAAGAAAAGAAAAGTCCTAAACAATTACATGCTTAAAAGGCTACTCTATATTAGTAGAAAAGGTGTTCCCTTGAATGACAAATTTATTCTTCAAATTATAAAGCTAACTACAATTTGACAAAAAACTAATAAAATAGAAAATAACAACAAATATTAATCAACAACTTGCTTTTCTATTTCATTTCAAAACTTCAACTTCCAATTCGAGCTTACATCAACACATGGTTTTTAGAATATGTACCTGGTTTTGAAAGGAATGGGAAAATGGCAAATCAACAGGGCGGTGAAAATACAGCAACAACAACAGTAACAACCAGCAGTAGCTTCAACACCTCAATCCCGAAAATCCCAGCAATACGGAGAAAAACAAAAAAAAACCAGTAAAAAAATAGAAAAGAAAAATATATTCCAGATTTTCTCTTTGTTTTGGCTTTCTAGCTTTGAACTCTTTTCACTTCTCAAAAGAAACTCTCAAAAATTGCATTTTTTTTCGTGTATACTTCTGTATCCAGAGTGTATATCGAGTGTATACCACAGCAGGGAATTTTCTTTATTTTCTCTTCTCTTCCGATTTTTTTCTCTCTTTTTTCTCTCTCCTTTTCTCTCTAATCTTCTCTTCTATTTATAGGCAAGAATTTTGAAAATTTTCAGATCTTTTTATTAAAAAGAATATATTTTTTAATTTAAAGAAAACCCACTAATCCATGTTTTCCTCTCCGTGTTTTCCTCTCCATGTTTTCTTCCTTTATTTCCTTGCCCCCACTACTTTATGTTATGTGATTATGATTATTTTTTGGCTAAAAATCTGAAATTTTCTTTTTGGGCCAAGGGGTTTTGGGTTGGGTAAGGGTGCTTAGGACTGCCCCAGTTTTGCTAGGAAAATTTTGTGAGTTAGTTGTGACACAGAAAATGATTAAAAAGATTCTTTGGTATTGGGTAAGAAAATCATAGTTTCACAAACGTTCAACGGCTTTCTGGCCGGGATTTTGTAGAAAGGTTCTATGGCTTTCTGGCCGGAATTCAAACAATATCTAACGATTTTTTGGCCGTCGGATCCTCGGTTTTTTGGCCGGGGTAAAAGTAAATGGCTCCGCAGTTTTTTTGACTGGGGAGATCCTCGGTTTTAGACCGGGGATAAAAGTTTCACGGCTTTCTGGCCGGAATTCAAACAATATCTAACGGTTTTTTGGCCGTCAGATCCTCGGTTTTTTGGTCGGGGTAAAAGTAAATGGCTCCGCAGTTTTTGACTGGGGAGATCCTCGGTTTTCTGACCGGGGATAAAAGTTTCACGGCTTTCTTGCCGGAATTCAAACAATATCTAACGGTTTTTTGGCCGTCAGATCCTCGGTTTTTTGGCCGGGGTAAAAGTAAATGGCTCCGCAGTTTTCTGACTGGGAGATCCTCGATTTTCTGACCGGGGATAAAAGTTTCACGGCTTTCTGGCCGGAATTCAAACAATATCTAACGGTTTTTTTTGGCCGTCACATCCTCGGTTTTTTGGCCGGGGTAGAAGTAAATGGCTTCGTAGTTTTCTGACTAGGAGATCCTCGGTTTTCTGACCGGGGATAAAAGTTTCACGGCTTTCTGGTCGGAATTCAAAAAATATCTAACGGTTTTTTGGCCGTCAGATCCTCGGTTTTTTGGCCGGGGTAAAAGTAAATGGCTTCGCAGTTTTCTGACTGGGAGATCCTCGGTTTTCTGGCCGGGGATAAAAGTTTCACAGCTTTCTGGCCAGAATTCAAACAATATCTAACAGTTTTTTGGTCGTCAGATCCTCGGTTTTTTGGCCGGGGTTAAAGTAAATGGCTCCGCAGTTTTCTGACTGGGAGATCCTCGGTTTTCTGACGGGGGATTTTGAAAGAAAGTTTTCACGGCTTTCTGGCCATAATTCAAACAAAATGTCTCACGGCTTTCTGGCCGGAGAGACCCTCGGTTTTCTGACAGGGGTCCAAACGGATATTGGACTAACATGATTTGATTCTCTTTTTGGAGTTTTCATTTTCTTTTATTCTTCCTTTTGGGCCTTCTTTTAGGTATTTTTTTTAACCATCAACCAATGCATAAGATAAAGCTTTTGAAAAGAAACTTCCCTTTTTATGCGTTTTCCTTGTTCCAGAGCCAATTCAATGCTTGCGTACTCCACTTCCTTGGGTTGTACCTTCTTCTTGCACAATCAAATAGACATGCTTTCAACAAAGAACATTTTATTAGTTGAAAAAGTGGTTGACTTTGTGGCCTTGATTATCTTCATTGCTTGATCCTTGCCCCGTTTCCATTGAGAATTTTGCTACCAATTGGCTTTGGGGTGACTTCCCTTCAAACTGTCCGGATTCAAACTCGAAATTCTTTGAGGACTCGCCTATGTGGGCTCTGCCTTTTCTGACCGGGATAAAAGTTTCACGGCTTTCTGGCCGGAATTCAAACAATATCTAACGGTTTTTGGCCGTCAGATCCTCGGTTTTTTGGCCGGGGTAAAAGTAAATGGCTCCGCAGTTTTCTGACTGGGGAGATCCTCGGTTTTCTGACCGGGATAAAAGTTTCACGGCTTTCTGGCCGGAATTCAAACAATATCTAACGGTTTTTTGGTCGTCAGATCCTCGGTTTTTTGGCCGGGGTAAAAGTAAATGGCTCCGCAGTTTTCTGACTGGGAGATCCTCGGTTTTCTGACCGGGATAAAAGTTTCACGGCTTTCTGGCCGGAATTCAAACAATATCTAACGGTTTTTGGTCGTCAGATCCTCGGTTTTTTGGCCGGGGTAAAAGTAAATGGCTCCGCAGTTTTCTGACTGGGAGATCCTCGGTTTTCTGACCGGGGATAAAAGTTTCACGGCTTTCGCCGGAATTCAAACAATGTCTAACGGTTTTTTGGCTGTCAGACCCTCGATCTTTTGGCCGGGGTTAAAGTAAATGGCTTCGCAGTTTTCTGACTGGGAGATCCTTGGTTTTCGACCGGGATAAAAGTTTCACGGCTTTCTGGCCGGAATTCAAACAATATCTAACGGTTTTTTGGCCGTCGGATCCTCGGTTTTTTGGCCGGGGTAAAAGTAAATGGCTCCGCAGTTTTCTGACTGGGAGATCCTCGGTTTTCTAACCGGGGATAAAAGTTTCACGGCTTTCTGGCCGGAATTCAAACAATATCTAACGGTTTTTGGCCGTCAGATCCTCGGTTTTTTGGCCGGGGTAAAAGTAAATGGCTCCGCAGTTTTTTGACTAGGGAGATCCTCGATTTTCTGACCGGGGATAAAAGTTTCACGGCTTTATGGCCGGAATTCAAACAATATCTAACGGTTTTTGGCCGTCAGATCCTCGATTTTTTGGCCTGGGTAAAAGTAAATGGCTCCGCAGTTTTTTGACTGGGAAGATCCTCAGTTTTCTGGGGGATAAAAGTTTCACGGCTTTCTGGCCGGAAAAGACCCTCGGTTTTTCTGACCGGGGTCGAAACAGATATTGGACTGATATGATTTGATTCTTTTTCGGTTTTCTGACCGGGGATAAACGTTTCACGGCTTTCTGGCCGGAATTCAAACAATGTCTAACGGTTTTTGGCCGTCAGACCCTCGGTTTTTTGGCCGGGGTAAAAGTAAATGGCTCCGCAGGTTTTTGACTGGGGAGATCCTCGATTTTCTGATCGGGGATAAAAGTTTCACGGCTTTCTAGCCAGAAAGACCCTCGGTTTTTCTGACCAGGGTCCAAACAGATATTGGACTGATATGATTTGATTCTCTTTTTTTTGGAGTTTTCATTTTCTTTTCTTTTATTCTTCCTTTTGGGCCTTCTTTTAGGCTTTTTTTTAACTTCTTTTTAAACATCAACAAATGCATAAGATAAATCTCTAAAAAGAAACTTACCCTTTTATGTGTTTTCCTTGTTCCAAAGCCATTTCATAGCTTGCGTATTTCATTTCTTCGAGTTGTACCTTCTTTTTGCACAATTAAATAGACCTGCTTTGAACAAAGAACATTTTATTAGTTGAAAAAGTGGTTGACTTTGTGGCCTTGATTGCCCCATTTCCATTGAGAACTTTGCTACCAATTGTCTTTGGGGGTGACTTCTTTTCAAATTGACCGGGTTCAAACTCGGAATTCTTTGAGGACTCGCCTGTGTGGGCTCTATCTTTCCGTCTCGTTCCGTTTTTAAAACCTTAGCCTTTGATTTCCTTTTCCTTCTTAATGTCCTTTCCTTTGCAAATGATCGACCCTCATGATCAGTCGGGATTGGATCAATACACCACTGAGGCTGGGTATCTTTCTTTGCCTTTTTACCAGACGGAATCCTGTAAAACTGGTCCTGTCGCCTTTCTTTGTAATAGTTTCAGAATTAAAATTAAACCGAAAGGGATTCAAAGAATAACTATACAAAAAGCAAGGAAATGAGTTTAAAGAGAAACGTCCCTTTCGGGGAAAAAAGAAGGACTTATCTGGGATGCATGCTGACTTCAAATAAACATGACATGCTTCTTGGACTGGACGCCTGACCCACATAAACTTTCCAACTTCTTATGAACCCATTGATTCGCAATTTCAAAACCAGGGAATCTTGCCAAAATTCTTTAGTGAATGGACGTCTTTTTTTTTTGGTCGGTGGCGCCTTTTGCGGGTTTCCGCCAATCGATCCCTCTCATTTCTCTTCTCCCTGTCGCCTGATAGTGCTCTTTGCGAGTTTTCACTAAACGGACTCTCTCATTTTTAGCTTTTCCAATCGCCATCGCCATATGGTGCCCGAAGGTTTTCACCGATAAGACTCTCTCATTTTGTTTCTCTCAATTCAGACTGTGTCAGATTTCCGTCAATGACATTCTTCACTTCCTTGCCTTTGCCAATTGATCCGAAGGACTTGAACAAGGTTTTTTGGGTAAAAAGGAAATTGAATGGAATTACAACTCTGGAACCATCTTGACGGATCTAAACTGAACCGTCATATCATCTGCCCCAGTTTAATTTTTGGGGAAATTGGGATTTTTGTTTTGGTGTGACTGAACCTCAGGAAGAGGTTGCCTACGTATCCTTTCGGAATCAAGTCAGAACGTAGTTCGGGATACTTTGTTTTGTTTGGTTTTTTTTTTTTTTTTTTTTTTTGATTCCAAAGAGGGTAGCCAAAGAAAGGTAACCGGCTCAAAGAGTTTTACAAAAGATTCATAGTGTTTGGGGTAGCAAGAAAGAAAGCCTTCGTCATCTCAATTATACAACAGCCAACGTCGCAGGAGGTCCTGACATAGTATTGACTGCTGTTTCAAGATCATTTCCGTCAATGTCTCCGAGATACAGTGTCCCTTTCAGTGATATTTTCCGGATGATGTATGGATCTTTCCAATTAGGAACGAATTTTTCCTTTTGTTTCTTGGTAATGAGGAGGAATGCGCCTTAACGTCGGTTGTTCTATTTCGAGATTCCTGGGCCGCACTTTCTTGTTGCAAGCATGGGCCATTCTTTGTTGGGATAATTACTCGGGTATTCCCTGAGTACAACACAACCGTTAGTCTGAAACAACATAACAGATAAGTAATCTCACGTTGGGTGTGATGCACTTATACAATTGATCGTGTTGCTACTTGTATTCGATTGTAATGCGTTATTCCGGCTTATCCTTTCCTTTGCTTTCATCTTCTTTCTTCCTTTATCAATTTTTTTTTTTTCGGTGATGGTCGAATCTTATGTGGATTGCCTACGTATCATGTCCCCGCATGAATCAGACCGGGCGTAGTTCGAATAATCGAGAATGGAGTAAATAAACTATTTTTTTTTAAATTCTTGAAAGAAACGCTTTAAAAGAAGAAAGAAAAATATATTTATATTTTTGCTTTTTTTTTTTTTGCTTTTTTGAAAGACTTCTAAAAAACATATTTGCTTTGGAATAGAAAAGTATTTTTGTTTCTTTTTTTTTTATTATTTTCTTTTTATTTTTTAGAAAAGTACTTCAAAAATGAAGGAAATACATATTTTTAATTTTGCTTTTTATTGATTTTTCTTTTATTTCATGAAAAACATTAGAAAGAACGAAACTATTTTTTTTGTTAGTTTTTTAAACTACTTTTACTCTTCTTTTTTTTGAATTTTCTAAAGAAAGATTTTAAAGAAGGAACTAAACGAAATTTTTTTTTGGATTTTTAAAAATTGGGGTCGGAACCGATGAGGTTTTCCTACGTATCTCACATCCGGTGAGAATCAGACCCGCGTAGTTCGGAAATAAAAGAACTAAATCATTTTAAGAAAAGAAAACAAACTATTTTTAAACAGCATTTCTAAAACAAATTATTTTCAAAGGAACTAAGAAAATTTATTTGGAATTTTTTTTTTTCAAAATTATTTTCAAAGAAACTAAACTATTTTTGTAAAATTAAGAAAATTTATTTGGAATTTTTTTTTTTTGCATTTTTTCAGAATTTATTTTTAAAGAACTAACTATTTTCGTAAAATTAAGAAAATTTATTTGGAATTTTTTTTTGCATTTTTTCAGAATTTATTTTCAAAGAACTAACTATTTTCCATAAAACTATTTTGACTATATACCCTGACGTTTTCCACTTCTTCCTCTCTTTTAACAAACCGGTTGGTATGTAAGATCGAAACAAATAAATGCACACAGAAAGATGCAACAAGTTGGTCTTTTTGTTTCAGGTACACCTGTCCTAGACAAGCCCAACCCCTGTGTTGAGCCTCCTAAGTCAAATATGCACATGATGCAAATAAACGTTCATATCGGGGATCCGGCATAAGGTTTTGTTATTCTAAATCATCATCCTGTTGGAAAAGTGTCTAGACTGGCTTTAACTCGAGCGGACAACTCGAGCCGAAGAGTGTCGGTGCACCGGTAGCATGGCTTTCCGGCTTAATTGACAAAACTCTCCGCCTAAACATGTGTGACTACAAAATCCTTCACCGGGTGCCAAGCACCACAGCTATCTTGAGAAAAACGGGCTATGTCCAGCAAATGCCCGGTATTATATTTCAAAAGACTCAGAAGAGAAAAATGGGTATCGGCACAATTTATATACAGTTCACGAAATATCAAAGCGGTAAAGCAACATTTAGCATATCAAATATAAACATGTAATAAAATCAGATAATAAATAAGCCAAATAAAATAATTATTCAAAGCTCGAATTCTTAAACCTTGAACCAGTGGTTCTGGGTTTGCGTCCCCAGCAGAGTCGCCACAGCTGTCACACCTCCTTTTGGCGCGCTTACCCCGAGGGATAAACGTACAAGGGAGTTTTTCCAATTTAAATGACAATATTCGAAATGGGATTATTTATTTATTTCAGAGTCGCCACTTGGAATAAATTATGGTGTCCCAAGTCACCAATTTATTTAAATCCCAAATCGAGGAAATTTTCGACTTTCCAAATGAAGTCTGCGAACCAGAAATTCTAAGTAAGGAATTCTGTTGACCCGAGGGAAGGTGTTAGGCAATCAACAGGGCGGTGAAAATACAGCAACAACAACAGTAACAACCAGCAGTAGCTTCAACACCTCAATCCCGAAAATCCCAGCAATACGGAGAAAAACAAAAAAAAACCAGTAAAAAAATAGAAAAGAAAAATATATTCCAGATTTTCTCTTTGTTTTGGCTTTCTAGCTTTGAACTCTTTTCACTTCTCAAAAGAAACTCTCAAAAATTGCATTTTTTTCATGTATACTTCTGTATCCAGAGTGTATATCGAGTGAATACCACAGCAGGGAATTTTCTTTATTTTCTCTTCTCTTCCAATTTTCTCTCTCTTTTTTCTCTACCCTTTTTCATAAATCTTCTCTTCTATTTATAGGCAAGAATTTCGAAAATTTTCAGATCTTTTTATTAAAAAGAATATATTTTTTAATTTAAAGAAAACCCACTAATCCATATTTTCCTCTCCATGTTTTCCTCTCCATGTTTTCTTCCTTTATTTCCTTGCCCCCACTACTTTATGTTATGTGATTATGATTATTTTTGGCTAAAAATCTGAAATTTTCTTTTTGGGCCAAGGGGTTTTGGGTTGGGTAAGGGTGCTTAGGAAACAAAGGTTGACATGAGCAAGGCAGAAACTCGGCCAAGGCATGTGCGGATAGCTGTGGCGCCGGGCGTGTGCGGCAAACCATGGGCGGCAGGTTACGGGCAAGATATTGGTGCGGAGAAATGTCAAGATGAGCCAAGGCTGGGCGCAATACCAGCCTTGGGCGTGAATCAACTGGCCAAGTCAAAATGGCACATGCAATGTGTTGGACTTCAAAGCATTGACTTTAAGCATTGGGCTTTAAAGTATAAGAGTGTGAATTGAAAATGATGGAAATAAAATGGAGGGAAATGAAAATTTAAATGAAGTGAGCTTTTGACTTGCACTTTGTCCTTCATTGGTGAGGAACAACTACATTTGTGTGCTTATATAAAGAATCACTTCTTAAAACTCTTAAAAGGAGTTAAATAGAATAAACCCTCGCACCGTCGCCGCTCGCTCGGCTCGGCTTCGACTTTGGATTTGGATTTGGAAAATGATCGATACGATTATTTTTTGGACAAAAATTTATTTATATAATAATTAATTAAATGCCAGATTACTACTAAAGATTCAGAAGGATAGTCTGGACGCGGTCCTGGCGTAACTGCGGTAGAACCGTGCCAGAACCCTGCTGCATATTCCGAGGGCCACTATGGCATAATCAAAAGTGGATCAAAAGTGGGCATGTGATCGACTTGTGATCATAATCAAGTGAAGGTTCCTTTGTATATTTTTGAAATTAATACAAGGGATGGGATGTTCCCCTATTTGCTTGTGTTCTTATTGAATAGCTGCCAAAAATTCATTAAGGCCAAATTTGCTGAAAATTAGGCTAAATGTTGGGAAAGGCAGAGTCAAGTGCACAACTTGACTGTCGTGCGGGTGTGACTTTGGACTGACAAAAATGCCCCTGTGACACTTTTTGTCATTATCATGGAAACCAAACGACCCTTAAAATATTTTTTCGTTTAAATGAAATGCACGACGTATCAACTAGGGTTGTGCACAGATCGGATCAAATCAGATTTAGCACATTTAGAATTCGAATTTTGGATTTTGGATTCTAAAAATGCAATCCGAATCCGATCCAAATTAGATAGGATTGGATCGGATTTTAAAGTTTGGATCGGATCAAATTTCTGATCGTATTATTATGCCTCAATGTTAAACTAATATGTATATTTTCTTTGTAAAAGAAGCAATACATTAAGAAAAATTCACGTTTATGCAATTTTGAGAGTACTATGGTGCAAATATAGCTAAATCTAGCAATTATAAAGGTAATAACTTGGAGGTTGATGAAAAGGAAGTACTAACTATCCGAAATTAGAGTGTAGTATTTATACATGCCCTAATAATTTCGGATTTCAGATCGGATCAAATTAAGATATAACAATCCAGCCGAAATTCGAAATTTTAAAAAATATAATCCGAAATCCGAAATTAAATAGATCGGTGCGGATTTCGGATAGAACCCTAGTGTCAACTTCTATTGGAGCATCTTACTTTTAAGTAAAAATAGACTTGTAAACAATAGGTGACGTTTGCCTCGATTTTTTGTAGGAGTAATTTTATTTATGTGGAAAACTTTTATAACTCTTTTTTCAGACTTTACAAAATCTAATTTCACGCTTTGATTGCAAGGTTTGAAAAGATAGATTTGAAAATGTTTAGTTTGTTTTTATTGAAAAAACAACAACAAACGAACAACTTTATGTAAAATTCAAATGCAGAAAAGTTCAAACTCTTTCTGTAGAGTCACCTTGGTGCATTCAGATGCAGAAAGGTACCAATTAGTTTTAATAAAATATAGAAACACAAAAAAGAATGCTAAAGGAGGAGTAACTAATTAAATAAGAATGAGAGGAAAAAGGATTTATCCAAATAAGAATGTATATTTACCGGCAACCTGCTATAACCTTTTCCCAACAACCCATGCAAATTTTCCCAATATAAATCCATGCATTATTTCCTTTTTTTTGTTGCATCATTCTCCTTTCGGTCCTTTATTACACTACTACAGAGTAGATAATACTTTCTTAATTTTTTTCTCTCTGAATCTTGCTTTTCCGGCCATGCCGATCCACCAAATCACCATCGGAACTCACGAAGAACTCCGACAGCCTGGCGCCCTCAAGGCGGCGTTGGCGGAGTTCATAAGTACCCTAATATTCGTATTCGCCGGCCAGGGTTCTGGCATGGCATTTAACAAGCTGACATCCGACAGTGCCAACACTCCCGCCGGCCTCATCGCCGCCGCTGTAGCCCATTCTTTCGGGCTTTTTGTGGCGGTCTCTGTCAGCGCTAACATCTCCGGCGGTCACGTTAATCCCGCCGTTACCTTCGGTACATTTATTGGTGGAAATATCACTTTCTTCCGTGGTATTCTCTATATTATTGCACAGTTACTTGGATCTACTGTTGCTTGCTTGCTCCTTAAGTTCGCCACTGCTGGCATGGTAAGCATTAAAATGTGTAGCGTCATATTATAAGATTAGTCAAATACCCTCTTAATTTTGAAGAAATGTAGAATTTATACGTTTTCTAAAAGAAATTTACATATTTAGAGAAAACGTTAAAAGTGCCATAAGGCTCAAAAATTAACAACTCAAAATATAGTCATGATAATTTAAAAAAAAAAAAAAAAAGCTCTTTTATCTCTCAAAATTCAAAGACTGCCGCAATCCTTCCTAGCATCCAGGGGCGGATGTAGAGAAGGTGATACGGGTTCCCGGGAACCCAGTAACTCTTACGTAAACTCTGTATTTATATAAAAAAATTCACTAAATATAGGTAAATATCTAACTGGGAACCCAGTTACTATTGCACATTAATTTAAAATTATGGTAGGAACCCATAAGTCTTATATCCTGGATCCACCTCTGCTAGCCTCCTATGCTCTATAACTGAAACTGTAAAAAGAAATAATCAAACCGAAGAAGGTAGTTATTCCTTGCTTTTTTTAAAAGGTATCATCTGCTACTGTTAAAACATATGTATAAATTGTTGGTTAGTCTAAATTCTTAACATTTGCATTTATTAGGAAAATATTATACTCCATTAGTTTTATTTAACGTGCATGTGATTGGCTGAACACATAGTTTAAAAAAGAAAGCATGATTAAAAAGTAATTACTTTAAATATGTCATAACATTTTCGTGACTATAAGCGTAAAAAGAATACATTTAAAGTTAGTTGTTCTCAAAGATAAAAAAAAAATACCTTTATTTTTCTAAAAAGAAAAAAAGTTTTCCATAAAAATGGGAGTAGGATTAAAGTAGAAGTAATGGTCATTTTGCTAGAGCGAAAATATATACTAGTTATTTCAGTACTCCCTCCGGTCCAAAATAAGTGATTTTTTTGGATGTTTTCACACATATTAAGAAAGTCACATTTTAGCATTAATTAGCAATAGAATTGGCTATTTTAACCTTACTATCTCACATAAACACTCCTAACACATATTCCAACACTATTTACTCCAAGGACAATGTAGGAAAAATACATTAAGTCATTCTTGAAATCCAGAAAAAATTACTTATTTTGGACCACAAAAAAATGTCAAAAAATCACTTATTTTGGAACGGAGAGTTATAACGTAGAAATGACCATTTAAAATGTAAACATATGCTTATTTAGGAGTTAGGACAATGGTCTCAAATCACGATTTTGTAGTTGCTATTTAATGATGTAGATATTTGGGATTGCATAACATACTAAACAAATCTTTTTATATCTCAATGGAAAGCAACTTTAAATTGTCCCCATATTAAGGTCCCGTTTGACAATGCCCTTTACCAAAAAAAAAATTGAGATTTATTTTCAAAACTCATATTTGGCCATAAATTTTGCTCATATTTTGGCCAAATTTTAAATCCAAAAATTAGCTATTGAGCTGATTTTGGGCCGAATCCCAAAACTTTAAAATTATAAACATGTTTTTCCAAATAAAGTTGGAAAATATGTTTTGAAAACCTATGTCCAAACACATTTTCATCTTCAAACCAAATTTTACCCATCAAAAATAAATTTGGGATCTATGGCCAAACACTAGCTAATACTATGTTAAGCTTGGATAAGATATTAAGAGCCCGTTTGTACATAAAAAGTTTTTTCTTTTTTGAGATTTTTTTTTAAATCAGCGTTTGTTCATCAAATTTTAAACTTTAAATTGAAGATGCATTTTGGAAGTTTTTCGAAATTTTGAAAACCCCTAACAACAGTTTTACAAAATTTTCACTCAAATTACTCACAAAACATAAAAAATTAAATAACCCAAAATTATATATATATCCAAACACAACTCCAATTTTGAAATACCATTTTCACTTGAAAACTTTTCACTTTTATTTTGAAATTTTACGATTCTTATTGTCCAAACGCCCACTAAATCTATACCTACTTCTCTGTCTTCACATTTTCGGCATTATTATTATTGGACAAGTAATAACTATATTAAATATTTTTAATTAAACTAATTTTAATTATAAAATGGTGATTATAATACTTTACATATAATTACTAAAATATTAATTTTACGGAAGGTGTGTACTATGTATCCAAGTGATATCTAATAGTCAAATGGTCACAATTTGAATGACAGTTTCATGAGTTGGAATATAGTACTCTGGTTGGGCTTTCTAATTTTGTCTTTTAATTCTCTTGAAAAAAACCTTCAATTTCACATACAGAGAAAAGAAATTATAAGTGACCTTTACACAAATAGTCAACCGGATTTACTTTTCCTAGACGATATATATAGAATATACACATATTATATATAAATTTTAAATTAAACAGTTGGGCAGGCATATATTTAAATTAATTCTTCTACTAAAATAATTATCATGGTTAAAAATGAATGCAGAGCACAGGGGCATTTGCATTGTGTTCTGGATTATCAGTATGGAATGCCTTAGTATTTGAGATTGTGATGACTTTTGGGCTTGTTTACACTGTCTATGCTACTGCTATTGACCCAAAAAAGGGAGATTTGAGTGTGATTGCTCCAATTGCCATTGGTTTCATTGTTGGGGCCAACATTCTTGCTGGTGGGCCCTTTGATGGAGCATCAATGAACCCTGCTGTTTCTTTTGGGCCTGCTTTGGTTAGCTGGACTTGGACTCATCACTGGGTTTACTGGGCTGGGCCCATAATTGGTGCTGGGCTTGCTGGTGTTGTGTATGAACTTTTCTTCATCAACCACTCTCACGAGCAAGTGCCTAGTACTGAGTATTAAGGAAATTAAAATTAAAATTTCTTGCTTTTGTATGAGTTTTTATTTTTTATATTAAAACTTTGTTGTGTCTATCTGATTGGACAGTTTTAATGTATTGTGACGGCTGTTTTTTCCTGTATGTTTATTTTCTTGATTTTACTTGGCCTTATTTAAAGACTTAAAAGTTTATGTAGATTCAGGTTATTCTCTAGCTTATAACTAGTTTTTCCCTTTTTTTGTTTTAAAAATACTAGAACATTTCTCGATTTATCATGTCCCGTGCTTATACAATAGGTGAGATAATTTTATTTTATTATGACTAAGGAACGCTTTGACAGCTACTTGTTGGATAACATGGTAATAATTAATGGTAAAATTTCACATAAGAATAACCGTGAAAAGGATGATATTACCCAATCAAATTCTCCCTTTTTAAATTGGTTTGGCCTTAGTCATTTCTTCACTTCTAGTTTACCACCGCCAAAACCTCTCTCAGTCTTCTCTCATCTTCAAAACTTATCATCAATAGCTAACCTCTATGAAAAACCCTCATCACCATCTAAAAAATCCACACCCACAGCTTCAACCATCACTACACCTAGAAAAGGACAAGTAAAGGTTACCGCTCGTAAGACGGTGGCAGGGAGTGAATTACCCAAGATATTAGATGAACTATTGAAATCAAGCTAGGCACAAGAACCACAAAAATCTAACGACTCGTGTAAGTCTGCTACCGAGGGGAAAAGAATACTAAAACAGAATATGTAACATCTTGTCCTAATTACTTCTGAATTAATCATTGAGGTTGCTGCTGGAAAATAGGTTTGTTCTTGTAGGAACTGTAGCTGGGGTTGAGACCATTGATTTTGGAAAAATTGGTGGTAAAAATAAAAATACAAAAGAAAAAGAGAGTGAGGGAGATCAAGGTGATGTGAGGGAAATAACAAAGGAGTGGCTGAATCTTCACCCACTCCTGTTGGTTGGACTGAACAAACAGGAGCTATGGTAGTGTGGAGAGAGGAATCTACTGGAGAAGAAGAAAGTTTGAGAGAAAAAGAGGGCAGTGGGTCTAGAGAAGCGGCTGCGGGGTTGGTTAGGTTGAGGAGGGGGTTACAAGAAGCTGCTCAATCTGTATAGATACCCCTCGAAGACCTATTCAAAAGTGTGTCTGATAGTTACAATCCAAAAAGTAAGAAGAGTTCATGAGTTAAAATTTCCGGTACTTCTAGGGAAAACAAGAAGCGAAAGGCTGTCTCTTCTATCACTGTGGTGACTCCTCCTATAAGAGGGAGAGATACAAGGAGTCAGAAGAAGTAGAGTGAGGTTGAACTCAAAAAAGTCCTAGAAAAGAGTAAAAGAAAAGTTGCTGCAAATGGGAAGAAAATAATGGTTGATCCTGTTAAGGTAGTTAAAATTGAAGAGATGGACCTGGTCCTTCATGATAAAGATAAGGCAGAAGAGGTGGAGGTTGTGATTCCAAGGCAAAGAAAATAAAGACTTCCAAAAAGAAGTCTCCTTCAAAAACAAAGTCAGCAGAACCTTCTACCTTGGAAAAAAAATGAGTTTGCCTTCAAGTCTAGAAAAGTAAAAGTAGTGGAGGAAGAAGAGAGTGAAGAAGAAGAAGAAGAATGTGATCTAGAGAAGGAAAAGATGGTTGAGTTTGGGAAAAGAACCATCTTGAAAGGTAGACTCCTTAGGGACTTTGAGGAGGAAGGCATGATGATGATGCTAGATATACTACAACTGCATGGTTGGAAAGACATGGTTCTTTAGAAGGATGAAAAGCTTGCCAGAACTGAGATTGTGGACTTCGTGAAAATTTTTAAAATAAAAAATAACAGAGTTACCAGTGTGGTAAAAGGGGGTGACTGTAAGCTTTTATGACAAGGAGTTGGGAGAAATTCTGGTAGTACTTGCTGAAGGGTGCAATGACTACAAAAAGCTAAAATGTCCAAGACTAGAAAAAACCTCCCCACATCACTTGCCATTACAAGAAAGTTAGGTGAAAATGAAGAAGAGCTTCATCCCAAGGCTGTATACACAAGTGAGATGAAGCCACCCCACAAAGTGTTTTTTGAATTTGTTAACACGGTTGTGCTGCCCAGGCAGAAAAGAAGGCACACTGTCACATTCATAGACCTAGTCCTTATGGAATGTCTGGATAGTGGGAGGAAAATGCATTGTCCTGGGTTTATCATCCAACTTTTTGATAGGGTTTTAACTGGCACCAAAACTCATGTCATACCCTATGGTTTCATTCTCACGGTTGTATTTGCTCACGTCAAGGTACCCCTCAAGAAACAGGAAGTTGGTACAAGTAAGGATCACTTTAGGCAAACACTTTGATTCTATGTGACTATGAAATCCACACCACTCCCTAAGAACATATTTCATCCAAAAAGGTACCTGTGAACATCAAAGTGCAAGCTTTGGTGCAAGAGAGTGGGGCTAAGGATGCTAGTATTGAAAGGCTGAAGAAGAGGTTAGTAGAAGTAGAAATTGAGAGAGAGAGAGAGATGCTCTTAGGGTTGAGCTTGAAAAGGAGAAGGAGAAAAACGAAGGCATTCTTCATGATATGTTGAAACTGCTTCAACCCAAGAACCAAAAACCTGATCATTCTCAACCTTAAGACCTTTCTAGCCTAGTTAGACAAACCGGTGACACCGATGGGACTTTTTTGTTCCTTTTGCTCATGATCCAGTATCTTTATTTCTTTTTATGCTTTGTGGATAACTAGTGTCAATGATAATCAACTATCTTTGTACTTAAATTGTTTGTTGACACTTCTTAAATGGCTAATATCATTAGATTAATAAATTATGCTTGACTCTATGATTGCATTTGAAGTAGACTCGGTGGCCATGAGTGATATCTATTTAAATATAGTTATCTAACATAATTATGCAACTTTTCGATGAGGCTAAAAGGGGTAAAACAGGTTGTGCTTTTTACTTTAGACTGTGATGCTTATACCTAATGAACCTGGTCCTTGATGATTTGTCACTTTAAAATAGAAAATATTCTAATATTGTATCGATGTTGAACTAAGTTGAAACGGGTCCTATGCTTATGAAATGCACAGAGTTTCTCATCATCAAAAGTGGAGAATTTTTTGGACCAGTAAAATTTATTTTGATGATTGACAAAGGAACTCAAGCATGAACCAAGTCCATACATAGTGTACATAGGCATGGGCAAATTTGAGCATAAGGGATGCACGTAACGTAGATAAGATTAAGTTACTATATTTTATATCTCCTGAATGAAAAGGTTGCAAAAGTGATAAGGATAAGGACTCCTTACTCGAAGAGAACTCTATCCAAGATAAGGGAAGAGTTAGAAATTGAAAATAACTAGAACTTTTCCACCAAGGAAGAGTATAGTATTGGAACTCTAGTTATTTCCAATTCTACTAACATTATATATTTCAAGATGTTTTCATTTTACAGGTATGCACAAATGTTGAAGTTAAACGTGAGTTGAGGGCAAAATAGTAAGGCATTTTGCAAGCAATTCGTATGTGATTCAAATGTGCAAACCTGAAGCTATTTGAACGAGATTGAAGAACCAGTTCAAGTGTCTGTCTTTTATTCTAGTTTCATTATAGTATGTGTTTCAAATTGTACCTTTCAGCATTATCTACAAGCAATTGTACTAGGTACTCTGAGTGTTGTATTCAAGTTAGAGTTAACTTAAAGTTGTAGCAATAGCTAGAGGCCGGTTGCCAGAAAGGGATTAGAAGTAATATTTAGGTTTACAAAGAGTTTTGTAAATGCTATTTTGGCTCAATATTTAGTGAAGTGTTGAATCTTTATTTCAATTGTATAAATCTTTATTTTCATGTCAAATTCAAAAAAAGATTAACTAAAATTTTATTATCTTTGGCCAAATAAAAATATTTAGCGTAAAATGGTAGTTCTATCCAAATTTTATTAAAAATTGTATTCGAAAAAAATTATCTAAAAAAGTAATATTGTCACGACCCAATTTTACTCCAGGTCGTGATGGAGCCCCACACCGTTGTCAGGCAAGCCAACACAGAAATATTAATAAATTCTAGTTTTTACTTTTCCAAAATAGTTAACACAAAATCTATATTTGGATTTAAAATAAGAAAATAACTTGCATCAAACCGAAATTATTATACAATCCCAATACATCAGTCTACTAATGTGTGTGTCAAGATCTGTTGTCACAACTATATGGGCATCTAGTAGAATACACAAAAGAATAGTGTACCATACTGTTCGAACAAGAATAGACAGCAACAATAGAGAAAGACTCTATCACGCTACTGGTCGGCATAGGAAATGACCAACTCATCCTGGAATCTCAGACTACGATCAAGTGTGCGCACCCGACTAATAACTAGATGTACATGCCTCAGATCATGTACAATTAAGTACAGAAGCGTAATATTAGTACATAAATAACATATACCATGTAAGTATCATATCTAATCTTGAAAAAAGTAGAGATAAGAGGTTAACTTGATACTTACTAGGGTAAGTTAATATAAGAAATATTTTACTACACATAAATGTCACAATATATATAGAAATTTATAGCATGAAGCGATAAGTCATCCCCTATATAATTTCATAATTAGCCACTTATATTTCAGGGCATTTAGCAAGACAAGTCATGAATATGAATTCACAAAGATAACATGCACACATTATGTCGAGGTCGTACGACGCGGTCCAACATAAAAAGAAATGTGCACCGCCAGAGGGTTGAATGGCGTGGACCATAGATGCATCTATTTCTACCGAAGCGATCGGCCCGATCCACAAATATCAATCATCATCAAGAGGGCACATAAGTCACAGTCATAGTCGAATAAATTCACACGAGTTATCAAATGAGTACATGCGTTCTTTTACATTGTTTAAAACCTCTAACAAGTCCTAAGTGATCTCATTAACATGAAAGGATATAAACATTTACAAACATAGCATGATACGGGTCCTAAACTACTCGGACAATTAATATAATTATAGCTGCGCATGAACTTTCGTCACCTCGTGCGTACGTAGCCCCCATAATTAGCACACATGATTTAGTTAACTCACCTATGGGGACAATTCCCTCTTACAAGGTTATAAAGGATACCCACCTTGCTCCAAAGCATACTTCCAATATCAAGAACATGTTAAACCCTCAATTTGGAGCTGAACAATCCATAACTAATTAAAAGAGGTAGGAACTAATCAATACAAGCTAAAGAGTTTGCATTTTAATTACTGAAGTAATTTCCCAACATTAACCATAAGTTTCCTAAAATTTGATCCCGGGCCCATGTGCTCGGATTCCGAAATTATTTGAATAAAGTTGTTCTCTATAGCCTAAGGATCAATAATATATGATTTCTACTGCATTCCACGACAAATTTCGTGGTAAAATCTATGTTTTATCAAAACCCTAGGTTTTGCTCTAATCCTAATTTTTCACTAATTTTTGTGTGTTAATCCATCCAAAACCCAAGTATTAAACTCACATTAAATAGAAATAACTTCCTCAAAATGCTATGTTGAAATCCCCTCGTTGAAAGCTCCCAAATCGCCCAAGTGTAGAGATACAATAATAAATGGCCTAAGTCCCATTTTAAAAGTTGTGTCTAGGCCTCTGATGTCGCATTTGCAACATTAGGTTTGCAAATGCAAACTCACAATTGCAACAAAAGCTTCGCAATTGCGAACAGGATCCCATCCCGCTTCGATCGCAAATGTAACGCTGTCCACCGCCTTCCTTCATCGAATTCGGATGGTTTCCTCGTAAATTCAAGGTCGCAATTGCGAACAATTTGAATCAGGTACACAACTATGACCTGGAGTTGTACTTGAATCACTGTTGAAGAAATAAAAATGAAAATCATACTCTAGCTGAATCAATTGTATTTGTCATTTTATTATGTAGTTTAATTGTTAGATTTCATAATTCTATTAGGACTGGTTGTAATTAGTATTACATTAGATTACTATACCTTAGACTTAGTAATAACAATGATAACATAAACGGTAGGCTAAATGGACTGGGTAAAACGGTCACCTAAATATAAGTTTAAAACTGATACAATCATAGTTAAATCACTTAACTCTAAAACAATTATAAATTGGACTTGAAGTACAAACGCCTGGGCGTTCTATGAATCCAGTTATGAATCTGAATTGGTCAATATTAAAAGCATAGTAGTTTCTGAATTTCAAAATTGTATGATGTTACCTAAGTTGATCTAGTTAAAAATTTATTTTGTAATTCTGCAATCTGATAGTAAGTCACATCTTCTTATTTAAATTAGAATATTATCTTCTCTGATTGAGCAAATAATAGAAACGATTAATGTTATAATAGTGACTTAAGTATTGTACTCTGTCAATTGAATACCGGAGTCATTATCCTGGATCTGTTAATAAACATTAAAATCAGTAGCAATTAAATACAAATTATGTTTGTGGATTGCTGCATCTATCAAGTGTAGTTAAGAATGACAATTACCTCCTGTTTGGCTCTGAATATGAAGGATTTGGGCCCAGTTATGAACTCAGGCCCTGATCCGTATAAAATGGAAACTAAGCATATAAACAGAGGAAGAAATGAATATCGGGCCTTAATGACCCAATTAAATTTGACTGTAGACTGGTGAGCCAGTCCAAAGTCCAGGCCCAATGATAAATATGACCTGGACTCTTGCACACAGTGTTGTAAAAATAAAAACTGAAACAGTTACCTTAGGATGGAAAAACAAAAATAAAAAATGTAGTACACTTAAGATTGGACCTTAATAGAGATGAGCATCACCAAACCACAAATACTTAATTGTGGGGCCCTCAAATAAGTTTCGATATAAAATTCTAGATTCGGAAGGACCGTTTAGCGAATTTCACGGTCTTTCCAAAATTTACAAGACATAGATACTTTAGACGCGATTTGTAATAAATATACATTCCTAATACGGGTGCACATTTATGTGATCCAAATCCAAATCCCGGCGGAGTTGAAATGTACTGGAGTCACAGGCGTACTAGTACAGTGTGACTCGAGATGCATTTTCGCGACGTCGCAATTCTTTATAAAATTAAATGACAAAGCGGAACACTAATAAAGCATGAAAATGAAACATATGAAAAAATCAGATAAAAACAAAGACAGCAGTTGAGCAACCGTGCTAGAACCACGAAATCCGGGAGTGCCTAACACCTTCTCCCGGGTTAACAGAATTCCTTATCCGAATTTCTGATTCGCAGACTGTAACAAAGTCATAATTTCCTCAGTGCGGGATTAACCGGTGACTTGGGATACCATTATTTTCCCAAGTGGCGACTCTGAAATTTAATAAATAAATCCCGTTCCGACTGTCCTTTAAGTGGAAAAACTCATCCCCTTTGGTTATTATATTCCTTTCCCGGAGTGTAGTAAAACTAAAACAGGGCATTGTGCGAAAGCATATATGAGAATTGATGTAAAAAGGAGGTGTGACACTAATCAAATTAACTAGCATGCCCACCAAAGAGGTTGGATAAAACTTAATATAGATGTGGCCTTTTGAAAACTTGAAAAGTGGCATAGGTTGTGTATTCAAGGACAACACTGGAAAATAGATATTAGGATTCCGGAAATTCTGTCATGGCCTATTCCCTCTATATATTGAATTGCAGGCACTTTAGGAAGAGCTACAATTGGTGCATAGGTTCAAACTATTCTGATTGGAAATAGAAACATACTCAACAGAAGTAATAAACGCTATTAATAACGGACATGTCATATTTGCTAATCTATTTCATTCTTGCATGTCATTGATGTGCCAGGAGAAGGGCCTTCTACTTCGGCATAACTTTAATGAAGGAAATACAATTGCGGATGCTCTAGCTAAGAAAGCAAAAATCAAGAAAACAAACAATATTTGTTGGGGAGAACAAAATTGTTTGATTCACTATCGTTTTTTGTGAAACAAATGCTTAGCAAGGATATAAGCGGGGAATGCAATTCAAAACAACTAATTTTTGTTTGTAATATGCTTAGAACCCCAGGAAACCAAAATATTACAAGTGATAATAATTTCTTACATACAGGACTATCTTGCCCCAAGTCATTTCAAGTGACACTATATTATGTAATATGTTGAATGATGCTTACTAGTAATATATATAATCCTATTACTACCCAAAAAAAAAAGGATTGACAGCTGGGACAACAAGCCTTTTCTGTTTTGTCGTCTTATATAGAGTACTTACTAAACTATTGAAAAAACCTAGGTTAAAGTTTGTTTTGACCTTTCCAAATAGTCAGTGAGTGAGTCAACAATACCAAAGTCAAGATTCTGCCACAAAGCTCAATTGGGCAGTGGAATCCCATGCTCCTTGGTCATTGTTTTTGTATTTTCCTCTTCAATCTCGTTTCAAAATTCAAACTGTTTTATTGGCTCGTACATCGCCTTATTTAATGGCATAAAGACAAATTTTCAACATATGTAAAAGTTCTTAAAGGAAACAGCCTCAGTTTCTCATATTTGGGGCAGAAGGAGCATATAATGAGTTTTAACATTTATATATGGCTAAATTATATTGGTCGGGTTCTTCAAAAATATTGTCGTATTCGTGTCAGATCCTTAAAAAATGCACTAGTTTTTGGAGGATCCAAGATGTTAATTTTTAAAAAGTCCGAGGAACATAGTAACTAAAGACCTAGATAAAGCAACTATATCCGCAATTACTTGACACTCAAAACAGAGTTCCTGGACGAGCTTTATGTAAAGGAAAGATGCTAGGTCCAAAGCCATTTTTACCATGTGGCTACATTTCTCAAATGGGGAATGCGCATTGAACCTGAATGTGTGCTATGGCAGGACCATTTAGAAACGAGAGATCATCTTTTTGTGGAATGTCGTTTGCAAGAAACCAATGGAACAGAGTGCTACAATGGCTGAAAGGCCAAGCATATGAAGCAACAAACTGGGAACAACACTTAGTGTGGGCTATCAAGAATGCTAAGGATAGATCTCAGGCAGCTCACATCTTCAAAATGTGCTATTTGGCTCGAATGAAATCAGCGGATCTTTGAAAAGCGGAGCAGAACAATGGAGGTCATAGCTAAGGACATTGCCTATATGTGCAACCTTAGAGCAACAGCTGATATCAGAAGAATACTAGAATCAGTCCTGGAAATGTTAGTGTCTATGAGAAATGATTGATTGGATTTACTAGCTGAGGTCCAGGGGACCAATCAAAAGTGGAATATTTCACTTCAATGGCAATAATACACCACAAAACTGGAAAAAGAGGCCCCCCAAAAAAATAAGGATAGGTACAATAGAGCCAGCTCTAAACTCACTACTTGTCACTATCAGCAAATGCTTAATTTACTCCATGCTTTTCCCTAATTGACATTTAAAGAATCGTGTTTGGACAATTACAAGTAGGACATGTAGTTACAAGATTTAAAAAAATTCCCCACTCTTCTGGTTGCCTAATGTTCAGAATTGTTCTCTAAGAGAGATCATCATTATCAGTAGCTCCTTTCGACTGTATTATAACCCGAGCTCCTGAAGCAAGCCTGTTAAAAGAAACAAAGAGAAAACATCTCAACCAACATAATTCAGTAACAGGGAAAGTAACATATCTTTTTTCACTCATACTTAACTTTCTTCAATTTTGATCACATTTTCTTTCTCCTCTCTGAAAGAGTCTATTCTATTCGAGTGTCTCTTCCCGGATGATGGCTCGGTAATTCTCTTGCTTCCTCCACAGGATGTGCCAGGTGTAATGGTTCGTGAACTGCCTATTCTATCTGATGATATTCTAGGACCTTCAGAAAGAGGGGATTTCACTGTCTCGCTTCTTGCCTGCTGCTTATTCAGGGAAGCCTTGATTGAACGTGGAATGCACTTTGTGCCTGAGCTTTTTTCCTCTTTTTCTTCAGCTGAATCTCCAAGTTCTTTATTTGTCCTGCATCAACAGATTCCATTTCCACTCAAAGTTTAGAATATCGCTTGGTTTGAAGACCTATTACATCATGGACAAGAATCAAACTTGCGCCAACTCGTTTTTCAGAAGGTCAATGGCCTACTATTTTACTTAAATAGGATGTCCTGGAAAAAGTAGACTTACGCCCTGATCAAATCAGTTATCCACATAATTATTCAAGCTAGATATCGGAGGCAGTGAGCATAACGACAAATGACCGCCATAACTGAGGCTCACAGGGAGTGTGTAAATCTTGCAATTGTGCAAATGGCTGTTGCAGTGAACAGACAATAAAATCTACCCGATATTTTTCAAGGTTAAGTTAATAAGAAGAGGTTTCCTCTTAACTATTGCCGTAATAGTGATTTGTTCCTAAAAAGCAAAGATACAATAAAGGCAACCACCATTAGGAAGGACAGAAAAATTAAACATGACAACCATCCTATATTCGCACTATGAATGTTGACATGATTAGAACTGAGGGAAATCAGATAAGCAAAATTTAGTAGCTGCAGATCGTGAAACTACTGCCATACACATACCTAAGGAAACAATTGACATTTATCCTAGTTTTACAAATCCATGGTAGTTTCTAACTAGCAAGAAGCCTGAAATGTCATATTGGTAAGGCATCTATTGAATACGTAGAAGTCATTCTAGTGTTATAATGTAGAGGAATAACAAAAAGTACCAACCTGTCGGCATTGTAAGAAGACGACCGCTTTAGAATGGTAGGCTCCTTGGGCATATTTGTCTCAAGCAGACTGCCACTGAAGTATTCTTTTTCTTCCAATCTCAAACCCATAAACCTAGGATTCTCAGCCAGGCAATCAAGATCTCCTAAAGTTAACGACGTCGAGAACAGAGGAGATGGAAATTTTGAATGCGAAAATCTTGGCCTGTAAGTGGGAATAAGGCCAAAGCTATGATCTTTTACTGAAATTGATCCACAAGAAATTAGTTGCATCAGCACATTCGAGGGCTTTAGCTTAGTTTTTGGAACTCGAAACTCCTCCCCTTCAATTATTCTAAAGCTGTTGAGCTTATTTATATCAGCTCTGATGAGGTTTTCCAACGTATCCGTTCTACCACCTGACGATGATGCACTCGATGAAGATGGAGCAGGCGATACTGTCTCCCGGCATATCTCTGCAGATTCATCTGCCTGTTGAATCTGAATCTCTTGTATTTCATTACTTTCAGGCTCTACAGACCCATCATCTGTAGAAACACCTCTTGTACAAGTTTCTGGACGTGTAGCTTTGCTTGCATTTTCCTCAGTCTGAGTTGAAGCATCAGCCAGCCCGTCGGCCTTATATATCTTGTACTCTGTCAAACTTAATGAACCATTCCATGAAGAACTTTTACCAGCACTGGACTGAGGGGATACCGCTGAAGAACCTGGACGTTGAACAGGTGGTGACGATTCATCATCTTGAGAATTCTTCGTACCTTTCTCATTCATGCTAGACGAAGACGAAGAATCATCCTGGCTTCTAGAAGATGGTGGTTCTGGTAGTAGCTTTGGGTTTGTTGACAATCTAACATTTCCAGCGGGACTAAAGCAACCTGGAAACAGAAGGCCAATATACCAACGGTTATAAGAACCAATAATCTCAAAATCGTAATCCATTCACAAAGAAAAGAAATTCTAGTAGGAAGACACTTCCAATGAAGAATTAATGCAGCCAAAGTCATCCCTTATTCTAATTTCTTTTCGAGAAGGGACCTTTGTTCCAATTTGTTGCAGTAACACTCACAATTATTACACTAAACAGTCATTTGGTTGAGAAAGAAGTTATGGAGGGATTGTAATACATGGATTAATAATACAAGGATTGTAAAGCAAAGATATTTTTAACAATCAAGCGGTTCAAAGTTTATCATTCTATCTACATGGTACACTATACCTGCATTGGATTCATCGAAAAGCTCTGAGCCTTTAAGAACATACTCATTACCATGGGCAGGAAGAATGAGGTCATCATCAGAAAGATCATGCCATACGAATCCATTTTTGTAGCTTCTGTATTTTAAACAAACAAATATTAAGTCCAGAGACAAAAAAAAACTCTTATCATTAAGTCTTTCATTTAAAGCAAAATTTGACAACAAAACTAAAATTGTTAAACGATCTTTACCTTTTGCAAGACCAAGAGTATGATGAAGCCATTCCTCGGCCTCTCAAAACATTAAGCCTCTCAATTACATCTTCAAAAGTATAAGAGCGCAAATAAATTCCAAAGCAAACAACCATATTGGTCAAACATATTTGTACACAATAACAAAAATTGCATTACCCCTCAAGTAAAGACCCTCGGGCGAAGACAAGGGTACTTCAATGAAATGAGGATGCTCAAGCTGTCTATTTCGACATAGATAGTATACCACAGGCACTTTGCCATTATTCAGCCGTGGCTTCTGCTGCTGATACTTAGGTGATTTCTCAGTCCAAACTTTAGCTCTCTCCGGACTCAACTGCCTATACTTCTTCATGCGCCCATCCATTGCAAAATTTCACACACCAAGAAACAAACCCTAACTCAAAAGCAAATCCTTCTCAACAAATACCTAGTGAATCAGTTACACAATCAAATCAGCAATCAACACCAGATACATTACAATTACCACTATAAGCTACAATTAGATCTACAGATGATCAAATCAAGAAAACCCAAAAACAGCAAGAAATCACACGGTTGAAAGAGACAAGAAACGACCATTCTCCATTTCCATTTTCAGACATGAATACCCATTTGCTTACTTAGTCAGACAATACTAAACTAAGCATAATAAGATCAAAAAAATGGAATTTTGATAAGTACCCACATACCCAAATGTCTTAAAAATCAATTTTTTGCACACAATATTATCCATTTTCAGATATGAATACTGAATACCCATTTCTTATTTATTCAATAGAAGAGTAAATTTAGTATACAAGAATCTTTATAAGTAGCCACATATAGAAATGAGTTAAAGAATCAATTCTTGCACAATATTATGGAAAATAAAGATGACCATTTAAGCCCAACCTGAGAGGTAACATGGACTATTCGTGTTTAATGCATGACAAAGGGGACCATAGTGAGTGGCATTGGGAGGGAAAATGGATGGGATTGAAGTTAAACTGACAGAGTAAAACAGATGGACTTATCGAAAAGACAGTGTAGAAATGAAAGGGACTGGTTAGATACGCAAAAAAAGAGTAAAGGAAGAAGCTTTTTATTTCTTTCACTCTGTTGCTTTGGATTTGTGTGTGGAGTTTTAGAACTATAGTGGTAGTGTGAGTTCTTTGATGGTTTCTTTTTTGCTTTTTCTTTAACTTTTGCTATGGCTTTTTCCTCATTTTCTGATTCTGTTTGCTTGTGAGAGAGATGTTGTGGCCTATTCCTATTCCCATGGGGGGTTGGGGTTTCCTTTCTGTGGCTTTTTTCTGCTACAAATTGTTTTGATTTAATTTTGGTTTTGGTCCCTTTCTTGTCTATTTTCATATCTTCTTCCCCTTTTCCTACCTCTTTGTAATATTCCTATTTCCAATTTTATCCCCTTTTCACAATTACGTACTAATAATCAACTGGAGAAATTTAAAAATAGTCAGATTAACAACTGATCATTTAAAAATAGTCTAATTTTAAAAGTAATTGAAATTTAGCCATTTTTTATATAAAGATAAATCTGAGCGAAAATACTATTCAAAATGCAGAAAATACGCTCGCATATTATACGGGAGTTCCAAGATAACTATGTTGGAACTCCCATATAATATGTGGGAGTTCAAGTATAATTATGCTGGAACTCCCGCATAATATACTGGAGTTCCACCAAGTATAAATGTCCAGTATGATATACTGGAGTTGGGTTAATTTCGTTGATGGTCATTAAACTATCCTTTAATTTTAGTAAAGTCATTCAAATATTTTTTGTCACTTAAGAGTAACTAAACTTTATCTTTGTTACTTAAAAATCATTTTGCCTCAAACTTTCACCATAAATATGACATGGCATACATTTTAATTAAAAAGATTCAAAGAAAATGCCACATAAGCTTACATGGGCATACCCACATTAAGATTTATGTCTCCTTTATTATAACTTGACCCAAACTCCAAATGGGTTTCATGGATAACAAACCGCACATAGAATAGCTCTTATCAGGTCAATCACATCCCTCTTTAAATATTAAATTCTATATTATTTTAATTAAATTCTATATTGATTTAAAATAATTAACCTAAAATACAAAGTTTATAATGCACCTTTATAATTATTCTATACTAAAATAATTTATGCTATAAAGTTTTTATTTTATTTGTATGCCATATCCGAGTCATTTTATAACTCTACCGAATAAGAATTTTGCAACATTTCTTCTTCTTCTTCTTCACAGAAAAATGAGGGTCTTGATTTCTTCTGCTACCCCAAAACAGTTGGTATTATTACAACATGATGTTAATCTTCGCCAAGAGGTTATCAATCAACTAAATAAGGTGACATGTTTTAAATCTTTTTATACATCTAAGTGTTATATGCATTTTGAGTATGTGTTAGTTTTTGTTTATCAAATTATTTCTGTGTTTTTGTTCTTTACTTTGTGGTTGTTCGGTGTGTACATGGGAAATATAAAAGTATAAGGAAGCTCATTTTGTGTTGTTTTTCATGCCGTCTTTTGCTATTTGAATGATCGCTATAGTCCATATTGAGTTCTCTGAGAATGATCTAATTGTGTATTTTTTATTTTTTCTAATATTAGAGATATCAAAACGGGCTTGCGGGTTACAGAAATAACCTTAAAGTGGATGATTATAAATTATGTCCACGCTTGTCTTATGGGCAGAACTTCAAGTTTAACAAGTGTTACTTTTCGCTTGTCCCATGGGCAGCATTGAATGTGCATTATATCGCGGAAAAGGTAAAAACTTTGTATTTTAGAAAAATTATTTTAAATTAATGTAAAATTTAATTAAAAATAATGTGAAATTTAATATCTAAACAGGGATGTGGTTGATCTGGTAAGAGCTATTTTATGTGAAGTTTTTTACCCATGAAATGCATTTGGAATTTGGGACAAGTATTAAAGGAGACATAGATCTTAATGTGGGTATGACTCATGTAAGCTTATGCGGTATTTTCTTTAAAAAAATTAATTAAAATATATGTCATGTCATATTTATGGAGGAAGTTTGAGGCAAAATAATTTTTAAGTGATAAAGATAAAGTTTAGTTACTTTTAAGTAACAAAAAATAGTTGAATGACTTTACTGAAATTAAAGGATAGTTCACTGACCATTAGCAAAATTAACCCTACTAGAGTTTTGAGCAGTGATGCTCTAGTCTCCCATATATTATACATGAGTTAGCAAAGTATACCGGTCCAGCATAATATGCTAGAGTTCGTACACAAATACACCAGACTCCCGTATATTATACGGGACCAGTCTTTGTTGCAGCAAAATAATGGCTATTTTTCATTGATTTGGTAAACGATGACAATTTTTGATTGACCAGTGCAAAAACTAGCTATACCGTGCTATTTTGACATAATCAACTGATATCTAGAACATATGCTATTTTTTTAATTCTAACTCGATTAAGTTACTGGATTCTAAATAAAATAAATATTAAATAAATTAGTCGGAGCTTATTGATCCGATTAATTCAAATCCGTGAATATAAGATCCATTAAAAGAAAAGGAATTTTATTTATTAATTTTCAATGTTCAACCTAAACCTTTGGCAAAGGATAGAAGATGTCATTCTTCTAAGCACACATCGTTAGGGGTCATTTGGTTTATATATATAAGTTATAATGAGATTGGTTAGGTTAATTATATTGAAATTATTTATGCTCGAAGTGGTTATCCTCGTATTATTTTTAATTAATTATTTGGTATATTATATTAATTCTGATATTGTTAATTTTAGTGTTTTATCTTGGGATAACTTATTCTATGATTACTATTCCACTATATGTTAGGTATAAGTTGTTTCAATGCTATTTTTAATCCTGAGATAACTTATCTCAAAATTATTAACCAAACAAAAGATAAAGATATACTAATTTTTATCTCAAAATTATTTTTGCTTATCCAACATATAGAATATTTAGAAAATTATTTTTGTGAAGGATGGTCCGGGCATAGGAGGAATGATAGATTAGGTAACAATTCCGAATATGAATTAACTTTAAACCATTAATTTAAATCAAAGCCAAAGAAAAAAAGATTTTAGTTAAATATCAAAATATAACTCTGCTGATGTGAATTTCATAAACTATCGCTTTTAAAGTCAGACAACAAAAAGGTGTACACTAACTAGCACGTCAAAATAATCTAACTATGATAATTTTCCAAATATTAAATTCTGTAAGATGTGTCCACCTAACAGTTTGTGGACTTGAATAGTGGGATAGTTATAAGAATTCATATAGATTAATTTTGAATTTTGAAATGAAGGTATAATTAATTATTTGTTTGTTTTATTTAAATAAATGTCGCTTATTTTAGATCACAATCAAAGTAAATCATGTCTAAACGGACCTTAGTAGACATACGATAAAATAAGCAATATAGGAATTTGAGATATTGAACCTAATTTACTCTAAGGGTGTGTTTGGTATGAAGGAAAACATTTTCTGGAAAATGTTTTCCAATTTTCCCATGTTTGGTTGGCTTAAATGTTTTGGAAAACATTTTCCTTATCAATTCATTTTTCTCCAATTGGAGGAAAATGTTTTCCTTATCAAAAGAAGGGAAAACATTTTCCAAAGCTCTTCTCAACCATTCTCACCCTCACCAACCCACCCCACCCCCTCTCCAAAAAACAGTTTTTTTTTAGAAAAATTTCAGTTTTTCCGTTACCATCCACCCTACTACCCCTCCACCCCACCCCGCAAAAAAAATTTCTTTTATCTTAATTTTTTTTTCTATAATTTTAAATTTCTGTTTTCTTATTTTTTTGCACCACCCACCCCACCCCCTACCCCCTCCCCCACCCCCCACCGAAAAAAATTTAAAATATATTTTTCAGTTTTTAATTTTATTATTTATCATTTAAAGACTCAATATTTTACAAGTTCCAAAATTATGAGTTCGGAAGTTTACGGGTTTAAAAATTATAAATTACCGATTCGAAAATACGCGAATTTTGCGTTAAAAAGTAAAGTATCACATTAGTTCCTTTAGATTGTGTCAATTTTTAGAGACTTCGAGAAGGGGAGGGGTGGGGGAGGTGGGAGGGGGAGGGGTAGGAGAGTTGCAAAAAAAATAGTTTTCTAAAAAAACTATTTTTTACTCTCTAACCAAACATAAAAAATATTTTCCGGAAAATATTTTCCACTTACCAACCAAACAAGAGAAAATAAGTGATAAAATCACTTATTTTCCATAAAAACATTTTCTAGGAAAACATTTTCTATGGAAAACATTTTCCTTCATACCAAACACACCCTAAGTGCATTTACTATTCCAACAGACCAAGATTTACAGTAAAAAAATACTCTTCACTGATTACTTATTTTAATTGCATGTGCTGAGTTTGAAAAAAAAAAAAAAAGTTACCTTTTGTTGTGAATACTTTATAAGCATGAGCTACTAAAATGGCTATCATATTAAATACTCTTTCCCTTTCAACTTAGACGAGGTACTTTTCTTTTTTGTTTGTTCCAAACTAAATAACATATTTTTAAATTTAGAAATAATTTAACTTTAAAATCTTTATTTTATCATCGTACCCTTAATCAGAAGCTTTTATAATCACACAAATATTATGGTCCCATAAAGATTTTATCCCTTAAGCTTTTAAAATCAAAGTTTCAAAATTTTTTTCTTTTTTCTTAAACTCTATGCCGAGTCAAATTATATTATCTAAATTGAAACTAAGTGAATATTAGTTTTGCTTAAGCAGGAATTAGTTGCTCAATGTGATGTTAGCTTGTTGATACATAAACAAAGGTACAAAGAATATAGAAAGGAACTGACAAAGACACAATATTATTCTTGTCAATGCCCACTCCACTATGTTCATGTTTTCAAAAACATAGCTGACTCAGTAGTGGATTAAGTAATTGACTAACTAATAAATAATATTACTATGTTTAAAGTTAAGTGACACTTTCTTTGATTGCTTCTTGATCCGGGCGTTTGAGTACGAGTCGGAACTCAATTGTGGTTCTTTTGACTTTAAAATATATAAATAAGTGTAAAAAAAATTATCTTTCTATGTATAATGTCAAAATACCCTACGCTATAACTTAACGGTAACTTTTATCGTTAAGGCATAGTGCGACATATTTTTGACGATATATATACTGACGATTTGACTGACAGGTACAAGGTATAGAAACTACGCGCTATATCTATATAAAGTAAAAAAAAATGGCGCGCTATACCCCTGATTAAATAATCTCATTCGTCTTCTTCCTTGACCAAAACTCCTCCTCCCTCATTATTTTTACCTTCTTTGCTCCCCCCCCCCTCCCCACACACACTTGGACCTCAGCCACACTCAGTCAGAATATCATCACAAGCCCCTCGACAATAGTAAAACAGTAGTTCTCAGCCCAAATTATCATTTAAAACATCATTGAAGACTCAAATCTGAGTAAAAGTGGCTGAGTTGAAAAATAGTGGAGAAACAATATGACTGAGTTCAAGTAAAGAGTCAAAACAGTGAAAAAACAGTGAAAATAATCCCGAAAGATCAAATAGTTGGCACGAAGCCCAAATATGGCAATCAGCCCAAACAACAGTGATAACAAATAAATTCTAGTCAAATACGCAGTAAATTCATCAATCATGACGGACCAAGTCGCAAAGAAGCCTATAATTCCTGGTATTCTTTCCATCCAGGTTCCCCAAAGATGTATCATGGTCTTAAAGATACTAATTGGTGAAACATCATGAAAAAGAACGTCACAGACTTTGTAGCTAGTTGCCCAAATTGTTAGCAAATAATGGTGGGCCCTTCCTATCACACAAAATGCTAATAGGTCCACGTCGTAGTAGAGCATCGTGTTATTGTGGTTTCACTCTTTCGAACTCAAATTTTCAGCCAAATTACTTTTTGAATACACTCAATCGAGGTATTTCAATTTATTTTATGTCGAAACTTGTATAATAATATATATTAGTTGATTTGAATGTGTTTCCATGTCGTTTTGTGTTTTATTTGCGAAACTAGTATGTTACATTTATTCGGACTTAGATATTACTGTTCCAAAAAAAAGTAAAATTGAAAAATACTTTTTTTGTTAATATCCGAATTTAGATATTAGTGTTTCCATGACGTTTTTTGTTTTATTTGTGAAACTAGTCTGTTATATGTATTTTTTTGAATGTAATGTGATTAAAATGTATTTATTGTTTATACTTATTTTATATTATTTATTAGTGTAGTAAATGTAGAACCTTTTAGCGTAGAATCCCTATAGTTTAAGTATCTTTTATACTGGTAGATGAAAATACAAACTTTGTACAATTAAATAATTAAAAATTGAGAAATTAAATGATCAAACAAATACACAAAATTATAAAAATATTAAATTTGATACACAATATTATTAATGATAGTTTGGTGCTATTGGGCCTTAAATATCGAGCCTGGAACCTATAGGAATACAAATTTTGTACAATATTATAATTAAAATTTTAGAAGTTAAATTACAAAACAAACACACAAAGTTATAAAATTATTAAAATTGACAAACATAATTATTTTTGGTGCTACTATGCCTCAAATATTGAGTCTAGAACCCATAGTAATACAAACTTTATACAATTAAATAATTAAAAATTGAGAATTTAAATTATAAAACAAACACACAAAATTATAAAAATATTAAAACTGACACACATAATTATTTATGATAGTTTGGTGCTATTGGACCTCAAATATCAACTCTTGAACTCATAGGAGTACAAACTATGTACAACTAAATAATTAAGAATTAAGAATTTAAATTATAAAATAAACACACAAAATTATAAAAATATTAAATTTCACATACATAATTATTCATGATAGTTTGGTGTTAATGGACCTCAAATAAATATAAACTTTGTACAATTAAATAATTAAAATTTTAAATTATAAAACAAACACACAAAATTATAAAAATATTAAATTTAACACACATAATTATTCGTGATAGTTTGGTGCTGCTAGGCCTTAATATTGAGCTTGTAACCCAATAGATATATTATATATACCCCGTCCATTTACAGATTAAACATACAATTAACATTGTTTAATTTACAGCTGACGAAATGGACGTGCCGTCTATACATCCTGGACCTTTTTCCTCCGATGAGCTATTAGTATTACAAGGCAATCATAGGTCCGCCTACGTATGGGAGGGAGAGCTATTGGACCATTTCGCGCCAGGAGAGTTGACAACTTGTAGGACTTTAAGAGGGACAAATATTTCCATCCATGTGTAGCCCAACGCCTGCACACCCATATCATTATTGACTAATGACTCAATTTTTATTTGGCTCATCCATGTTGTGAGCACGTGATTTTTACCCTACACATGAGTTATTCCTATAAAATTCAAAATAAATGATTTTTCATTATTTTTATAAATTTTGTGTGAATTTTGTGTTAGTTGTTTGCATGTTATTTGCGTGTGATAAATGAAAATACAAAAATTTGCATATTTAGGAAATTAATTCATTTTTAACAAATTAAAGAAAAAATCAAAAAAATTAGTTAGCTTTTTAAAATTGAAAATTACCAAAAATTAGTTAGTTTTAATTAGTTCTAAATAATTATTAAAATACAATAAAATAAAATAAAAATACAAGTTAGAGTAAAGAAAACAAGGGAAAAAACAAAGAATAGAAGAAATGGGCCAATAACCCAAAAATCCCGGCCCAAACCGGGCAAAATCGCCCCAGCCCACACGCCCAACTTACCCGGCCCAACCCCATCTCCCATCTTTCAATCTGGACCGTTGATGATACTTCATCCAACGGTCCAGAGCATTACCCTAATTCTAATTACCCAAACCCCCCCCCAAAACCCTAAATTACATTCATTTGTTATATCTCTTCAAAGACCAGCCGCCTCCCGCCCGTCGCCACCGTCCGCCGCCGCCGGAAATCGCCCCACGGCGGTTCCGGCGGTCCAAACCACCCAAATTTAACACCGTAGAACCACCTTAACCCCCTCTCTTCGAATCCATGCACGGTTTGGTTTGAATCAACCTAGAACCTCTCGAATCTTCGATTGAAGATTCGAACCAAACTAAAACCGACGCCAAACCACCCCAAATTTATACCACACCTTCGCCGGACCTTCCCCATGTCAATGCCAAACTTGGTTTGGCTCAAATATAACCGGAAACCGTCGAACCCCAAAACACATGTCCAAGAACCCTAAAAACCGAAAAGAGATGTAATTTGCCGGATTTCATTAAATTGGGGTCTAATAGACCTTAATTGGATTGTTTTTACTTAAAAAACATTTCAATTAAAGTCTTTTCGACCCCGAATGCAAAGACCCAAGTCGGCCGAGCCCTTTCTTCTTCGAAGGTATTTGTTTTCTTCTCTGTTTTGTTTAATTATACTCGTCGCTTTAGTAGTTCTCGATTGTTGTTGATTTCGTTGAGATTCGGATGCCATTTTCTTTTCTCTCCTCATCTCTTTGGGACCTTTTATTTGGTCGATCTGTTAGTTGTTATTCTTCGCTGTTAACGGGTAATTGTGAGTCGAATTCGATTCGTTGTTAATATCGTTAAGTTGTTTGATGTTGAATTTACAAAGTGCTATCCAAAATTTGTGTGATCACTGCTTGTCGGCTTTGGTTATCGATTACATATATCGTAATCGGCTAATCGAATGTTGTCAAATACGTGTTCACGTCAATTAGCGTCGTCGATTAGTTAGCTTCGTATTCTTTTTTTTCTTTCTCTCTTCTTTGGCCGAGAATACTGTTTTGGTGGTTGTCAATTCTAAGGTTCTGTTTTGTCTATTTGATTACCAATGTTGTCGAATATGTGTTCGCGTCGATTAGCGTCGTCGAACAATTAGCTTCGTATTCCCCGGCACTTGGCCGAGAATTCTTGGTTCACTGCTTTTGCAATTGTTTGGATATCAAATGTACATGCCGTAATCGTTTAATCGAATGTTTGACGATTAGTTTTCTGAGTATGTTTGTTAGCACATTAAGACAGTAATCGAATCAAGAAATTTGGAGTTTGTTGTGACTTTGGATTAGAGGTGTTTGAAAGCTTTGTGTTTGTTGTTTGTTTGTTGTTGTGACTGTTTGATGATGTTAAGATCAGACTTCACAGTGTGTTAAATAACACAGGGATTCCAGGGGTAATTTAGAGTTCAAATTTTTCTAAAATGATTAGTTTAATTGTTCTGTCCAGTAGGTACTGAGGAACACCTAAATTAATACATTGTGAGTGCCCCTAAGAGTTGTAAAGAAAAGATAACATGGAATGATGATAAAAGTGGGCTGCCAGCATCAGTTTTAAAAGACTTTGAATATTTTTAAAAAGAAAAACAGCAGGGAGGAATGATGAAAAGGGTTAAGGGGGTTCACATGGGCTAAGGGAATAACATGGGGAAAGCTGGAACACTTTAGAAAAAAGGGGGGTCTGTTTTGATCTATAAAAGGAGAGGAAAACACATACACAAGGACACACAGAGAGATTCACAAACTCACAGAAGACTCTCTGGAAAATACATTCTCACATTTTGAGACAGATACATAACACTCAGATAGAAAACACTGAGTATACACACATTCACAGCATAGACACTCACGTACACTCATACAAATACACATAAGTATTCACTGCTTGCTGTGGTTCTCCTGTTGTTGCTATCATTCTGCTGCTGTGTGTGTTGTTCTTCTGTTGCTTCTGTTGCTGTTGTTCTGTTTGTGGTTGAATTGCCTGCTGTGTGGATCATTCTTCTGTTGCTTCTGTTGTTGTTGTGGCTGTTTGTTGTTGTGCTGTTGCTATCATTCTGTTGCTGCGGATGTTGTTATGGTTGTGGTTGTTGTTAGTTGCTATCTGCTGCTGCTGACTCGCCTCTCTTTCCTCTTGTTGTAATTCAATCTCCAGGTACATATCTTTGGACTTGGCACTCTTGTACCAGAAAATTTGAAATGAAAAGCTATCTTTGAATCCTTTTAGTTGAAGCTATTACATAGATAGTCCTGTTTAGCTATTTATCAAACTAAAGACTGTTAGCAAAAATAGATATTGTGTAGTTATTTGTTTAAAGGATTAGAAATGCATATAGTCTTGTATGTTTACTTAGCTCTTACTTCGGCATGTATGAATTGAAATAAAATCCGCCGGGCTTGTATTATTTATCATTGTAAACTTGGTTTATTTTGAGATTGTTGACTCAAATAGACATTTTTTTATCTATACTTAATTAGTTTCTGTTCTTGTTAGTACATGTTCGGGACTCGTGTAAGTTAAAACTAGCCAATTCGGCTTGGGATTGCTTTTGATATTTTATAGGTAATTGTTTAAAGTCAAAGTGATTTAAACATATTTAAAGTGTTGGTTTGATTAATGTTAGCTATTAATATAAGATGTTTGGGATCATTTTCGAGGTCTTCCTTGAAATCTATTTGTAATTAAGCAAACAAGATGAGTTAGCCTATGCTTTAAATGCCAATGTTAGGTCAATTTCAATCGTATAGTTTGAATTTCGCCAATTAACATCGGATTAAGGATAGTAAAAATCCAAAGTAAACATTTTGCTTTAAATAATGGACTAAGGTGAATTATTTCTATTTCGCGTATTTTGATTAATTTTTCGTTAGTTTATTTTTTTTTATTTTTAATCTCCGGCCTTAAGTCAAAAAGCTATGAAATAATACATCATTTGGTATGGGTCTTTAATTGGAAATAATCTTAAGGGATATAATGTTAAATAAATTGATTTTTGGCTTAGTCTTACAATGGCTTTAATTGTGGACACATTCGCCTGACATGATTTTTTGATGCGTCAAAAGAAAAGATTATACGTACGCGTAACTCAATTCTTTAATTACGAATAATTTAAGTGATTTAAAAGCGGTAAATAATTATAAAAGAACATAAGTTATAACATATATTAAAATTAGATATTTTTTAGCCATTTGTAATAATTGAAGCGATCGTGCTAGAACCACGGGATCCGGGGGTGCCTAACACCTTCCATTGGGTCAATAGAATTCCTTACTTAGAATTTTCGGTTCGCAGACTTCATTTGGAAAGTCGAAATTTCCTCGATCCGGGATTTGAATAAATCGGTGACTTGGAACACCATAATTTATTCCAAGTGGCGACTATGAAATAAATGGAATAATCTAATCCCGTTTCGAACATTGTCACTTAAAGTGGAAAAACTCCCTTGCGCTTCTACCCTCGGGTAAGGGCGCGCCAAAAGGAGGTGTGACAGCTCTGGCGACTCTGCTGGGGAATAAAACTCAGGACTACCGGTTCGGGGTTTAAGAATTCGAGCTTTGAATAATTATTTTATTTGGCTTATTTATTATCTGATTTTATTACATGTTTATATTTTATATGCTAAATGTTGCTTTACCGCTTTGATATTTTGTGAACTGTATATAAATTGTGCCGATACCTGTTTTTTTTTCTTTTCTAAGTCTTTTGAAATATAATACCGGGCATTTTCTGGACATAGCCCATTTTTCTCAAGATAGCCGTGGTGCTTGGCACCCGGTGAAGGATTTTGTAGTCACACATGTTTAGGCGGAGAGTTTTGTCAATTAAGCCGGAAAGCCATGCTACCGGTGCAATGACACTCTTCGGCTCGAGTTGTCCGCTCGAGTTAAAGCCAGTCTAGACACTTTTCCAACGGGATGATGACTTAGAATAACAAAACCTTATGCCGGATCCCCGATAGGAACGTTTATTTGCATCATGTGCATATTTGACTTAGGAGGCTCAACACAGGGGTTGGGCCTGTCTAGGACAGGTGTACCTGAAACAAAAAGACCAACTTGTTGCATCTTTCTGTGTGCATTTATTTCGATCTTACATGCTGACCGGTTTGTTAAAAGAGAGGAAGAAGTGGAAAACGTCAGGGTATATAGTCAAAATAGTTTTATGAAAAATAGTTAGTTCTTTAAAAATAAATTCTGAAAAAAAAAACGCAAAAAATAATTTCCAAATAAATTTTTTTTTAATTTTACGAAAATAATTAGTTCTTTAAAAAATAAAATTTGGAAAAATGCAAAAACTTCCAAATAAATTTTCCTAATTTTTTCTTCTTTTTTTTGTTGGTTTCTGGGATGTAACCACACCACTCTCTTAGTGCTGATTTTTTTATATTTATAATATCTTACCATTTTGACAAAAGGGGATTGCTCTGATGGTAAGCCACCTCTACTTCTAACCGAGAGGTTGTGAATTCGAGTCTCCCCAAGAGCAAAGTGGGAAGTTCTTAGAGGGAAGGATGCCGGGAGTCTATTTGGAAACAGCCTCTCTACCCCAAGTAGGGGTAAGGTCTGCATACCCACTACCTTCCCCGGACCCCACTAAGTGGGATTATACCGGGTTGTTGTTGTTGTTGTTGTATAATACCTTACATTTCCCAAAAAAGAAAAAAAAACTACCATCAAAGTTACTATCTACCTGAGACTGAGTTCCTTTAAAAATAATTTGTTTTATAAATGCTGTTTAAAAATAGTTTGTTTCCTTTTCTTAAATTAATTTAGTTCTTTTATTTTTGAACTACGCAAGTTTGATTCTCACCAAACATGAGATACGTAGGCAACCCATATCGGGCTCAACTAATACTGATTTTTTTTTAGGGAAAACAATAATAAAAATATTAGAATTAGGATTTTTGTTCTTAGTCGAGAGTTAGGAAATTTTGCAAAAATAGCCAAACGCCTCAAAAGGGCGCCGGAGGACTAATTTCGCAAAACGGAATATAGACATCACACTGGTATCCTGTTATACAGCCTTCAAATCTTCTTCATCAAGTGCTGAAAGGCCGTATTAACAAGATTCGTTTTTTTATATATAATAATAATAAAATAAAATAAAAAAAAAAAATTTTTAAAAAAAATATCTTAAGTCCATTTTTTTATCTTTTCTAGGATCAACATGACTTCCTCGCAACGAATCGGCTAGAAAAGGGTGAGAGACGAAATACCACCTATGTTCATGGTCCAGGACAAGACCCCAGATCGGCTCTGTAAATGGTGGACTAGTTTTTCAGCTTGGGAAAGAAATCAAGTTCACAAGCACCTCAAGTTTCTTCCGGACATCATGATGATAAAACCGGACAAAAATGTGATCAGAGCTTTAGTGAGTTTTTGGGACTCAACAAGCAATGTGTTCAGATTCCGGGATTGCGAAATGACACCCACTTTGGAAGAATTGGGCGGACTCACAGGACTCGAAAGAGATTTGCACAAGATGAGACCTGCAGCTCCTAGGCAGATGGGTGTGAATAACTTCTTGAAAAAGTTATGTCTCCGGCGGGTTCCCCTGGGTTGTCTGGAGAACGGTTGGGTGCCACTGGATTATCTCTACGACAGATTTGGTGATAAGAAAGGGTTTGAGAAATTCTCAAATGCTGAATTTGTTAACCAGCTGAATTATGACGCCTGGGGAGATTTAAGAATCTATGCTTTCATGATCGCTTTTTTGGGAACCATGGTTTTTCCCGAACGTGGTGGACGCATCAGAATCCGTTTAGCTGCGGTGGTCTCATATCTACGGAGTAACGAGGAACACACTGTTCTTCCGATGATACTAGGAGACATCTTCCGGGCCTTAACTCGGTGCCAAGAAGGACAAGACTATTTTGAGGGTTGCAATATTTTATTACAAATGTGGTTTATAGAGCATCTCTATCATCACCCAATTGTGATAAACTTCAAAGCGGATTGGCTGAATTATATTCGCTGTCATACAAACAGAGCCGCCCGTTGTAACCTTCCGGAAGACTTGAGGACTTGGCAAGAACTTCTCAACTCTTTGAGAGCAGATCAACTTACCTGGAATTATTATTGGTTCCCTTCCGCCAAAATCATGCATATGTCGACATACCGCCCATTCTACATACTAATGGGTTTCAGGGGTTTCCAACCATATGCCCCGCTACGTGTCATGCGGCAGTTGGGAAGAGAACAGAAAAGGGCCCCGATTGAGGATATGCGATCATTTGTATGGGAATTTGTGACAGAAGAGACCCCGAGGGAGACTTATGCACAGAAGGTATGGTTCGGTAGTCGACTCTCCGACATCAACGAGATGGTTGCCGATCGGGAACGGGGAGAAGTGAGTCTCGCTTATCTTGAATGGTTCCACAACCAATCAATACCGGAGCAAAGGTCAGAAAGGTCAGTGAAGTATGCCGTAGATTGGGAGAAAGAGGTAGAAACCCGAGTAAGGGAGGCTAAACATGAGACAGCACAAGATTTTCAATCTTGCATTAACACCTTAAAAGAAGACAAGGGAATTTTGGAAGCTGCCATGGATATACAACAGGCTGATTTTGATCGGGAAAGGGCCGGTTGGGAGCAGGAAAGAGAAGCACTCCAAACTCAAATTCGAGAGATGCAATTGGCCGCAGAGAGGTCAAGGAGGAGTCGGAGTGATCAGATGCTAATAAACGATTTGGAAAGGAAAGCCTTTGAACACCAAGAAGACTTGGAGAAGGCAAAAGCGGCCTTTGGTTGCAGTCCGGACAAAATGGAAGAGAGCAGCCCACCAAGAAGCACTCCGTCTACAACAAGTAGAGAAAGACTATGATGTAATCATCGTTGATTTGAGAAAAGCAAATGCCACTCTTAAAGAGCGAACTCTCAGGCAAGTCCAGGATGCTAAAGCAGATAGAGACCGTTGTCACAACTTGATGGCGCGGATGGAAAGGCAAATAGACAGGCTCTTGGACCATATCTTCGGCAACTCTCAAGTATTAGGGGCAAAGAACAGACACATAGGGCAGCTGCTCAGAGAAAAAGACATGATCAGGACCAGGATCAATGAGATCGGGCACTACATTACTATGAGGTGTTTGAACTGCGAACGAGCACCCCGGCCTACCCTCTTCTCTTCAATCATGGAATGTGTCCACCAAGTCATGGCAGAATTGGGGAGTATACAGAAAGATCTTGCACCGAGAACCACAGCAAGGCCAAACAACGCCCCCCGGCGCAAAGATTCGAGGCGTTGGAACATGCTTAGAAGAGTCTGTTATTTCAGAGTCTGTTGTCCTTTTAAAAGTTTTTCTCCATTGTTGTCTTTTGCAAGTGTTTCAAGTTTGAAGTTTGTTGAAATAAAATTCATGAACATTTCATTCATATCTTATGTCTATTGTTTTAGAACTACGCTCGGTCTGATTCACGCGGGGACGTGATACGTAGGCAATCCACATAAGATTCGACCACCGCTAAAAAAAAAAAAATGGGGAGATTAATAACAATAAAGTTTTCAAGGATAAGAGAAGAAGAAAAAAGAAAAGCTGGAATGACGCATGCGAGGAATACATGTAGAAATGGTTAATTGATTAGGTGCATAACATCCAACGTGCGATAACATGCCTGTTAAATTCAGTGAGCTAACAAGTTTGTTGCAATTTCCAGAAAGTTTAGCAGTGACTTGACAGAGTATACTGGCCGATCACCCTTACCATACCAGATCAAAAGGTCCAATTCCAGCAAGCATGTCTAGTTCCGACAAAAGTATCGATGGGGAGAAAACAGAGATACAAATCATGAAAGAGGAGATGGACCGGTTAAGACAGCAAATGACAGAGATGCACCTAGCCTGGGCTAGGGGACAATCATCACCAAACCTTCCTACTCTTACACCAGCACCAGAGCGTCCGCCCATTGATCCCTCGACGAGTGCACCAATCTATCCTTACTATCAAGGGGAAAACCCATATACCTCCCCGGTTTCACCAGTCAGGCAAAATCCTCCTCCCCCGGTTACCCCTGTCTTTGTGGCACCTCCATCTTGCTCCTTTACAAAAATCGTCCAGTGAGCCGCTTTTTCAAATCCACGACAATCATTGTTATTCTCCTGAGCCTACCTTTAAGGCTCCTGAACCGCATTCACACACCCCTCACCGGGATAACCCGGCAGAACCGGACAAGCACCTCCCAAGTTTGGAGCATGAGGAAGTTATTCGAAAAGTTAAAAGCCTGGAGCAGTCCTTCAGGAATATGCATGGTTTGGGCAACCAGGTCAGTGTCGCTTACAAAGATCTATGTCCATTCCCGGATGTACAGTTGCCGGCCGGGTTTAAAATGCCCAAGTTTGACCTATACGAGGGACACGGTGATCCAGTAGCCCATCTTCGAGGGTTTTGTAGTAAAATGCGAGGAGCCGGAGGACGAGACGAGATTCTGATAGCTTACTTCGGTCAGAGTTTGGGGGGATCTGCACTAGAGTGGTACACTAGGCAGGATCCCAGCAGATGGTTTACATGGGATGATTTGGCTCAAGCATTCATTGGCCAGTTCCAGTACAATCTTGAAATAGTCCCAGACCGCTTATCATTGCTAAAGTTAGAAAAGAAACCCGCCGAAAGTTTCAGAGAATTTGGGTTCCGCTGGAGGGAACAGGCAGCAAGGGTAGATCCGCCTATGAGAGAGAACGAGATGGTGGATTACTTCTTACAGACACTAGAGCCAACCTATTTCGGACATCTGGTGACGTCCGTCGGTAAGTCATTCACCGAGGTGATAAAGATGGGGGCTATGATCGAGGAAGGCTTGAAAGCCAACAAGATCATGAGCTACTCAGCATTGAAAGCCACCACTCAAGCTATTCAAAGTGGCACCGGAGGGGTGCTTGGGAAAAAGAGGAAAGAAGAGGTCGCGGTAGTTGATTCCGGAGCATGGTTCAGGAACAGAGGCCCCGCACCCCAGTATAATTCGCCACAGCCCCACCAACAAAATTACTCTCACAATCCATATAACCATCTACAACACTATTACCCAACACCGGATGCTCACTTCACCGTCCATCATGCCCAATCATATGCTCCACCTCCCGTCCAGTGCACCATGGCGTGCGCCAAATCCACAGAATAATTACCCACCCCCAAGAGCCTATAGAAATCCCACGGGTGCGGGCTTTCGCCCAAACCAAGCATTCAAGGGCGACAGGGCGCCAAGGCCAAAGACTTTCACTCCCTTGGGGGAGTCCTATACACTAGTTTGTTCCACCGTTTGAAGCAAGTAGGGTTGCTAAATCCGGTTGAAGCTAAGCTACCAAACCCTCTTCCAAAGAATCTGGACCATTCAGTAAATTGTGCATACTGCTCAGGATGTCCGGGACACGACACGGAAAAGTGTTGGAGGTTGAAAACAGTCATCCAGGAGCTCATCGACACTCGCAGAATTGAGGTCCAGACTCCAACGGAGCCCAACATCAACCAAAATCCACTTCCAACTCATCATGAGACCAACATGATCGAGTTGGTACGGGTAGAAGAAGGAAAGGAGAAAGCCTCTCAGACTGTAATGATGATCAAGTCTAGCGGGGTAGGAATGAGAAAAGGGCCAAACCTTGATGGGTCACTCATGTGCAAGAAGGACATATAAGAGGGGTCGGAAGCAGAAAAGGGAAGCGTGAACAAAGTGCCGGTAAAGTCGGGGGAAGTAAAAATAACTGTACTAGGGGTAGCAACTAAACCCGTCTTGACGGTAGCAGGTGTTCGAATGGATCCTTTCATCATCAAGCCAGCAATACAGTTGCCAATAGTTGATAGCAAAGCCATCCCATGGAATTATGATCGGGTCACGATTACCTACAAAGGAAAAGAAGTTAACGAGGAAGTCTGCGAAGCGCAAGGGTTCACCCGTTCAGGGAGATGTTTTGCCCCTGCGGAATTGAGGAAGACTACCCCGGCAACACTAAAAAAGGCGGTCACCGACGAAGAGGCGGAAGAATTCCTGAAAAAGATGAAGCTGCATGATTATTCTTTCTTAGAACAGCTGAAGAAAACCCCTCGCAAATCTCATTGCTATCCTTGCTGATACATTCTGAAGAACATCGGCAAGCTTTGATGAAAGTTCTGAATGAGGCCCACGTACCCGATAAAATCTCGGTGAGTCATTTGGAGAAGATCACCAATAGGATCTTCGAAGCGAATCGGATCACTTTCACCGATGATGAATTGCCTGAGGAAGGCACCGAGCACAATAAGGCTTTATATCTTACGGTAAAGTGTGAGGAGTCGGTGGTTACCAAAGTCCTAGTCGATAATGGATCCAGTGCTAACATTTATCCTCTCTTTACACTAAACAAGTTGAAAGTGGACATCGGCAGGATACGCAAGAACAGCATATGTGTTCGAGGGTTTGATGGAGGAGGCAAGGCGTCGGTCGGGGACATAGTGTTAATCTTGACAATTGGGCCGGTGGAGTTCACCATGGAATTCCAGGTGCTGGACATGGTAGTGTCATATAACCTTCTGATAGGGCGACCGTGGATCCATGCCGCAAGAGCAGTTCCATCCAGCTTACACCAACTCGTCAAGTTTGAGTGGGACCAACAGGAGATCGTCGTCCATGGAGAGAATGATCTACAACCAGGTACCATCGTCCCCTTCGTTGAGACAGAAGAAGATGTTGGGCCATGGGTATACCAGATCTGCGATGTGGTATCCGCCAACCGAGTTCCAGAAGGGGAATGCATTCTCAATGACAGAATAATTACTGCAGACATCATGGTGGCTCATGAAATGTTGAGAAACGGTTTCGTACCCGGCAAAGGTTTAGGTACATCTCTGCAAGGAATCATACAACCGGTATCCGTGGTCGAAAATGTGGGAACCTTCGGCTTGGGATTCAAGCCAACATCAGAGGACATCCAGCGAGCCAAGAGGAATAAGCAGAAGACATGGGTGCTCCCGAAGCCTGTTCCACGCCTTTCCCGATCTTTTGTCAGGTCCGGAGTAAGGGGACATCCGACGACAAAGGTTCCCAGTCCTATGGTTAGGCCGGACGAAGAGTTCTTAAGAAAGTTCGAGGACCTATTCGCAGATGTATGCATGCTCGAGGATGGTGAAGGATCCAGCCATGCCGAGATACAGTTTGTGGGATCGAAAGCAAAGTTGAATAATTGGAAGGCTACTCCTCTCCCCGTCCGGAAGGAGTCTTGGTAGTTTGTTTTGGATTGTTTTCTTTCAAAATTTTGTGTTGGGGTTGTCCCCGAAGTAAAATCCGTTTGTTTCAGTTCATTTTGATTTGAGTTTGCAAGCTTGTTTTTCCTTGTACTGTTCCCATTAATGAAATTTTGTTCCTTTTGTTTCTAATTTTGTTTATTTTTCCTTCTTTTTACTTTTCTGAGCAGCTTTCTTTCAACTGATCTTAATGATATGGCGTGCTTAAAGATTAATCAACCCAGTCTAGAAAGTCAATCGGGTTTGGAAATAATAACGCATGAAATAAGAGGTGACGAGAGTGAACCGGAATACGGCGATGATGAAGCCGTAGAAGAAATCGGTGAAGAATTAAGTCACTTCGAGGAAAAACCCAAACCAAATTTAAATGATATCGAGGCTGTTAATCTGGGGGACACAGATGACGTCAAAGAAACCAGAATAAGTGTCCATATTGAACCCAACCTGAAAGAAGAATTGATCAAAACACTCATGGAGTTTAGAGACATTTTCGCATGGTCGTACGACGACATGCCAGGACTCAGCACTGACCTAGTGGTCCATAAATTGCCTACTGACTCGGCATGCCCGCCCGTCAAACAAAAACTGCGAAAATTTAAGACGGAGATGAGTGTAAAGATCAAGGAGGAAGTAACCAAGCAGTTGCAGGCAAAAGTCATTCGTGTCACTCGATACCCTGAATGGTTGGCTAACGTAGTACCGGTGCCAAAGAAAGACGGAAAGATCAGAGTATGCGTAGACTACCGCAATCTCAACAAGGCAAGTCCCAAGGATAATTTCCCGCTTCCCAATATCCATATCCTAATTGATAATTGCGCCGGACGTGAAATCGGATCCTTTGTGGATTGCTACGCGGGATACCATCAGATCTTGATGGATGAAGAGGACGCAGAAAAGACGGCTTTTATCACACCATGGGGGACTTATTGCTACCGAGTGATGCCATTCGGTTTGAAGAACGCAGGGGCAACATATATGAGAGCGATGACTACGGTATTCCATGATATGATACACAAGGAGATTGAAGTATACGTGGATGATGTGATCATAAAATCTAGACGTCAAGAAGACCACGTTGTTGACCTTAGGAAGTTCTTTCAAAGACTTCGAAGATATGATATCAAGCTCAATCCGGCCAAATGCGCATTCGGAGTCCCATCAGGAAAGTTGCTAGGATTCATCGTCAGCCGACGGGGCATTGAGTTGGACCCATCCAAAATCAAGTCCATCCAGGAGTTACCCCCGCCAAGGAATAAAACAGAGGTAATGAGTTTGTTGGGAAGGTTAAATTACATCGGTAGGTTTATTGCTCAGCTTACAGCAACCTGTGAGCCCATATTCCGTCTGTTGAAGAAAGACGCTGCGATAGAATGGACGACGGAATGTCAAGAAGCGTTTGACCAAATCAAAGGGTATTTGTCAAACCCACCCGTATTGGTTCCGCCCGAACCGGGTAGACCCCTGATTCTTTATCTAACGGTTTTGGAGAATTCGTTCGGCTGCGTACTGGGGCAGCATGATCTTACTGGCAGGAAGGAACGGGCCATTTACTATCTCAGTAAGAAATTCACAGTCCACGAGGTCAAATACACTCATTTGGAAAAGACCTGCTGTGCTTTGACTTGGGTAGCCCAAAAGCTGAAACATTATTTGTCTTCTTACACCACTTACCTCATTTCGCGTTTGGATCCGTTGAAGTATATTTTCCAGAAACCTATGCCTACGGGGAGGTTAGCAAAATGGCAAATATTACTTACAGAGTTCGACATCATATATGTGACAAGAACGGCTATGAAAGCTCAAGCCCTGGCCGATCACTTAGCTGAAAATCCTGTTGATGACGAATACGAACCTTTGAGGACGTATTTTCTAGACGAAGAAGTATTGCAAATTGATGAGTTGGAGTTAACCGAGGATCCAGGGTGGAAGCTTTTCTTCGACGGAGTGGCGAACGCAAAAGGAGTCGGAGTAGGGGCCGTGCTTATCTCTGACACAGGACATCATTATCCTGTTACTGCTCAACTGCGTTTTCATTGTACCAACAATATGGCTGAGTACGAGGCATGTATCTTGGGGTTACGATTAGCGGTGGACATGGATGTACGGGACGTCTTGGTCTTGGGGGACTCGGACCTTCTGGTACATCAGATTCAGGGAGAATGGGAAACCAAAGATCTAAAACTTATCCCATATCGTCAGTGTTTGCATGATTTGACCAAACGCTTTCGATCGGTAGAATTCAGGCACATCCCAAGGATGCATAATGAGGTTGCGGATGCTCTAGCTACTTTAGCGTCAATGCTACATCACCCGGACAAGGTTCGTGTCGATCCGTTACATATCCAGGTCCGGAATCAGCATGCTTATTGCAATATGATAGAGGAAGAGATGGATGGTAAGCCATGGTTTCATGATGTCAAGGAATACCTCAGGTTAGGAGTATACCCGGAGCAAGCAACTGGAGACCAAAAGAGGGCTATTCGGCGATTGGCGAACGGATTTTTCCTTAGTGGAGGGGTGCTGTACAAAAGAACCCCAGATTTGGGATTGTTGCGATGTATAGATGCAAGTCAAGCCACAACAGTGATGACGGATATACACTCCGGAGTTTGTGGACCACACATGAGCGGATACGTATTGGCAAAGAAGATTCTTCGAGCAGGATATTACTGGCTCACGATGGAGCGTGATTGTATAAGTTTCGTGCGAAGATGCCATTAGTGTCAGATACACGGAGATTTGATTCATTCTCCACCAACTGAATTGCATACAATGTCAGCACCATGGCCATTTGTTGCATGGGGTATGGATGTTATTGGACCTATAGAGCCTGCGGCTTCCAATGGTCATAGGTTCATTATGGTAACGATCGATTATTTTACCAAGTGGGTGGAGGCCAAAACATTCAAATCGGTGACCAAGAAGGCGGTGGTGGATTTCGTACATTCCCACATCATCTGCAGGTTTGGAATTCCAAAGATAATCATCACGGATAACGGTGCCAATCTTAACAGCGGATTGATGAAAGAGGTCTGCCAACAGTTCAAGATTACACACCGAAATTCCACACCATATCGTCCCAAAGCAAATGGCGCGGTCGAGGCAGCAAACAAGAATATTAAGAAGATATTGAGGAAGATGGTAGAAGGGTCTAGGCAATGGCATGAAAAGTTACCATTCGCACTATTGGGTTATCGCACTACCGTCCGGACTTCGGTAGGTGCAACTCCTTACTTGTTAGTGTACGGGACTGAAGCAGTAATACCAGCAGAAGTTGAAATCCCATCCCTCCGAATTGTCGCTGAAGCCGAGATTGACGACGATGAGTGGGTCAAAACCCGATTGGAGCAATTGAGCTTGATTGATGAGAAGAGATTGACAGCAGTATGTCATGGCCAATTGTATCAAAAGAGAATGGCGAGAGCATATAACAAGAAGGTACGTCCCGGGAAATTTGAAGTGGGACAGCATGTGCTGAAGAGAGTTCTACCACATCAGGCCGAAGCGAAAGGCAAGTTCGCTCCAAATTGGCAGGGACCATTTGTGGTGACTAGAGTATTATCCAACGGCGCTCTATGTCTAACTGATGTTGAGGGAAGATGCACCGATATGGCTATCAATTCTGATGCGGTCAAGAGATATTATGTGTAATTCTTTAATGCATTTGTCAACGTTTGGTTTCGTTTGTGTGTATTTGGCATTTTTCGGAGAATGAAATGACAGAGGCAATTTTTCTACTACCCAAACACTTTAACCCTTGTTTTCCCCTTTGAGCCTTAATTATTCTTTCATATACCCTCTTTCGGAATCATCAAGGAAGATGTGTAACAAAATAGAAAAAGAAACAAAGAAAAGACACAAGAAAAAGTGAACTACGTTCGACCCGATTCCTCAAGAAGGATACGTAGGCGCCACACGGCTCGGTCATAATAAAATAAAAATCAAAGATTCCCCAAGCAACAAAACTGGGGCAGAAGTCATTGTTTTGTTTGAAAAGATAGTGTGGATTCCGAAAGTTGTAATGAGCTAACCGTTGAGGTTAAAGCCCTTTTCTTTAGCCCCACGCACAGAAACCACATTAAGGACCAAAAAGACCTCTCGATCAGTATTTGGGAAATGCCAAGTCATGCGAATGAAACTACGAATGACACTTCGATCCTCGACTGAATCTAGGACTCACAAGCTGAAAAAGGATAGCCCCTTTTGAGGAAATCCCATGGATAATACCCCAGCCCACCGCATGAAAAGAAAGCGAAATGAGAGAGTCTTAACGGTGAAAACCCTCGCGGGCACCTTAAGGCGAAGAAAGTTGAGAGAAATAAAATGAGAGAGTCTTACGGTGAAAACCTTTACGAGCACCCTAAGGCGACGGGAGGTCGAGAGAATCCAGAGAATCTCATTAGTGAAAACCCGTTGAAGGGCACTATGAGGTGACAAGGCGAGATGGTTACAAGGCATCCGCATGAGACAAGGTTGGGACATTCGTTTGCTTCTAGCAAAACGCGGCCATCAGAAAGTGATTGACATAAATGGACTGGGTAGATTAATCTCAAAGGCACGGCATAACCATTAAATCAGTTATACATTCAGATAGGTTTTTCCCAGTTTTGAGTTCGGAAAAGTTTTCCTTTTCTTTTATCATTCGTGGTCAGCATTCTTTTTCTATCATTTTTCCTTTTCTTTTGTTTTCAAAAAATTGACTTTTCAAAGCTTACTACCAAGTCTCCCAAAGCGGTACAATGAAAATGAATAGGCGTGGAACGAGGCAATAAGGCAAAAGTCGTTCCGATATTAAGATTGGAACGACAGGTTGATTGGAAGGTTCACAGGAATTATGGAGTACGATGGACAAATATTACACATCCGGAAGATGATTTCTCACAATAGATCATCGACTAAGAAGGGTCGGATCAAACTGGAGGTAGGAATAAAAGGGAGAGATGAGAGACCATCTGTGGAAAGAGCACCCTCCCCAGCAAATGTCAATGTCATCCCCAAAAGTTCGAGGGAGGCCAAGCAGCTGAAAGAGAAAAGGAAAATTGCCCCGGCGAGAGCGACATGACCACTCACGATGTTTTGAAACTAACAATTTTTCTTTGATTTAAAGCAGGAAAAGAGGGTTCGTCGGCGTAAAAGCATGCCACGTGGAAGGTCATCAAACTGGGGCAGAAAATTTTCTCCGATTGCGAAAATTTTCTTGAAAGCAAAATACCCGGTGGATAAGGATAGAAAAATAACACGAGATTTCGGGAAAGGCCAGTTCCGAGCAGAATAGTGTTGAGAGAGGCCAGGCAACACGAGGGGTGATCTTCAAGCCTAGTATTATCCCCAGCAGTTCTTGGAGAAATGAAACACTGATCTGCGAGATTTCCCCAACAACAATGTATACCATAAGTTTTCAAGGAAGCAAAGAGCAAGTCCCGGAAGAGATTCGGGAAGAAGGAAATAGAAAAAGAGGAAGCAAAGAATACTTCCCCAGCAGCATCATCCCCAGCAGGTGAGTAAACAGTTCGAAGATATCTCCAGCAGCCAAAGGAAAAGTAACACAACCCAGTGAGTTATAAGTTGAAATCAGGGAGCCCGCCTGAAGAATGGAGTGGCGATTTAGTTTTGAGTTGTAATTGAAGTCAGGGAGCCCGCCTGAAGAATGGATTGGCGATTTAGTTTTGAAGTTGTAGTTGAAGTCAGGGAGCCCGCCTGAAGAATGGAGTGGCGATTTAGTTTTGAAATTGTAGTTGAAGTCAGGGAGCCTGCCTGAAGAATGGAGTGGCGATTTATTTTCGAAAGTTGTAGTTGAAGTCGGGGAGCCCGCTGAAGAATAGAGTGGCGATTTATTTTGAAAGTTATAGTTGAAGTCGGGGAGCCCGCTCGAAGAATGGAGTGGCGATTTATTTTGAAGTTGTAATAGAAGTCGGGGAGCCCGCTCGAAGAATGGAGTGGCGATTTATTTTGAAGTTGTAATTGAAGTCAGGGGGCCCGCCTGAAGAATAGAGTGGTGATTCAGTTTTGAAGTTGTAATTGAAGTCAGGGAGCCCGCCTGAAGAATGGAGTGGCGATTTAGTTTTGAAGTCATATTTAAAGTCAGGGAGCTCGCCTGAAGAATGGAGTGGCGATTTATGATTAGAGTGTGCCGATAAAGTCAAAAACCCAGCAGAAAAGCAGAACGACGTCTCATTTTCTAAGATTGATAAGGGAAGTAAACCATCGGAAAGTGACAGAATGTAACGGAAATCCCCAGCATGAATCCAAGTTCATAATCGGAAGGAAAGCAACAAGGATCAGAAAGATAGATTCAAACTTCGAAGCAGAATAGTTCGAAGATCACAAGGAAGGGACCAATGGTCGGAGTTCGGCAATCAAGATAGACCAAAATAACAATCGTCAGAAGAGAAGAAGCATGTGAAGAAACATCAGAACCAGCAAGATGGCAAGGAACATGACAAGATCAAGTTGCAAAAGATAGATAAGAATTTGCAATACTATAACTTAGTCTAGCTTCTTATTTTGTTTAGCACGGTGTAATAAGGAGATCAGTTAAGCAGTGGCAATAGTAGCAACATCAGTAACAGCAAGATCACAACGGTCATGGTAGTCCCAACTACCAAAACTTCCCGAGCTACACTGACCTGATTCCTGTTTAGCCCAGGATATGTAGGCAACCTCTTAAGCAGGGCGCGGTCAAAGTTTTTTTCAAAATGCTTAACAATGGAATACTCGAACGGATAAAAATCGTTCATAGTTGCTCACTTATCTTTGCACGGAAACTCTTCGTGTCCCCGAGCAAAGAGGGGCAGCTTGTGAGCACGTGATTTTTACCCTACACATGAGTTATTCCTATAAAATTCAAAATAAATGATTTTTCATTATTTTTATAAATTTTGTGTGAATTTTGTGTTAGTTGTTTGCATGTTATTTGCGTGTGATAAATGAAAATACAAAAATTTGCATCTTTAGGAAATTAATTCATTTTTAACAAATTAAAGAAAAAATCAAAAAAATTAGTTAGCTTTTTAAAATTGAAAATTACCAAAAATTAGTTAGTTTTAATTAGTTCTAAATAATTATTAAAATACAATAAAATACAAAAAAAAAATACAAGTTAGAGTAAAGAAAACAAGGGAAAAACAAAGAATAGAAGAATTGGGCAATTTGAAACTGGACCAGGCCCAAATATTACACCCAAACCCGGCCGAAATACCCAACAGGATCCGCCCATCTCCCATCTTTCAATATGGACCGTTGATGATACTTCATCCAACGGTCCAGAGCATTACCCTAATTCTAATTACCCAAACCCCCCCCCCAAACCCTAATTCACATTCATTTGTTATATCTCTTCAAAGACCAGCCGCCTCCCGCCCGTCGCCACCGTCCGCCGCCGCCGGAAATCGCCCCACGGCGGTTCCGGCGGTCCAAACCACCCAAATTTAACACCGTAGAACCACCTTAACCCCCTCTCTTCGAATCCATGCACGGTTTGGTTCGAATCAACCTAGAACCTCTCGAATCTTCGATTGAAGATTCGAACCAAACTAAAACCGACGCCAAACCACCCCAAATTTATACCACACCTTCGCCGGACCTTCCCCATGTCAATGCCAAACTTGGTTTGGCTCAAATATAACCGGAAACCGTCGAACCCCAAAACACATGTCCAAGAACCCTAAAAACCGAAAAGAGATGTAATTTGCCGGATTTCATTAAATTGGGGTCTAATAGACCTTAATTGGATTGTTTTTACTTAAAAAACATTTCAATTAAAGTCTTTTCGACCCCGAATGCAAAGACCCAAGTCGGCCGAGCCCTTTCTTCTTCGAAGGTATTTGTTTTCTTCTCTGTTTTGTTTAATTATACTCGTCGCTTTAGTAGTTCTCGATTGTTGTTGATTTTGTTGAGATTCGGATGCCATTTTCTTTTCTCTCCTCATCTCTTTGGGACCTTTTATTTGGTCGATCTGTTAGTTGTTATTCTTCGCTGTTAACGGGTAATTGTGAGTCGAATTCAATTCGTTGTTAATATCGTTAAGTTGTTTGATGTTGAATTTACAAAGTGCTATCCAAAATTTGTGTGATCACTGCTTGTCGGCTTTGGTTATCGATTACATATATCGTAATCGGCTAATCGAATGTTGTCAAATACGTGTTCACGTCAATTAGCGTCGTCGATTAGTTAGCTTCGTATTCTTTTTTTTTCTCTCTTCTTTGGCCGAGAATACTGTTTTGGTGGTTGTCAATTCTAAGATTCTGTTTTGTCTATTTGATTACCAATGTTGTCGAATACGTGTTCGCGTCGATTAGCGTCGTCGAACAATTAGCTTCGTATTCCCCGGCACTTGGCCGAGAATTCTTGGTTCACTGCTTTTGCAATTGTTTGGATATCAAATGTACATGCCGTAATCGTTTAATCGAATGTTTGACGATTAGTTTTCTGAGTATGTTTGTTAGCACATTAAGACAGTAATCGAATCAAGAAATTTGGAGTTTGTTGTGACTTTGGATTAGAGGTGTTTGAAAGCTTTGTGTTTGTTGTTTGTTTGTTGTTGTGACTGTTTGATGATGTTAAGATCAGACTTCACAGTGTGTTAAATAACACAAGGATTCCAGGGGTAATTTAGAGTTCAAATTTTTCTAAAATGATTAGTTTAATTGTTCTGTCCAGTAGGTACTGAGGAACACCTAAATTAATACATTGTGAGTGCCCTAAGAGTTGTAAAGAAAAGATAACATGGAATGATGATAAAAGTGGGCTGCCAGCATCAGTTTTAAAAGACTTTGAATATTTTTAAAAAGAAAAACAGCAGGGAGGAATGATGAAAAGGGTTAAGGGGGTTCACATGGGCTAAGGGAATAACATGGGGAAAGCTGGAACACTTTAGAAGAAAGGGGGGTCTGTTTTGATCTATAAAAGGAGAGACATTTTTGAGATATAGGAGGGGACACTAACTGAAAAACAAGAAAAAATACTCTCTGGAAAACACACTCACACAGAGAGATTCAAAAATATTCTCTGGGATATACACAGACTCACACTCACAGAAGACTCTCTGGAAAATACATTCTCACATTTTGAGACAGATACAGAACACTCAGATAGAAAACACTGAGTATACACACATTCACAGCATAGACACTCACGTACACTCATACAAATACACATAAGTATTCACTGCTTGCTGTGGTTCTCCTGTTGTTGCTATCATTCTGCTGCTGTGTGTGTTGTTCTTCTATCATTCTGTTGCTGTTGTTTGTGGTTGAATTGCCTGCTGTGTGGATCATTCTTCTGTTGCTTCTGTTGTTGTTGTGGCTGTTTGTTGTTGTGCTGTTGCTATCATTCTGTTGCTGCGGATGTTGTTATGGTTGTGGTTGTTGTTAGTTGCTATCTGCTGCTGCTGACTCGCCTCTCTTTCCTCTTGTTGTAATTCAATCTCCAGGTACATATCTTTGGACTTGGCACTCTTGTACCAGAAAATTTGAAATGAAAAGCTATCTTTGAATCCTTTTAGTTGAAGCTATTACATAGATAGTCCTGTTTAGCTATTTATCAAACTAAAGACTGTTAGCAAAAATAGATATTGTGTAGTTATTTGTTTAAAGGATTAGAAATGCATATAGTCTTGTATGTTTACTTAGCTCTTACTTCGGCATGTATGAATTGAAATAAAATCCGCCGGGCTTGTATTATTTATCATTGTAAACTTGGTTTATTTTGAGATTGTTGACTCAAATAGACATTTTTTTATCTATACTTAATTAGTTTCTGTTCTTGTTAGTACATGTTCGGGACTCGTGTAAGTTAAAACTAGCCAATTCGGCTTGGGATTGCTTTTGATATTTTATAGGTAATTGTTTAAAGTCAAAGTGATTTAAACATATTTAAAGTGTTGGTTTGATTAATGTTAGCTATTAATATAAGATGTTTGGGATCATTTTCGAGGTCTTCCTTGAAATCTATTTGTAATTAAGCAAACAAGATGAGTTAGCCTATGCTTTAAATGCCAATGTTAGGTCAATTTCAATCGTATAGTTTGAATTTCGCCAATTAACATCGGATTAAGGATAGTAAAAATCCAAAGTAAACATTTTGCTTTAAATAATGGACTAAGGTGAATTATTTCTATTTCGCGTATTTTGATTAATTTTTCGTTAGTTTATTTTTTTTTATTTTTAATCTCCGGCCTTAAGTCAAAAAGCTATGAAATAATACATCATTTGGTATGGGTCTTTAATTGGAAATAATCTTAAGGGATATACTGTTAAATAAATTGATTTTTGGCTTAGTCTTACAATGGCTTTAATCGGCATAGCTGCAAAGTAAGTAATTCGGATACCTTTTTATTTGTCAAAAGTTCGAGTCTATGTTGTAATTAGTTTTTGTTTTTCTTTGGGTCCGTTTTTCAAATTAATAGAGCGGTTTGAAGTTTAATTAGAGCATAAAATTTATAAACATGTATAAAATCAGGAATCTTTAGCCATTTATAATAATTGAAGCGACCGTGCTAGAACCACGGGATCTGAGGGTGCCTAACACCTTCCTTCGGGTCAACAGAATTCCTTACTTAGAATTTCTGGTTCGCAGACTTCATTTGGAAAGTCGAAATTTCCTCGATTCGGGATTTAAATAAATCGGTGACTTGGGACACCTTAATTTATTCCAAGTGGCGACTCTTAAAAAATAAATAAAATAATCCCGTTTCGAACATTGTCACTTAAAGTGGAAAAACTCCCTTGCGCTTCTACCCTCGGGTAGGTGGCGCGCCAAAAGGAGGTGTGCCATCATTGAGCGGTGGCGACCGGAGATGCACACCTTCCACCTTCCCATTGGCGAGGCACTATTACGTTGCAGGACGTAAAGGTTTTATATGGCCTGTCAGCCGATGGGTTGCCTATTCTTTTTCCTGCAGCCATGAGGCATTTTTCGCGCGAGGCGTATTGGGATTTATACATCAAATAACGGGTTTCAGTCCACAGGATTATACTGCATCATCGGGGGCCTGTCGATTGACTTTGACCCCTATTAGACACTACATGGAGGTACTCCACCCCGATATCACCATCGATACAGAGGAGATACATATTACCCGGTATATGAGGTTGTTGTTGCTTCTTCTATTTGGGGGGTCTTGTTCCCGAACACTTTGGGGAACCTAGTCAGTCTGAGATTTTTTCATCATCTTCAGCTGCTAGATGAATTACCCTATTACAGCTCGGGTGTTGTTGTTCTCGGCTACATGTATAGGCAGATGTGTCCGGCGAGCATGGGCACCCAAGGTGATGTTTGTGGTTTTCTGTCGCTTATACAGGTGACATCATATTCGAATAATCTGTTCACAAGTTCTAACTCTACCTAGTTAGAATTTATCTTAAACCTTACGTCAACTTTGTATGTTAGGTTTGGGCCTAGGAGCGGTTCTTGCAATTTCAGCCACCTCTACCACAATTAACTCCTAATCTAGCACCTTTGTTTCTCCCTCTAGCCAGGAGGTGGGTTCTCCGTCGTACACTTTCACGAGAGTATGATGCTCATCATATTCTCCCCCTCCATAGGGATGTGTTGGACATGCTGGATGGTGCACATGTATATATGTACCTAAACTTACCTAGTATAGATTAACTTAATGTTGCGCATACTCATATTTTGTGTTCGTATTTGATAGTTCACCTGGACGCCATACAATAATGATTTGATAGCTGGCCTGCCAGATTATTGCTCGGTCGACCGACTGATTTGGCACTTCAGGGTTCCCCATCATCTGCCACCATCCGTATGTAAAGTCCATTTTTTCAGGGTCATATCGCATTAACCAACGATAGGCTGCCTCGTCTTCTTGCTTGATATATTCCATGTACCTCTCGAATTTATGTTGTTGTTGGTTTGTTGCTGCCATCCACATCAAATCATGCATATTATTGTTGGGATACCTTCTGGAAATTGGCTTTAAAGTGCCTAACACAGTAACGATAGTAGGAATAAGGTTTTTTGCCATGCATGCAAGTTCTACACAGAACTTAAGATACCATAGTGCCGATAAGATATTAGACAAATACCAGAACATTGTTTGACAACGTGCTCTTTCAAGTGGTTCAAAAATTGCGTCCACGTCTCTTGACTTTCATTGGCACAAATAGCAGAAACTAGAGGAAATATTTGTCCATTAGCATCTACTGCCACGACTATCAACAGTTTGATGTCATACATTCCATAGACATGAGTACCGTCTATGGATATTACGGACAAACAATGTGAAAAACCATCAATTATCGGTTTAAACACCCAGAACACGTAATTGAATATATATTATGGTTTACCGGTACTCCGCTCAAGCTTCCATGCAATAACCATCCCTGGGTTAAAGCTGCAGTAGAGCTATGTACCTGGGCAGATCTGCAAATGACTTATCCCAGTTACCATATACTATTTCAAACGCTCGTTTGCACCCAAGATATGCCTTCTTTTGGTAATTGTATGGTCATGTTCCTGGTGGACTCATGTAATGCACTCTTTGATTTTATACCTTATGGATGTTTCGATGTGCTGAATAAGGACAAGAGAAATCAAGTTAATATCCAAGTTGAAGTGATTCCTATTGAATGAGTCCATTTCGCATGTGTGAGTGGGAATATATTTACCCACTTTCTACAGACCTGTCTTCTTCTTGCTCGCATGCAAAATCTAATAACATATCCAAAACCACCTACGACAAACAACCTTGTATACAACCGGACTTGACTCACATACCGTCATCTCACGACACTTTTTTATGTTATGCATTTTACAAGCCCTTCTTACGTGCACTTTATCAGGAAAAAGCATGCCATTTACCAACACCGTTGGTCTAGACTCATCCCACATTGTTGTTCGAATTTTATCAAAATCCCTTGTGAGAGCTTCCATATCTGGTATGCTTGACAAGTTATCAAGGTGAGGAATCTCCCTTGAATGAAACGACACTTGGGACTCGTGCACTCTTCGTCTAGGGGGAGAGGATGGAGCATACTCTCTTGTCAAATCATGTCCTTCCTTCTCATCCCCCTTATCACCATCCTCACGAGAAAATGGTATCTCATCTCCAGATTCATCAACATTATTTTCGTAATCATTGTTCTCTTCATCACTATGTGTATCTACAATATCCCGATTTAATATGTAGTATTCGATCAATTGAGTGAGTACATGTGATTTAACTTGCTTTTTTTCACACCACAATCAATAAAATAATAAGCTTATGAAATTAATAAATACTTTCCATATAATTATATCACTTCACTTACAAGTCATAATGTGATAAAATTCCATGATGAATATTTTCATTCAGGTGATGACTCCCGGATGGACCACCGTGATCCCACACACCAAAACTATGCTTGGGTTCATAATTTGTAAAATTTATATTTGGTCGGTACCCCCTATTAAATATATGAGCGTTAATACAAATTCAATACAAGAAAAATGTACATCATAATGCAAAGAAAAATTGAAACTTACCACTCGTCTTGTGAATTATGTAAAGTAAGCGGTATAAGTTTAAATCAAGGAAAACTCTTTCATTCGGAACATGCCCGGCAAAACTCCTCCAGAATAATCACCCGATGACTGGGGGTTATCCGGAACCTGTCCAGTAACCTCATTGTTGGGAACGTCTTCGACCTTGATGTACATATCCAATATTGTGATCACAAGAAATTCCCGATATTCATCCAGAGTCCTTAGAGAATCCCTCAAATTTTCATCATCGACGATATTTAACTCCGAGTAAAAAGCAACCCCTTGCGGAGTGACGAAATACAGATCTCTTCTGGTTATTTTAAGTATCACTGAAAGTTTCATCACACTCATTTTTTTGTATAACAACGATATCAATTTATCGCACTCCATTGTAAGTATTACTTTAACATGACACTGTGGAGATAAAATGTACCTCACAGGATTATTCTCTATCACAAAATCACCCTTCCCCCTTCCCTATATAATAAAATTTTTATTCTACGCTCTTCAAACATTATGAAAAAATACTTGAGAATATAACAAGAAGAAAAGTTTGAACGGGAATTAGAATTTTTTTCAATGGATTTTCCTAAAATACTAACCCATTCGTATAGGAAATGGCTAGCCCATGGGGGTTGATTTTTTTTTTTATGTATAACGCTTTGTGAATGCGCGTTATACACATTTGAATTATTGTTTGTCACTTAACTTATTGGTGGCCCCACAAAGATGTATAACGCGCTCATTTTTGGCGATATAGGTATAGCGCTTGATTTCTTCACACTATACCTGGCAGTCAAATCGTCAGGGGGTATAGTTTTTTTAATTCTTTGCGCTATACCTTAACAGCAAAAGGTTACTGTTAAGATATAGCGCGAGGTATTTTGGCGTTATATATAGAAAAGTAACTTTTTTTACACTTATTTATGTACTTTGAGTCCGAAAGAACCACAATTGGGTTCCGGACTCGTTTGAGTACAATCTTTATCATCCACTTATTTCTTCTTCTTTTTTTGGGTTTCTCACGTGGTATTTGTTATTTGTATTGGATCCGATTAAATTTTGATTTACGCCGAAATGTCCCAATTAAAATATCTTGTTACGAATAAAGGAGTACTTACCACTTTATCGTAATCTTAGACCCCGTTTGTCCATTAAAAAACTTTATTTTTTTATTTTTTTTATTTAAAATGTGTTTATCCAGAGTTTGAAAGTTTTTGAAAAGAAAAAATCAAAAATGAGTTTTTCAAATTCAAAATTTGCATAGAAAAACTTTTTCCACTCATAAAACTGGGATCCCAATCGGCCTGCATCAGCGGAAAATGGAACTATCGAATCACGGGTGACTCGCTTTATCGGGATGGGAAGAATTGCAACATCGGCATTTCTTTCCTTCCCTATGCAATATTTTTTTAAGTGAAATAATACATGTCCAAACATAATTTCAATTTTCAAATATTATTTTTTAACTTAACTTCAAATACTATTTTTTTTTTTCAAAATTATAATTTTATGTCCAACCGCCTACTCATTGGTCATTTGTTACCTTTTGCTTGCTCCTGTACATGCTTCGCAATTCATTTGCTTCAATCGGGAGGAAAGAAAGGGGCTTTCTACTAGGAAATAGTCTTTTTTTTTACTCTTTGTTACCAATAATTTGTACATTAGATGTTACATTGGATACTACATTTGATGTCCATATTGTAAATAGTTAAAAGATTAAATCTCCTATTTTATGTTAATCTTCTTTGCTTTTTATGTCTATAAAAGGTCATGTAATTGCAATGAAAAAATATACCAAAGTGAAAGAACAAAACTCTTCTCACTTCTTTCTATCTTTTCTTATTTATATTTCACTGCATTGCTTTTATTTTATAACACTCTTTTCATTTTTTTGAAAGTAGAATATTCTTTTCATATTTTTTTTTGGTATTCTTTACGAGTACAATTTGCATGTAATAGTGTCATTCAAAACATCATTAACATATACAAGTTTTAAACTTTTTATTTCAAGTTGTAAAACATGGTAGATTCTTGAATATTTTATAATCCACTTGCAAATTGCAGTCAATTTCACTGATTTAGTAAAGGAAAAAAAAGACACTTATTTCTCGAAAAAGAAAAAGAAAAAGAAAAACGTTCTTGACTGATTTTCTAAGTTAGTGTTTGGTCTGAACATTGTTGTGGCATCAGAAAAAGAAGATTGATTAATGATGGGGAATTATTTGTGCAGACCTCATAATTATGTTTGCTTCTGACTTTATTTTATTTTATTTCCTTTTTGTCCTTTATTTTTTTGGAAAGTGTTTGTTTGAGCTAAACCATATGCACACGGTATAATGCCAAACACCGGCCACAGGACAGGCACATGCTTTTAAGCAATAGATCCACAATATACAATTAGTGACGGAGATAAAAAAATTATCATAGGATTTATCATCTACCTATATACATAACAAGGATTTGATCTTATATATGATGTGATTTAAGTATTTTCTTCCGCTCCTTTAGCTTTGCCAATGCCTTTAACTTTCAATAAATAAATAAATAAATATATATTAGCTTAAGTGTATGTCATTGCACGTATATGTCACGTTAATCGGTATAAACTATTTTACAAGAAAAATAAATTTATTGCATTTATTGAGACAATATCTTCTTGATATACAAAGATGATAACTTTAGTTGAATTAGTTATATCATAGGTATAGTTATATAATATCTCGTTAAGTAAGATATAAATATATTATGTTGTTGGATCACGCATAATATTTCTTTGGAATACAAATAATATAAATTCTGACTATTAACTTGACCAATGACAATATTGTATTAATCAAATAGTTATTATTTTTCCTATCATGTTAATCAAATAGTTATTATTTTTCTTAAAATATCAAAATCTTTGAAAATTAAATAATAAATCAAATTTTTGAAAAAGGAGATCCATCTTAAGGTCACCCTACAAAGATATAATAACATTATTTCTATTAATCATCAAAAAAGTAATAGAAAAAGATAATGAAGCTTTAAAATTAATGATAATTTTTTTACAACAATTTACCGTCAAGATTCTAAAACAAAAATTTTATGTAAGAAAATGAAGGTAAGTTACTTTTTTTTTATAACAAAAGAGATTAAAAGTTTAAAAACTTGCTCAATATAGAAAATACGTAGTGTATGGTAGAAAATTATATACTTAAAGATTGATTTTTTTCAATTAAGAGGGATGTTTAGTAAACAATAGTTATTATTTTTTGTAGATTATAAGTATAATCAATTTTTTCATTTCAATGACGAATAATAAATAAAATCTAATTTCATTTTCCAAGATTCTAAAATAAATATTTTATGTAGAAAATAAATTAAAGATGTTTTATATGACAAAAGACATTAAAGTTTTAAAATACGTGCTGATTTGTTTTCTCGGGTTGAGTCTTTTTGTCACGACCCAAACTACCATATCGTGATGCCGCATCGTGGCAAGCCGATTGTTTACCAAATAACATGATATTTTATTTTCAAAGATAAATTCAAGTTATTTAATAATAAAATGTCATAAAGAAAATCTGACTAATGAAAGTACGGAAAGAAAAATCCTGCATCGGGATGTCATTAGTCATGAGCATCTCTACAATCAGTCCAAAAATATTGAGACTAACACAGTCTAGAAATGTAACTACAAACAACTATAGGAAGATAGGAGAGAGAAGAGCAGGGCTGCAGTCGCCAACAACTAGCTTGCTAACTCCAAGAAGGTCTACAGCTGGAATAGTCAACAACCGCTACCAGATCCTGATACGCCTTGATCTGCACATAAGGTGCAGGAAGCAATGTAAGTACGCCAACTCAGTAAGTAATCAAAGTAAATAAAGGTTGAGAGGTAGTGACAAGCAATAAAGCATATAAAGTGCATATCATGAAATCTCATTAAAATACAACATGCTTTAAAAAGCAAAGTTTGAATCAAATCATTTCGTTTGAACTCAGTTCCAATAAAATCATTTGAAGATATTTGACGATGGTTGTCAAACAAAGGCTCAATGAAGAGGTGAGAAAAAATGATGAAATCATAAACAGTCCCTCGTGCGAAAATCACGCATATACAACCCCTCGGGCAAACCTCACAGTCACTCACATACACCCACTTGGACATACCTCATATCACTCGTAAACAGTAGGTACCTGCGCTCACTGTGGGTGTGGAGACTCCAAAGGGGCTCCTTCAGCACAAGCGCTACACCTCGTGACATAGATAAATCAGGACATCGGGCTCACTCAATCATGAATCGGTAAAACATATTGAGGGTGTAGCCCGATCGCATAAATATCCTCACAAATCATACCTTCAGCCTCACTCAGTCATAAACCTCTCAAGCCACTCGGGCTCTCAATAAAAGTAGGGTACTCAGCCAAAATAATATTTATATGCATCAAAATAGAGTAATAAAGACTAAGTTATGAAATCAATAGGTATAACATGACTGAGTATAGGTTTTCAATCAAATAGTGAGAAGATAGTAGAAAAAGGCTCATAAGGGTCCAAACACCTATGGTACAAGGCCCAAACATGGCATTCAGCCTAATTTACAGGAACTCTTTCTAAAACACATAAGTATCATATAGTTTCAACCAAATATGCAACTTCATAGTTGCTACGGGACATACCAAGTCTGTAATGACCCGACCGGTCATTTTTAAAATTTATGCCCCGATTCCCAATTAACTACTTTTCCTAAGTTCATTTATGCTATTTTGGTTTGTCGAGATGTTCGGTTCTAGAATTCAGAGTGTTTTGGGACACTTAGTCCCTAAATGAGAGCTTAATAATTGAAAAATGGTCTGTATTCGGAACAGTGTTGTCACACCTCCTTTTGGCGCGCCCGCTACCCGGGGGTAGAAGCGCAAGGGAGGTTTTCCAATTTAAGTGACAATATTCGAAACGGGATTATTCTATTTAATTCATAGTCGCCACTTGGAATAAATTAAGGTGTCCCAAGTCACCGATTTATTTGAATCCCGAATCGAGGAAATTTACGACTTTCCAAATGAAGTCTGCGAACCAGAAATTCTAAGTAAGGAATTCTGTTGACCCGAGGGAAGGTGTTAGGCACCCCGGATCCCGTGGTTCTAGCACGGTCGCTTCAATTATTATAAATGGCTAAAAAATATCTGATTTTTATACATGTTATCCTATATGCTTTTAATAGACTGAAAACGCTTTTATTAAACTATACATTCAAAACTTTAAAAAAAGAGGTTAATTCTAAGTAAAAAATATTAACTTTGATGATGCTTTGGTTGGTGTACATGTTGATTGAAGTTATCTCTCGATTAAATCATGCAAAATCGTCGATGCGTGAGGCAATTCCGTTTTTAGCTAAGATTCGCTACTAAGTAATCGGGAATGTATTTAATTCGAATAAGACTTTTAACAAGGATATGAGCACATATTTCTTAATTTTAATATCTCACTTATCAATTATATCGAAAACGTCTGTTTTCCCGTGACTGGCTAAAATAGAATAATTGACTAGTGAAAGTTGCCAACTAAGTAAAGCAAACTAATTACCGAATTTCAAAGCCGATTCTAATGACTTATTGCTAAGATATATACTCGAAAATCAACTTATTTTATCTAAACCATATTTAATGCCGACTCGAACAAGATTCGAACTTTATACTAGTTTCAACAAAAGGTTCATATATTAACGAGAAGTGTTGAATTAATCTAAGACAAACCTTGACTTAAACATAAAATAGTTCAGTTATACAAATACACTCTTATACTAACAAATATGTATAGAAAAACTTCATCTAATTCTAAAAAAAAAATGAATAGGCGGTGATCCACATGCTTGGTTTAGATCCATATGCTTGAAACCAACAGACATTCTTATTTCAGATTTTCCATTAAAAGCTTATACCAACAGAGAATTTTGTAGCCGTGTACCTGGATAATGGAAATAGAAGGAGAAGGAAGAGTAATCAGCAACAGCAAGTAAACAAGCAGCAGTTGGCAGCAGCAACAAACACCAACAGTAACAACTTGATACCCCCAGTACAACTCAAAACCCAAACTTTAGACAAAAACAAAATTTAGCCGCAACCCAAAACCAATTTGTAAACAAGCAGAAGACACAAATGATCTCCATAGAACTTTCAAATAGCTTGAACACTCAAAATCCGAAATAGAACAAAAGAACAGAGAATCACTCGAATGTTCTGATTTCTTTTGAAATGTAACTGTGTTCTCCTCAAAGCTGAAAAATGATATTAAAACACTCCTCTTTAGAACTTTTCAAATCTGTATGTGTTCTCCCTTTTTACTCTTCTCCCCAACTCTTATCTCTGTTTTTCTCTCTGTTTTTTTTTAGTCAGAATTCTCTCTTGTTCTCAATGTCCCTTTGTTCCAGCATTGATCCCTCTCTTTATAGCCCAAGAAAAAACAGGCAGCCCCCTTAAACTAAAGTAAAATCCATCTCTAATCTCCCTGTCAGTACCACTAAGTCCTGTCTAAGTATGGGTATTGGTATAAAAATGCTAAATACAGGGAGCTAATGGGATACCCTGCTGTACAGCAGGTTCCACTAGGTTGTACCATGTGCATTGCATCATGACTGTTAGCTTTCTGATTTTCTTAAATAAACTAACAGCTATACCCAATTCCACTCAGATTTTAAAGTCACAAATAAGTTGAAATCTTTGATCTAACAGTGGTTCAAGGCTTAAACAGGAAAATTCCAATTCACTGCCACATTGTTCTAAACACATTCTCATACGACTAATGGAGGATACTTTAAAACAATCAATTATCAGCTATAACAAACAACAATAAACAGACAGGCCACCAAATGACTTTGGCGGCTTCAGGCAAAACAAGGGATCAAAGTGAATTAACATGTTTCAACGATGTTAATCGAATTGAAATCATGGTTTAACGCAATACAATTGACGAACGTAAAAGGAATTGACCAAATAAAAGGCCATTTGGAGATGGACAGAACAGATTTGAAAGATGAAAGAAAATGAGAAACTCCAGAGAGACAGATTATACATGTAGCCAAATATTACTAAAACATAACTAGAACAAAAAATAAAAGGAAAATTACCTCGGGGACCAAAATGAACCAGGTTCGAACTTGGTTTGGAACTATTGAGGCCAAACGAGCTTTAATCGAGATGTTCTCGATTGAGAACACCTAGACTAAAGTCCCTTGGACCTCAATTGATGACTAAATTGGCTCGAATTGGGCTTCTTGAAAATTAGGGTTCTTGGGTCTTCGGATTTGGGGCTTGAGTGGTTCGGGCTTGATTCGAACCAGGCTAAGGTTGGTAGGGGTATGAGGGAGGTCTAGGGATGCTGTGGTGTGAGTTTGGAACGATTTGGCATAGGTTTGGTTTTAGCTTGAATCTTCAAATGAAGATTCGAGAAGACAGGGAATGATTCGAGGGAAACGGTTTGTGGATTTGGACTCAGGATGTTCGGAAGGTCATTTGGTGTTAAGATGGAGAAGTTTGGCCTACCGGAACCGCCGTGAGGCGATTTCCGGTAGGCGGAGTGCGGCGGGGGACGGTGGGGCTCGGCCGTCTCTATGAGAGACGATGAAATGGGGGTTTGGCTTAAGCGGGGCTGGGTAGGCTTTTGGACTTATATACCAACATGGGAAATAAATCCTGGCCGTTTGATCTGATGAGATCAACGGCCTGGATCATTTCACTTATCCAAACGATACCGTTTGGTCATTATTGAAGCCGGGTTGTCTGTGGGTGGATTGGGTCGGGCTACGTAACGGGTTGGGGGATGGGATCTCCTCCGTTGGATCGAAGATGGTTCGACGGACACGATTGAACGCCCTGAAACGATGTCGTTTGGACGCTTATGGAACATACTGGGCCGTTTGATCTTGCAGGATCAACGGCCTGGATTTGTTCTCGCTCAACGGCGTCGTTTAGGCATCTAAAATCGTTGGTCCATTTGGACAGGGCATAGACAGCCCTTTTGGGCTGTGATTTATTTGCAAAAACAGCCCTTTTCCTTCTTTCCATCACTAAAACATCATTTAAATTAAAGCCACTTTAAACAAATTGAAAGAAATAAAATCACACAACTATTGATTCATACACAAACCATTAACGCTAATTAACATTTAACTAAAATCGCCTAAAGCAAAGAACAAGGATGTGCATTTTTGTAGTTTTTCTCTTTTTTAACCGCTTTATGATTAATAAACTCCTATAAACTCAAAATTGATTCCTACACGCCTACGATACATATTTTGTATTTTTTGATTGATGTAACAAGTAAAACACACGCGCAGACAAGTGCTAACGCCAAAGAAAAACAACACAAAATCCGCAAAAATCAAAACACAAGACTATTTTAGTTTTTCTGGGAGTAATTGTCGTGAGGGCAAAAATCACGTGCTCACACAAGTAAAAAAGAATTTTACAAAAACGATGGTTCTGTTAGATCCGTTAGGTGATTTCGGGGTTGGGAGCGTGCTCGGAATATATTTTAGAGGTCCGTAGCTCATTTAGGCTTGAAATGCCGAAGTTTGAAATTTTTGAAAATCCGGTCGATAGATGAGATTTTGATACAGGAGTCGAAATGGAATTCCAACAGTTGCATTAGCTTTGTTAGGTGATTTTGGATATGTCTGCAAATTTTCAGGTCATTCGGACATCATTTGGTTGGGTTTCTGATAGAATGTAGGTTTCAGAAGTTTTGGTTAAAACTTAGGTTTGAATCCGCCATGATTTGATGATTCTTGTGTTTAATGATATGTTTTTATAATTGGAGCAAGTTCATATTGTGATTTGGAGGAGGTTGGTAGTTTTGGTTGAGGTCCCGGGGGCCTCGGGGGTGTTTCCGAGGGTCAAACAGGCCATTTTGAGTTGATGAACATAGCTGAATTACTGTCATGAGTGTTGCAGACAATTGCTCTATGCAATCGCAATGGGTATGATGCGATCGTATAGAAAGTTTGGGAGGAGGCTCAGATTTGTTCAATGCGATCGCGGAATGGGTGATGCGATCGCATAGTTGTGGATGTTTGTTCTCTGCGATCGCAGAAGGTGCTATGTGATCGCATAACGTATTGGCCAGGGGTCCCAGGTTCCTATTTTTGTTCAATGCGATCGCGGGTGTATGAATGTGATCGCAGGGTGATTTGTGCGATCACATAAGGTAATTTTGAAAGGCTGAAAGTTTCTTCTATGTGATCGCAATGAGGGTGATGAGATCACATAGTGTTATTAAGTGGACGAACAGAACAATTATATGTTATTTCATCCGCGAGGGTTTTCATTATTTCACCATTGTTGGGCAAGTTTTGAAGCTAGGGGACGAGAGATTAAGAGATTTCCACCTAGATTTCGATTGGAGGTAAGTTTTATGGTCTAATTACGTGATTTTATCCTAGAATCTTCATCTATATCACTGAAAATTGGAGGAATTAAGGTGTAAATTGGGGTTTTGCTTGAAGCCTAAGAAAAATAGAAAATCAATAATTTGAAGGGGCAAATAAACTCCATTTTTGATAAATTTTATATGGTTAGACTCGTGAGAGTGCGAGGGTTCTTAAAACGTAAGAATATTTTGATTTCAAGCCGATGGATGGAGGGGTAGTTTGGTCATTTTACCTATTTTCGTGCCTTAGCCTTAATTTTAACAATGTAATTAATTACTTGTAGTGTTATTTATACTATGTAATTGATTTGAATAGATTTGGGCCACTCAGAGTAGGATACTCGTGGCAAGGGCATTATTTCTTAGTAGTTTTGTACCGGGATTGAGGTAAGTGACTTGTCTAACCTTGTGTGGGGGATATTTTCTCCTAGGATATATTATATGTTGATTTAAATGCCTTGTACGCTAGGTAAAGAGCGTGTACTTGCGCAAATTATTGAAAAACCCATTTTACTTGAATTTCTCAATCAGTGTTATCTCTGTTATTTGATTGGTTTTATTGCAAGATTTATCCTGTGTTATCTAGGGAAGCGTGATTAGATAGGATTAAGTGTCTAAGTGCCTACTTGTCTTAATTGAATTTTCTGGAACATATTGAGACTGGATTTAATTGTTAATCGTAGCAGTGTATTTCATTTCTCTCTGCGTATTCTCTTGTTTGATTGATTGTGTTTGTGTTATGTGGACTGCGGGTTCGATTCTCGAAGATCCGGTGCTACTGATATAAAGGACTGCAGGTTCAATTCCTGGAGATCCTGTGATACTGATATAAAGGACTACGGGTTGAATTCTCGGAGATCCTGTGATACTAATATAAAAAGGACTGCGGGTTTAATTTCCAAAGATCCTGTGATACTGATATGAATGGACTGCGGGTTTAATTCCCGGAGATCCTGGCCACTTATATAAAGGACTGAGGGTTCAATTCTCGGAGATCCTGTGCTACTAAGTTAAATGGACTGCGGGTTCAATTCTCAGGGATCCTGTGCTATTGATTCTGTACTTGCTATGTTAATTTTCCTTGTTAGCTTAATCGTAGATGACTTGTAATTTCTATCTTATTTTGCTATTATTTTGGATTTATTCTTGTTTTACATTGTTCGATATATTATTATTATTATTATTCTAGGTAGGGTCCTGACCTTCCTCGTCACTACTACATCGAGGTTAGGCTTGGCACTTACTGAGTACCGCCGTGGTGTACTCATGTTATTCTTCTGCACACTTTCTGTTGTGCAGATCCAGGTCCCTATGATCAGACACATTACCAGTAATTGAGGAGTACTTCGGGATACTCGAGGTATGCATCTGCTGCATCCGCACATCCGGGGGGTCTTCTTCCGTTCTTCCTAGTGACACTAGTTATTTCCTTTTGTTTCGATTGTATAGATACTTTTGGCGGATAAAGCCACAATTTTACTCTCTTTATCCTTTGTTTGCCCGTGAGTTTCCGGATCTTGGTGGTTATATATTCTAGAAATTTTGGTAAAGTGTATGTGCCGAGCGACACCTATTACATTTGCTATGTTATTCCGCTGTTATTTTCTTGTTGTTCAAAAAAGCTGTAAATTTCGTATTGTGTTAGGCTTACCTAGTCGCGAAAACTAGGTGCCATCATGACAGGTTCATGATTGGTGAACTAGGGTCGTGACAAGTTGGTATCAGAGCTCTAGGTTCATAGGAGTCACATGACACATGCCGGTTATTTAGAGTCTCGCTGATCAATACGGAGACGTCCGTATTTATCTACGAGGGACTATGTAACTGTTTAGGAAACTCTTCATTTTTTTTGAATTCCTTGTGGTGCGATATTTTGACACCAAATCTAAACTTCTATCTTCTATTCTCTCAGAGATGGTGAGGACACATGCTACTCACGAGGATCAGGCACCCGCGCCCCCTGCTGCCGCCACCAGAGGCCGGGGCCGGGGTACATGCCGAGGATGCGCCTGAGGTGCAACCACAACACCTACGCAACATACCGCTGAGGCACCACCGGTGGATCAGGTTAGAGCACAGGCACCTGGTACACCTACTATAGCTACTACGGCTCCAGCACTCCAGGAGACTCTGGATCGGCTTATGAGCATGTACACTACTCTGGCTCAGGCGGGGTTGCTTCCTCTCGTTGCAGCCACATCTCAGGCCGGGGGAGGGGCCCAGACTGCCGCAGCCTGCGCTCCTGAGTAGCGAGTGACCATGGAGCAGGTTCTAGAGATTATTCCTATACTGCCTGCCGTACCAGTACAACCCGGAGGTGGGTCAGCTGCCTCCGAGGACGGGCAGCGCAGGTTGGAGAGGTTCAAGAAGTATGATCCCCCAGTGTTCAGTGGTTTAGCTTTAGATGATGCCTTGGGATTTCTGGAGGAGTGTTATCGCATCCTCCGTACTATGGGTATAGTGGAGACCAGTGGGGTTTCCTTTACAACTTTTCAGCTTCGAGGGGCCGCTTATGATTGATGGCGCACATATAAGTTGGACAGTCCTGACGAGTCTGCCTTGTTGACTTGGACACAGTTCTCTGATATGTTTTTGAGGGAGTTTTTCCCCTAGATCCTTAGGGATGCTTGGCGTGCGGAGTTTGAACGGTTGCGTCAGGGATCTGTGACAGTATCTGAGTATGCCATCAGTTACATCCGATTAGCCATACATGCACCGGCTTTGGTCACCACGGTCCGGGAGAGAGTGCGAAGGTTTATTGAGGGTCTTATTCTGCCTATCCAGTCCAGCATGCCTAGAGAGCTAGAGACAGATGTGCCGTATCAGAAGGCGGTAAGTATTGCCAGATGGATTGAGGGTATTCTCTCTAGAGAGCGAGGAGAGAGAAAGGCCAAGCAATCTCGTGAGTCAGGTTATTTCTCTGGTACCCGTGCTGCTACAGTCGGTCATTTTGGCAGGAGTTATTCATGTCGTCCAGTTCATTCAGCATTGCCAGTAGCTGGTAGTACTCTAGCTCCTCCAGCACCTCAGGAGCCTTACTATGCTCCCCGGTTTCCAGTGCGCCTCCTGCGCGGGGTACCTCCAGGGGTCAGTCTAGTAGCAGCGGGGCCGGTCAGTCACAGCCACCGGGTCCTCCCGGGACTTGATATGAGTGCGGGGATACTCACCATCTGGTTAGGGAGTGCCCCAGGCATGGGAAGGGAGCGCCTCCACAGACTTCACAGCCTCAGCATGGTTCACAGGGTCAGTAGGCCATTGTTCTAGCTCCAGCTGACACCCCACCTGCCCAGCCGGCCATGGGCGGGGATCAGGTTGATACAGGCCGTCCTCGAGGGAGCGGCGGGCCAAATTTTATGCTATTCCTAGTCGCGCCACAGGTGTCGCCTCTGATTCTATTATCATCGGTATTATCTTGGTTCGTCACAGAGAGGCATCAGTTCTATTCGATCCTGGTTCTACATTTTCATATGTGTCCTCTTATTTTGCTTCACATTTGGGTAGGCCTCGGGATTGTTTAAGTGCCCCCATTTATATTTCTACTCCGGTGGGAGATTCTTTGGTTCTAGACCATGTGTATCGGTCGTGTTTGGTTACTATTTGTGGTTATGAGACCAGAGCTGATCTTTTATTTCTCGGTATGGTTGATTTCGATATTATTCTGGGCATGTACCGGTTGTCTCCCTATCATGCTATTCTTGATTGTCATGCCAAGACCATGACGCTGGCTATGCCAGGCATTCCACGTATTGAGTGGAGTGGTGCTCTAGATCACACCTCCAACCGTGTTATTTCTTTTCTTAAAGCTCAACGTATGGTTGAGAAGGGGCGTGTTGCTTATCTAGCTTATGTGACGGATGTCAGTGTTGACACCCCTTCTATTGATTCAGTCCCAGTGGTACGTGATTTCTCTGATGTGTTTCCAGCTGATCTCCCGAGCATGCTGCCCGATAGAGATATCGATTTTGGTATTGATTTGTTGTCGGGCACTCAACCCATTTCTATTCCTCCGTACCGCATGGCTCCTCATGAATTGAAGGATCAGTTACAGGAGTTGTTGGGTAAGGGTTTCATTCGACCCAGTGTTTCGCCTTGGGGTGCTCCTGTGTTGTTTGTGAAGAAGAGGGACTGTTCTATGCGTATGTGCATTGACTATCTCAGTTGAACAAAGTAACAGTGAAGAACCGGTATCCTTCCATGTATTGATGACTTATTTGATCAGCTACAGGGCGCACGGGTGTTCTCCAAGATTGATTTGCGCTCTAGTTATCATCAGCTGAAGATTCGGGAGCCAGATATCTTGAAGACTGCCTTTAGGACTCGGTATGGTCATTACGAGTTCCTCGTTATGTCTTTCGGGCAGACTAATACCCCAGCAACTTTCATGCATTTGATGCACAATATATTCAGGCCATATCTTGACTCGTTCATGATTGTTTTATTGATGATATTTTGGTATATTCTCGGAGTCGGGAAGAGCATGAGCAGAACCTGAGGATAGTGCTTCAGACTCTGAGGGAGAAGGATTATATGAAAAATTCTCTAAATGTGAGTTTTCGGTTCGTGGGATCATTTCTTTCCACTGGCGGAGTTTGCTTATAATAACAGCTATCAGTCCAGCATTCAGATGGCGCCGTATGAGGCCCTATATTGTAGGAGGTTCAGGTCCCCTATGGGTTGGTTCGAGCTGGGCGAGGCCAGGCTGTTAGGTACCGAGATGGTCCAGGATGCAATGGACAAGGTCAAAGTGATTCAGGATAGACTCCGTGTAATGAGCCGACACATTGTCATGGGTCAAGAAGGTTCGCGATGTAGCATTTATGGTTGGCGAGCGGGTTCTACTTTGGGTCTCGCCCATGAAGGGCGTCATGAGATTTGGGAAGAAAGGGAAGCTGAATACGAGATTTATTGGGCCTTTTGAGATTTTGAGCCGAATTTGGGAGGTTTCTTATGAGCTGGCCTTACCTCCCAGCCTCGCCAGAGTCCATCTAGTATTTCATGTTTCTATGCTCCGGAGATATCATGGTGACCCGTCACACGTATTAGATTTCAGTTCAGTCCAGCTGGACAAGGATCTATCTTATGTTGAGGAGCCAGTGGCCATTTTGGATAGACAAATCATAAAGTTGAGGTCAAAGAACATCGCTTCAGTGAAGGTCTAGTGGCAGGGTCACCCGGCGGAGGAGGCGACTTGGGAGACCGAGCAGGATATGCGCAGCCAGTACCCTTATCTCTTTGCTACCCCAAGTATGTTTTCTATGCTTGTTTGAGGACGAACAAATGTTTAAGTGTGGGAGGATGTAAAGACCCGGCGAGTCATTTTTGAAATTTACGCCCCGATCCTCAATTAACTGCTTTCCCTAAGTTCATTTCTGCTATTTTGGTTTGCCGGGATGTTCGGTTCTAGAATTCGGAGTGTTTTGGGACACTTAGTCCCTAAATAAAATCTTAATAGTTAAAAAATGGTATGTATTCAAAACAGTGTTAAGACAACCTCATAACAGAAATTTGATGGTTTCGTTAGCTCCGTTAGGTGATTTCGGGGTTGGGAGCGTGTTCGGAATATATTTTGGAGGTCCGTAGCTCATTTAGGCTTGAAATGCCGAAGTTTGAAATTTTTGAAAATCCGGTCGATAGGTGAGATTTTGATCTGGGAGTCGAAATGGAATTTCGACAGTTGCAGTAGCTTCATTATGTGGTTTTGGATATGTCTGCAAATTTTCAGGTCATTCGGACATCATTTGGTCGGGTTTTTGATAGAATGTAGGTTTCAGAAGTTTTGGTTGAAACTTAGGCTTGAGTCCACCATGATTTGATGATTCTTGTGTTTAATGGTATATTTTTATGATTGGAACAAGTTTGTATCATGATTTGGAGTAGGTTGGTGGTTTTGGTTGAGGTCCCGGGGGCCTCGGGGGTGTTTCTCGGGGTCAAACGGACCATTTTGAGTTGATGAATACAGCTGAATTGTTGTCATGAGTGTTGCAGACGATTGCTCTATGCGATCTCAATGGGTAGGATGCGATCGCATAGAAGGTTTGGGAGGAGGCTCAGATTTGTTCAATGCAATCGCGGAATGGGTGATGCGATCGCATAGTTGTGGATGTTTGTTCTCTGTGATCACAGAAGGTGCTATGCTATCGCATAGCGTATTGGCCAGGGGTCGCAAGTTCCTATTTTTGTTCTATGCGATTGCGGGTGTATGAATGCGATCGCATAGGGTTGTTTGGTAAAGCAATGCGATCGCATGGTGATTTGTGCGATCGCATAAGGTAATTTTGAAAGGCTGAAAGTTTCTTCTATACGATTGCAATGAGGGTGATATGATCGCATAGTGTTATTAAGTGGGCGGACAGAACAGTTATATGTTATTTCATCCGCGAGGGTTGTCATTATTTCACCATTGTTGGGCAAGTTTTGAAGTTAGGGAACGTGGGATTAAGAGATTTCCACCTAGATTTTGATTGGAGGTAAGTTTTATGGTCTAATTACGTGATTTTATCCTAGAATCTTCATCTATATCACTGAAAATTGGAGGAATTAAGGTGTAAATTGGGGTTTTGCTTGAAGCCTAAGAAAAATAAAAAAATCAATGATTTGAAGGGGAAAATGAACTCCGATTTTGAGAAATTTTATTTACTTGAATTGCTCAATCAGTGTTATCTCTGTTATTTGATTGGTTTAATTGCAAGATTTATCTTGTGTTAGCTAGGGAAGCATGATTAGATAGGATTATCTGTTTAAATGCTTACTTGTCTTAATTGAATTTCCTAGAACATGTTGAGACTGGATTTAATTGTTAATCGTAGCAGTGTATTTCATTTCTCTCTGCGTATTCTCTTGTTTGATTGTGTTTGTGTTCTATGGACTGCGGGTTCGATTCCCGGAGATCCGATGCTACTGATATAAAGGACTGTGGGTTCAATTCCCAGAGATCCTGTGATACTGATATAAAGGATTGCGGGTTCAATTCCCGGAGATCCTGTGATACTAATATAAAAAGGACTGCGGGTTTAATTCCCTGAGATCCTGTGATACTGATATGAATGGACTGCGGGTTCGATTCCCGGAGATCCTGGCCACTGATATAAAGGACTGCAGGTTTAATTCCCGGAGATCCTGTGCTACTGAGTTAAATGGACTGCGGGTTCAATTCCCGGGGATCTTTTGCTATTGATTTTGTACTTGCTGTGTTAATTTTCCTTGTTAGCTTAATCGCAGATGACTTGTAGATTCTATCTTATTTTGCTGTTATTTTAGATTCATTCCTATTTTACACTATTCGATATATTATTATTATTCTTGTTAAGGCCCTGACCTTCCTCGTCACTACTCCATCGAGGTTAGGCTTGGCACTTACTGAGTTCCGCCGTGGTGTACTCATGCTACTCTTCTGCACACTTTTTGTTATGCAGATCCAGGTCCCTCTGATGAGGCACACTACCGGTGATTGTGGTGATATTTTAGGAGACTCGAGGTATGCATCGAATACGTCCGCAGATCTGGAGAGTCTTCTTCTGTTCCTTCCCTAGTGACACTAGTTATTTCCTTTTGTTTCGGTTGTATAGATACCCTTGGTGGATAGAGCCACAGTTTTACTCTCTTTAGCATGTGTTTGCCCGTGAGTTTTCGGGTCTTAGTGGTTTATATTCTAGAAATTTTGGTAAAGTGTATGTGCCGAGCGACACCTATTATATTTCCTATGTTATTTTCTTGTTGTTCGAAAAAGCTGTAAATTTTGCATTGTGTTAGGCTTACCTAGTCGCAAAGACTGAGTGCCGTCATGACAAGTTCATGATTCGTGAATTAGGGTCGTGACAAAGTCACAATCCTCAACAGTGCACACCCACACACCCATCTCCTAACACGCTTATCATCTCAAAATAGTAAAATGATACGAAATTCGGGGTTTCATACCCTCAGGACAAGATATACAATCGTTACTTACCTCAAACCGATCAAATTTACACTCTGTGATGCTCTTGCCCCTCGACTCGGCATCCAATCACTCCGAATCAATTTTCAACTAGAACAATAACATCACATATGTTATGGAATGAATTCCACAAGAAAAACTATCTAATTAGACACAAATCCTAATATCATCTCAAACCTGGCTCTCGGTCCGGTCTCCATATCGGACAAAAGTCACAAAACTAGGAAGCTCATTCACTCATGAGTCTATCCATACCAAATTCATCAAAATCTGACATAAAATAGTCCCTCAAATCCTAAAATCAAACTCTCCAACTCCCAATCCCTAACCCTTCATTTTTACCTCTAATATTCACTAATTACATGATGAAATAATGGGAAATCACCATATAAATGAGTATTAGGGCTCAAGCAACTTACCTGACTGATAATTTCTTGAATCTCTCTTCAAAATCATTCCAAATGCTCCAGAACCAATATACAAGCCTGATACCTATGAAACCAATCATTAGTTAGTTTCTTTAAATCCTTAATATTTCAGATTAACAATTTCTAATAAAAATTTATTACTCGATCTAGGGACCTCTAAATTCGATTCCGAACATACCCTCAGGTCCCATATTTTCCGCGGACCCCCCGAAACTATCAAAACACAAATTCGGGCATGTTTGTCCAAAATATTGACCAAAGTCAAACTTAGCCTTTTAAGAAAACCCTAAAGAGTTAAATGTGCATATTTCAATCTAAACTCTTCTAAATCCCGAACCAACTATCTCCGCAGGTGGCAAATTAGTTAAAGCGAGCACAAAGTTTTTTATTTGGGGGAACGGGGTTCTAAAATAGCAAACGACCGATCAGGTCGTTACATAGATCAATAGGGTCACCTCTTTGATATCTAAAAAGACGAAAGTATCAATAACCCATAGCAAGAGGCTCTTGGAAGTCGTGGAAGTAGATATCACTTTCACGAATGAGGATGCAGACAGATTGTTGCTATCGCACAACGACGTATGTGATAGATTTTAAAATTAAATATGTTCTAGTTGGTCCAAGAAGCTCGGCTAATATCATACAATGGACAGTATTAGAGCAAGCTAAACTCACCATAAGCATTATTCCGGCCACAAAACTCGTCGGCGGATTCAAACTCGCGAGAGTAACGACCCGAGGAGAAATTTTATTACCCACGAATACTGAAGGAGTGATGAAAACAACTCTTTTTGAAGTGGTAGATGATGATATGGGATATAACATTATCTTGGGAAGACCATGGTTGCACGAAATGAAAGTTGTACCATCAACATATCAACATTTGCTAAAGTTTCCAACGATCAAAGGAGTTAAACAAATAAAGAGTTACCAACTAGAAAAAAGGGATATGAATGCAATTTTGGTCTCCAGTAGCAAAGGGAAGGGAAATGAGGCATATCAATTACAAGATTTGGTGGTCGCTCCCGTATCGGATGAAATTAGCCTGGGAGTAGAAGCGTCAAAATCTTTTCAGGTACCGAGATATTTACAGGTTCCAGAAGAGACAGATGCAATAAAATCCATAATTTCTGAATTTATTCAGAAGTAATTCGCGAGAAGCAAGTTGCATTGTTCGAAGAGTTCTTAGAATGGAAAGTCCACTTGGGGATAGTACTACACATCGAGATTAGGCATGGCTTTATTGAACTTCTTAAATCTAATGTTGATTGTTTTGCATGGTTGCATGCAGATATGGCAGGTATCCCGACAGAGGTATACGTACACAAGTTTAGTATGGACCCCAAAATACCTTCGATAAGACAAAAGAAACACCCTATTGCATAAGCCAGGAATAAATTTGTGAAAGAAGATGTAACTTGCTTACTTAATATTGGATCAATTTGAGAGATAAAGTATCCCGACTAGCTAAGTAATGTAGTCGTAGTTCCTAAGAAGAGTAACAAATCTCTCATGTACGTAGATTATAATGACTTGAATAAGGCATGCCAGAAAGACTCGTTCCCACTTCCAAACATCAATCAAAATCGACGCGACGACCAGTCACGAGTTAATGAGTTTCCTTGATGCCATTCCGGGTATAACCAAATTAAGATGAACCTGGAGGATCAGGAAAATAATTCGTTCATAACGTATTTTGACACATATTGCTATAATGTGATGCCCTTGGGGTTGAAGAACACCGGAGCCACTTATCAGCTGCTCGTGAACAAGATGTTTGAAAAAAAATTGAAAAACAATGGAAGTTTATATAGACGATATGCTCAATATTTAAATGCAAATGGTCACCTTAAGCATCTACAAGAAACTTTGACATCCTAAGGAAGCATAACATGAAGCTTAACCCCGAGAAATGTGCGCTCAGGGTTAGCTCCGGCAAGTTCTTGGGATTTTTAGTTTCGCAAAGGGGGATTTAGGTAAACCCAGATAAGATCAAAGTCATTGAAGACATACCGGACCAACTATAATGCATGAATGAGGTCCAAAGCCTCAGGGGAAGATTGGTAGCTTTGATCATATTCATTTCCCGATCATCGGAAAAATGTCACCGTTTATTCACACTACTCAAAAAGAAAAACAACTTTGAATGGACCATGGAGTGCCAATCGGCTTTGAGACATTTGAAAAGGTACCTGTCAATCCTTTCACTACTTTATAAACCAAAGGGAGGTGAAACACTGTTATTCTACCTCTCGGTCTCGAAAGTCATGGTACGTGCAGTTTTAATCCGTGGGGATAAAGGTACACAATCTTAGTAAAGTTTTAACGAGAGTAGAAACAAGTTACCCGCATTACGAGACCAGAAACTAGCTACCCGCATTTGGAGAAATATGCCTTGGCTCTTGTAGTCGCCGCTCGGAAGATGAGGCCCCATTTCCAATGATACCCAATGGCTGTGGTGACCACCTTTCCTCTATGCAGCATTCTCCACAAACCTGAACTCTCGGGTAGGTTGGCCAAATGGGCCGTCAAAATGAGTGAGTTTGATAAAGAATATAAACCAAGGACTGCAATTAAGTCACAAGTCTTGGCTGACTTTGTGACGGATTTCTGTCAAGGATTGCTGCATCTGGAAAAATGCAATAATGGTGTCAGAATCGACACCGGGAATTTGGACCTTATTTTCTGATGGAGCTTCTAAAGTAAAAGGATTCGGACTTGGAATAGTATTAATCACGACTTCAGGGGAAACCCTAAGGCAAGCCATCATAATAATCCTTTTAACTAACAATGAAGCAAAGTATGAGGCTTTGATTGTAAGGCTCGAACTAGAGTGGGAACTAGATTTCAAGGTCATAGAAATCAAATACGACTCACAGTTGGTGGTAAATCGGGTCTACGAGATCTTTGAAATCAAAAAGGGGTGCATGTAACAATACGTGAAAGGTCCAAGCTCTGTTGGCTCGATTTCAAGAGTGGTCAATTACTCATATCCCAAGGGAAGAAAATATAGAAGCAGACACATTCGCTAACCTCGGTTCATCAATGAAAATAAAGGGATTGGAGTTCGGGATGGTAGTGCAACTGATGAATCAGTCCTAGATGCGGATACCTCAATGAGGAAAATACGACTAATTTAGTATGGGTTGGAGGAATAAAATTATCGATTATCTCAAGCACGGGAAGCTGCCCAAATACTCCAAGGTGTCTCAGGCATTGCTCGCCAAAGTAACACAATACAGCTTCAAAAAAGGCCAACTGTATAAAAAATCTATCCAAGGCTCGCTCGCCTAGTGCTTGGGGGCATCTGAAGCTACTATGTTATGCGATAAGTCCATGAATGGATATGCGGCAACTATTAGGGCGCAAATTGCCTAGTGCTAAAATTGGTATTATTGGCGCTACATGGAGCAAGGCGCCAAACCCTTCGTACAAAAATGTGATAAGTGCAAACTCTACACATCACTGGTACATCAATCGGCATAACCATTACACTTGGTTCTGTCCTTGTGGCCGTTGATAAAATGGGGGATAGACATCGTTGGATCACTGCTGTCGGCTCCCGGTAAGTTAAGATCTCTTTTGATTTTAATTGACTATTTTTCTATGTGGGTGGAAGCAAGTCCTTATTAGAAGATCTGCAATCATGAAGTGGTGGATTTCTTGTGGGGAAACATAATTTACAAGTTCGGAAAACCAAAGGAGATAGCATGCGAAAATAGGCCATAGTTTATTGGCACAAATCAAAATGTTCCTCAAAAATTTGAAAATAAAGAGGATCACATCTTCACCCTACCATCTGAGCGCAAATGGTCAAGTGGAGTCAACAAATAAAGTGATTATACAAAACCTCAAGAAAAGGTTGGAAGCGGCTAAGTTAAATGGCCTGAGGAATTTCCTGGAATCTTGTGGGCATAACGAGCAATGGCCAAATCAAGCACATGAGAAACTCTTTTTTTCCTTATGTATATGGTACAAGCATTAATCTTGGTTAAAGAAGGGTAACACCATGAGATATTTCCAAACAAATGAAGAGTCAAGCAATAAAGCAATGTTAGTCAACTAGAGCTACTAGATGAGCGCAGGGACTTGGCGTATGTAAGAATAGTAACCCAAAAGAAGGGAATGGAACAATATTATAATCGAAGAGCCAACCTTAGTTATTTCAAAGCAGGAGACTTTTTCATAAAGAAAGTAACTCAAAATACTAGGAGCTCAACGCAAAAAATCTAAGTCCAACATGGGAAGGCTCTTGCCGAATTTCACCGGGAAAGGTTCGTATAAATTGGAGAATCAAAATGGAGAAAATTTGCCCAAAAATTGGAACATGGCGCACCTTAAAAGATATTATTGTTGATGAACATCACCTGAACTAAAAATATGTGCTACACTATTTTTCTCTTTGTCCAGTTTTTGTCCCAATTAGTTTTTGGAAATGTATTCAACGAGGCAGCAACAGAAAGCATACTACAAAGAAAGCTTCAACAACAACAATAATACCTTTAATAGAAAGGCACACAAGCAAAGAGATACTCCAGAACGGTTAGATAGTCTTTGCTCTATAGGAAAATTTCCATCGAGAAGTTAGGTTTGCTATAGGACAAAGGTTACCCGACCGTTCACAAGTGCAAACCACTAAAGGATTGTTAGATAGACTTTTTCTCAATACCATAAATTCCTATGGGGAAGCAAAGTTTGTTACTGAGCATAGGATTGTCTAGCAATTCATTAATAGGGTCCTCGAAGGTGCAAAACTTACAGTTTTCCAATTCTCATTCTTTTCGAACATTGTGTATGTATGGTGGGGGGTGATACGAGGATACGGCAATAATGAGTGCCACGTCGACCAGAGAACAAAAATTAGAAATATAGTTGTGTAATTGGGACTAGCAACTGCGCAGCCAGCCCTAGAAATAAATTGTACAAGTTAGCCACAAGAAAATGGCAATTTCCTTTTTAGCATAGAAATGCTTATCTAATTTCTGAAAATGAAAGGAATAAAATGAAGTCCTTTTATTTTGATATTTTTTCTTGTCTGAACAATGAATTTAATTTGTAATTTGAAAGTTAAAAAAGTACTTCAAATTCTGGTGCCGTCGGGGAAGATACACCCGAATCCTTGTACAAAAAGACACAAAAAGCAAACTTGCGTAAATACCTAATCCTCACGTTAAAAAGTTAATTTTGGACGAGTTTATGCCTAAAATACAAATGCTTTTGGGGTAAAAATACACCCAAGGCCTTTCATAATTAGAGGTAAACAGTAAAACTTGCGCAAAGATACTCAAGTAAAAAAAAATGCAAAAAGTTTAAACTTGAATAAATGTTCAAACAAAAGAACGCAGAAGGACTTATACAATACTTGAGCAAAAGATATTTTTATTTACAATAAACATGCCAGAATAGCTCAAGTTCAAAAGTTGGGAAAAGAAAGGAAAAGCTAAACCGTGCCTCTCCGAATCCCGGAGGAAGAGAAGTGTTTGCACCTCCAGGAGAAGTAAGAAGATCTGCCGATGCCTCAACAGTTTAGCCCTAAACATCATCACCTTCTGGTTCCTCTTCAGTTCCTAAAAAATCAGAACCGGAACCAAAAGAACCAGGAGCATCAGGCTCTATCGAGAGACCCGCCGAGAGTCTATTGTTAACAACCAACTCAAATATACACTCCTTAGCAATTTCAGCATCAAAACCAGTGATACCTATCACAACTTTTTTTTCCTACTACACCCCTGGAAGGATATAATAAATGGAGTTTTTCCAATTAAAGGACAACCGAATGGAATTTATAATTAAAAGATTCGGAGTCGCAACTTCAGATAATTTATGATGTCCCAAGTCACTGGTTCAAATCCCGAATCGAGAAAAAGATTGATTCTGTATTACAGTTCGCGAACACAAAAATCTGGGTAAGGAATTCTATTAACCTGTGAGAAGGTGTTAGGTATTTTTGAGTTTCATAGTTCTAGCACGGTCGCTCAACTGTTATATTTGTCTTAATTATCTGATTTTAAAGATTTTGAACCTATGCGCAAATTTTACCTTTAAATGCTTTTATTCATTTTATAAAGCAAATTGCAACGTTATTAAAACACGCCTCGAACCACGTCACATAAATACACCCATAGTTTTTGATATATTTTAACATCGTTGAAATTGGAATTTGGGTCACATAAATGAGTACCCTAGTTTAAGAAGGTAAAATTATAGAATAACGCGCCTAAAGCAACTATGCATTATTATCTTTGCGGAAAACCATGAAGATTTTCTAAATGGCTTGCCCAAATTTCTAAAGATTTAATCACATTTAATATCTAGGCTTCGAAATTTATACGGGGCCATATGAGCTATGTAGACTAAAAATAATTAAAGCTTGTAACTTATTTTATTATTTAAAGAAGGTTGATCGAAATTGCGTGAACGCATACTTCAAATTAAATAAGGACTATGGTCATGTTACACGAACGTAGACGCAACCATAATCATATTTTTAAATGGCCCTAAAGGCTTGCTACTAATGTTAGTCAATTGTATATCTATATTATGAATTTAATGGGCTAAGCGAGATTACTTTTAAGTCATCCATTATGATTAACTTAACCCAGGTAACAATAGTGCTCAAAATGAGGCCCAGTCTGGCAGTCCAATTGTGAGGAGTAAATTACTCTTGAGGTCTGTCCAACATCTTAAACAAATGGGTCCGTGACCCAAATCACTTTGCAAACGCGAATTGACACCACTGGAACCCTATTCTAGCCCATTAGTAATTGCAAGATAACCAACATTCTTATCAAACTTAGATAACTAACAAGTTATGAATCCATTTCATCAATTACTCGTAATTTCAAGAGGAAAAAAAAATGCTTTTGGGGTTTTCAAAAAAGATGTTCACATGCTCAGTTTCAAATTTATGCCAATGTTGATTAAATCTTTCCAAGCAAATCTATTATCAAAATACCAGCTAATTGGCTTTCAAACTCGAACCAACTAAGTGAGAGTTCTAGATTTCAAATATTATTTCCAAAATTCACATACCATTCAAGGTAAATCAACACTATATTATGTCATTCAAATGGCAATAAAGATCCCAACACCATATACATACTACTTAACATGATTGAACATAGAAATTAATCAAAAATTTAGCCACTGATTTCATCGAGTTCCTATGACAGTCCAAAATCAACCATATAAGGAAAGTCCCACTATTACAAGCCAAATATATATCTATAGAGTGTATGAAAGAAGGCTGAATCCCTTATTAAATACAAATCAAATGCATGATTGTAATCCTAATACCTTACTATATAACAACCATGACTATGTAAAATATAAACAAAATAAAGTTCAAGCTGAGTAGCACACTCAAAGTTTTAATGACACGATTTTAACTCACTTATATGGTTGATATCCTAGACTTACTAATACTACAAAACATGTTAATAAACAGAAAATGCACTGGAAATGATATTTTAGACATAAGTAAAGAAAAGACTAGAATATTTTTCCATCTTCATTTACTCTTCCAATTTAAGAATCAAGTTACATAGGTTTCAAGAGAATATGTACCTGGTAAAAAGAGAAATGGGGTAACAGATTAGCAGCTACAGAACAACAATCAACAATAATTTAAACCAATTTCAAACCCATAAACTGAGATCGGATAGTCCAGAATCAGTTTCAAGCAAATAACACACCAACCAAACTTCAACTAAGCTCAAACGACTCAACCTCAAACCATTTTTAGGCCCAAACAATCAGAAACTTGATTCAAGGAGTAAAAATTTCAAAGTTGCAAAGCTGAAACTCAATGGAACAATTAAAATTTGCAGCTTTAACTTTTTTTGAGAATTTTAGCTCTCTCAAAATCTCTTTCTATCTTTAGACCCTGTCTTCTATCATTATTCTCTCTTTTTTTTCTTAATTTCTTAATGCTCTTACTATCTAATTTTCAGACTGATCCCCTTTTCTCTGTATTTAAAATCTGTCCTTTTATAAGCTTCAGACCTCTCTTTATCCTTAATTTCAGGCTCCTTTAGTGAGCATTTTAGTTAGTGCACTTCCCACTTACTATCTTATCTCTCAATTCTTAATTGTCTACACTATCTTCGTGTTTATATTTAAATCAGTAATGCACCACTAGTATTGTTAGTGGCCTCCTAGAAGACCCCAAAGTTCTCTGTTCAAATTAGCCCCGTATCAATCTTTAAAGCTTTTCAATTGTGATAAACAATAAACTATTCCTACCGATTTCACCAATTGGATCAAAATGAAACAAACAACACTAAAAATTGACTCCCTAACTAACCATGAATTCTAAATTTTCAAAACTAAAACTTATTCATCATGTCTAAATATTATACTACTTTGTGCAAACTTGAAGACAATTAAACGTTTGAAATATGTTACTAACAACACAAAAGGAATAGGGACTATCATACTGACAATGAAACATTAGGCGTTATGCGTTATAAAATATACAAAACATGAATCAAGGAAACTAATAAACCAAACATTTAGGAAAACACAATCATTTTTTGATTTCAACTTGGATTATTTTAATTGAATTTCCACTGTAATCATCAATCAGACATGGGCTAAAAAGAGAATAGACCTAGTTAAAGTACTAAGTCAATGAAACAACAAAAGTCAGCTAACCAAGCATTCCGATATAATAATAAAATAAACAGAAAAGGGTAGGAGATGAAGAACAATATAATAAAAAATCGCAAGAAAGAAAGAAAAATGAAAACAAATAATGAAATGAAAATACCTATACAGTGGTCAAGGCATGTAACTCTTCTTCAACCACCTGATTTTGACCGAAAGGGGTCTCAATCACGTGTTCTCAGATCAAAAACACGGGACCAAGATCCATTTTGATCTTAATTATCGTCCAAACTGTCGGGTTTAGGGTTTTGTCAACAATTGGTCTCCTTTATGATTTAAGATTTGTCGAGTTCAAAGAGTTTTTGAGGAAAGATGAGTAAGGATTTGGTAAGAGGGGGCCCTAGTGGTCCAGGGGTGTGATTTCAAAGCCAAGGGAAGCTGGCACCGCCACCGGAGAAATTGTGGTGGCATTAGGGTTCTTGGTTTCAAATCAAAATTCAAAGAGCTCTGGTGTGATTCGAAAGAAAGGGTTTGGATATCTGGGAAGAGGAAGTTGAGGTGATTCTATGGTGTTAAGGAGGAGGCCATTGGGCCAACGGAACCGCCGGGGGGTGATTTCCGGTGGGCAGAAGAGGTTGCGTAAAGCAGTGGAATATAGGGGTCTCTAGGGTTAGAGATGAGAGAGGAGGGGGTTTCTGGGGCGGGGGGGGGGGGGAGGTTATATTTTGGGTATATTAAAATTGATAATTAAGGTAGAGCCGTTAGATTAAAGTGGATCTATGGCGTAGATTAACTCAACTATGGGAAACGGGGTCATTTCGTCTAGGTGGGGAATGGGCTGGGATGAGGAAAATGGGTCGGGTTGTGGGGATGATACTGGACTATTGGATCAACATTTTTAACAGATCCGATTAACTGTATCCAAACGATGTCATTTGGTTTGAAGCTAGAGACGGACTCTGTTTGGGGTGGGTCTGGGCCGGTTCTGGGGTGGGTTTGAACGGGTAATTTGTTTGGGCTGTGATTTTGGCCCACATTCTCCTCTTCTATTTAATTCTTTTTTTCTATTTATGTCCCAAATTACTTTCCAAAATTAAAATAAAAAATCCTAAATTAAATTATAAAACCAAATTGACTTAAAAATACTAATTAGCTCTAAATAATAATTATCACAAATAATTAAATACCAAATCACACAATTAAACACTAAAATGCAAAGTGTGTTACTATTTTTTATGTTTTTCTTCATTTTTTATAAAATAAGTGATTTACTACTTAACTAAAAAATTATAAAATTAATTTCTAAATGCAATTGCAACATATTTTATTTTATTTTTTGTATTTTTTATTAATTGAACAAATAAACATGCACACACAAATGTAAACAATAGTTGATAATATCACAAAAATTCACAAAAATTGCACACCAAAGGAAAAATTATTTTGTTTTGAATTTTTGGGAGTGATTCGTGTGAGGCAAAAATCGCGTGCTCACAACTGCCCTTCTTTTCATGTAAACACGAAGAGTTTTCGTGCAAAGACAAAGTGAGCAGATATGAGCGATTTTTGCCCGTTTGAATACTCCGTGTGAAGCATTTTTTTTTGAAAGATTTTGACCAAACAGGAATCAGGTCAATATAGTTCGAAACGTTTTGGTAGCTTTGACTACCATAAAACTATGTTTACTGTTGCTGCTATTGCTGCTATTTGTTGATCCCCTTATTACACCATGCTAAAAGAAAAATAAAAAAGTTAGACTAGGCTATGAATTAAAAAAATCTTATCTAGACCTTCAAACTTGATCTTGTGTTTCTTGTTGCCTTGTTGTATTGTATTCTCTTGGTGAAATCTATTGTTATCGCTTTGCACTGACTTCTTGAGATGTTCTCCCTTTTCTTCGGGTGGGCACCTAATTGCTGATCCTTTAAATGTCTGCTCTTGATCATTATCTTCTTCCTCTGCTCTCCAGACGAGCTCTTGACTTCTTGATCTTGAAAGGTATGCCTCTGTTCTCCAGGCGGGCTTCTGACTTCAAAACTTAAAAGGATCCTGACTTCAAAACTTAAAAAGGTACACCTCCATTCTCCAGGCCGGCTCCTGACTTTAAAATAAAAAGGTGCACCTCCGTTCTCTAGGAGGGCTCCTGTCTTTAAAACTAAAAAGGTGCGCCTCCGTTCTCCAGGCGGGCTCTTGACTTCAATACTTAAAAGGTACGTCTCTGTTCTCCAGGCGGGCTCCTGACTTCAAAACTTAAAAAGGTACACCTCTGTTCTCCAGGCGGGCTCCTGACTTCAAAACTTTAAAAGGCATGCCTCTGTTCTCCAGGCACCTCCATTCTCCAGGCAGGCTCCTGACTTCAAAACTTAACAAGGTACACTTATGTTCTCCCGGCGAACTCCTAACTTCAAAACTTTAAAAGGTACGCCTCCGTTCTCCAAGCGGGCTCCTAACTTTAAAATTTAAAAAGTACGCCTCCGTTCTCCAGGCGGGCTCCTGACTTCAACACTTAAAATGTACGCCTCCATTCTCCAGGCGGGCTCCTGACTTTAAAACTTTAACAGGTACGCCTTCGTTCTCCAAGTGGGCTCCTGACTTCAAAACTTAAAAGTTACGCATCCATTCTCTAGGTGGGATCCTGACTTCAACACTTAAAAAGTATGCCTCCGTTCTCCAGGCGGGCTCCTTACTTCATAACTTAAAAAGGTACACCTTCGTTCTCCAAGCAGGCTCCTAACTTCAAAACTTTAAAAGGTACACCTCCATTCTCCAGACGGGCTCCTGGCTTTAAAACTTAAAAGGTACACCTATGTTCTCCAGGCGGGCTCCTAACTTCAACACTTAAAAGGTGCGCCTCCTTTCTCCAGGCGGGCTCCTAACTTCAACACTTAAAAGGTATGCCTCCATTCTCCAGGTGGACTCCTGACTTCAACAAAATGGACAAACAAAGAAAATTTCCTGCCCCAATTTGGTAGCTGGTGCATATCATTTTTACCAATATTAATAAAACTCGAAGACTGAAATTTGAATTACACTCCCTCTATTCTTCAGGCGGTGTCCTGACTGCTGACAATTGAAAGGTATGCCTCTATTCTCCAGGCGGGTTCCTAACTTCAAAACTTCACAGGTACGCCTCTGTTCTCCAGGGGGCTCCTGACTTCAAAACTTCAAAGGTACGCATATATTCTCCAAGCGGGCTCCTGACTTCAAAACTTCAACTATTCTTCTTACCCTAAAAGATGCGTTGTTTTTCTCATTTTTCAAATGGGTATCTCATTCAACAAAATAGACACAACGAAAGAAAAAATTTTCTGCCCCAATTTGATAAATGAGTGCATCTCTTTGGTTCCTGCCCTTCCTTACGGTGGGTTTCTCCGAAACAACTGAGATGTTTTGCCCCTGTTTGAACCAAAGAAAAATCTTTTCAGTTTAAAATGTGGTGTTGGTTGCGGTACTCTTGCTAGGGATGGTTTTCCCCTTTCTTCTTTCCGTGCTCTTCTTTTTGCGACTGCCTTGAACTTGGTCGAGACTTTCTGATACTCTGACTTCTTCCTTATATTAAAACTTTCCAACTGTTGCTTCCCACTTATAACCTTCTTATCTGAAACTTTCCAACTGTTGCCTTCCCCTTTTTGGATTTTTTATCCGATCCCATATTTTCATAGAACCTCTACCATTTTATCTTTTGTTTATCAATGATGCCTCTTACAACCCATCACGTTCTCTTCGCCCTATCCTAGCCTCACTTTGCTTTGCACCGCTTTGGAATTTGGCAGTAAACTCTGAAAATCCTTCTTATTTGTTAAAAGCAAATTATTATTGAAAAAGTCTTAGCCAAAAGAAATGATATATGATGACTTCAAAAGATGAACCTCCTTTCGAAGATTCTTTGAGAAAGAAAAAGACTTATCTGAATGGAATAACTGACCCCAATGATCATGTTGTGCATTTCAGATATCAACCCAGCCTATTCAATCAATCGGTTTCCAAATTCTCTTGCTTTATGACTCAAAGTTTTCCACAAACCAACTTTTTTTGCCAAATCCCCATCTCCATTCAACTTGATGCCTTAATGGATCTTTTGCCGTCAACTTTACCTCATTTGTTCCTTTCTCAATTCCTAGTCGTCTTATAGTGCCTCTGAAGGTTTTTACCACTAAGACTCTCTCATTTTAGGGACTTCTCTTAGCTTACATCGCCTTATAGTGCCCATGCCGATTTTCACTAATAAGACTCTCATTTTTGGACTTTTCTCAGCTTATATCGCCTCATAGTGCCCATGCGGGTTTTTACTAATAAGACTTTCTCATTTTTCATTTTTCTTGCTTAAAACCAGAGTATTGCCCCTGGTATGAATTATCTTTTCTTGCTAGACTTGGCACCTCTCGAAGACTGATCGGGAGGTCTTTCTTTGGACGCTAATATGGATTCTTGTATGGGTTTGGAAAGAAACTGGTATCTAAAAGTTCAAACCAAATCCAACAGGTTAGAATTACAACTTTTGGAACCAACTTTCTCATTACAAATATAACTTCTGCCCAAGTTTTCTTGCTTGGGGATATTTCGAGTTTTATTTCCCTATGACTGAGTCGTGAAGCTGCCTACATATTCTTAAAAGCAATCAGGTCAAACGTAGTTCATTTCTTCTTCCTTGTTGTTACATTTTTTCTTTTCATTTGTTATTATTATTTTCCCTTCTCTATTTTTCCTTTTCTTTACTCTTTCCTTTTTCTTTCCTTTCTTCTCTTTCTTTTCTTTTTGGTTATTGATTCTAAAATAGGGGTACGAAATAAAATAAATAAGGCTAAAAAAGGTGAACAAAGGATAAAGTGTTTAGATAGCAGAACAAATTGCTTTCGTCATTTCAACCTTCGAGATAATTCCAAGTACTAAAAATCAATAATTGTATTAACGGAATCATACATAATATCTCTTGAATACATCAGAATTGATAGCCATATCTATGCATTTTACTTCAATATCTGTCAAATATAAAAGCGACATTGGACAATACTCTGTTTACAATGAACGGTCCTTGTCAATACGGGGCGAACTTGCCGTTTGCTTCGGCTTGATATGGAAGGATTCGTTTCAACACTTGCTGCCCTACTTCAAACTTCCGGGGATGCACCTTCTTGTTATATGCTCTTGCTATCCTCATTTGATACAATTGGCCTTGACATACTGCTGCCAATCGTTTTTCACCAATTAAACTCAACTGCTCCAAATGGGTCTTGACCCACTCATCATCATCAATCTCAGCATCGACTACAATCCGAAGGGACGAGATTTCAACTTCCGCAGGGATCACTGCTTCAATGCCATATACCAACAGATAAGGAGTTACACCTACTGAAGTACAAATAGTAGTGCGATAACCCAACAATGCAAATGGTAAATTTTTATGCCATTGCCTAGAACTTTCTACCATTTCCTCAATATCTTCTTTATGTTTTTGTTGGCTGCTTCAACTGCTCCATTCGCCTTAGGCCGATATGGGGTGGAATTGCGATGTGTAATCTTAAACTGCTGACATAATTCTTTCATTAAATTGCTGTTAAGATTAGCACCATTATCTGTGATGATTACATTTAGGATTCCAATTGACAAATGATATTTGAGTGTACAAAATCAACCACTGTCTTCTTCGTTACAAACTTGAAAGTTTTGGCCTCAGCCCATTTGATAAAGTAATCAATGGCCACCAGAATGAACCTGTGTCCATTGGATGCTACTGGATCAATGTGCCCAATAACATCCATGCCCCAAGCAATGAAGGTCCAGGGTGCCGATATTATTTGTAATTTCTATGATGGAGAATGAATCAAACCTCAGTGTATCTGGCATTGATGACATTTTGCGCACGAAACTGATACAATCTAGCTTTATAGTGAGCCAATAATACCCTACTTGAAGGATCTTCTTCACCAATACATATCCGCTCATGTGCGGTCCCCAAACTCCAGAATGTACTTCCGCCATGACCGTCGTATCTTGTTTAGCATCTACGCATCTTAACAATCCAAGATCAGGTGTTCTTTCATACAACACTTCTCCATAGAGGAAAAATCAACTTGCCAGCCGTCGAATGGCTCTCTTTTGATCTCATGTGAAATGCGTTGGGTATATTCCCATCCTGATGTACTCCTTGACATCATGGAACCGTGGTTCGCCATCAAATTCTTCTTCCACCATGTTACAATAAGCATGCTGATCACGAACTTGGATATGCAATGGATCAACATGAATTTTGTCTGGATGGTGCAACATTTCTGCCAAGGTGGCCAAAGTATCGACAACCTCATTATAGACTCTTGTGATATACCTAAACTCCACGGATCAAAATCGTTGACAAAGATCATGCAAACATTGTCGATACTGTATGAGCTTCAAATCTCGTGTTTCCCATTCTCCTTGAATTTGATGTATCAGGAGGTACGAGTCTCCCAAGACCAAAATGTTCTAGACATCCATGTCCTCAGCTAACTACAAACCCAAGATACATGCCTCATATTCAACCATGTTGTTGGTACAATAGAAATGGAGTTGAGCCGTAACAGGGTAGCGGTGCCCTATTTCAGAATTAAGTACAACTCTTATTCCAACTTTTTTCATATTGCTGCCCCATCAAAGAAAAGTTTCCATCTCGGTTCTTCAGTCAGTTCCAGCTCGTTGATGTGCATCACTTACTCATCAGGAAAACACATCCTCAATGGCTCGTATTCTTCATTGACCGAATTCTTAGCCAAATGATCGGCCAGTGCTTGAGCTTTCATTGTATTCCTCATCACATAGACGATGTCAAACTCTGTGAGTAATATTTGCCACTTCGCCAATCTCCATGTGGGCATAGGCTTTTGAAAAATATATTTTAACGGATCCAAGTGTGAAATGAGGTAAGTAGTATAGGACGACAGATAATACTTCAATTTTTGTGCCACCAAAGTTAAGACATAACATGTCCTCTCAAGGTGAGTGTACTTAACCTCATATGCCGTAAACTTCTTGTTGAGATAATAGATGGCTTGTTCTTTCCTACCGGTGATGTCGTGTTGCCCCAATACACAACCTAATGAATTCTCTAGGACTGTCAAATGAAGAATCAATAGTCTCTTTGGTTCAGGCGGAACCAACACAGATGGATTTGATAAATACCCTTTTATCTTGTCAAACGCCTCTTGACATTTTTCAGTCCATCCGACTACAGTGTTTTTCTTCAACAATCTAAAAATAGGCTCACAAGTTATTGTGAGCTGAGCATGCTGATATAGTTCAACCTTCCCAACAGACTCATTACTTCAGTCTTGTTCTTTGGGGGTGGCAATTCTCGTATGGCCTTGATCTTTGATGGATCCAACTCAATACCTCGCCGACTGACTATGAATCCAAATAGTTTTCTAGATGGAACCCTAAATGCACAGTTGGCAAGGTTAAGTTTAATGTCATACCTGCGAAGCCTCTCAAAGAACTTCCTCAAATCTGCGACGTGGTCGTCCTGCTGCTTTGAATTAATGATCATACCAACTACGTATACCTCAATCTCTTAATGGATCATATTATGGAATACAGTGATCATTGCTCGCATGTATGTTACCCCAGCATTCTTCAGACCAAATGGCATTACTCTATAGCAATAAGTTCCCCATAGCGTGATGAATGTCGTTTTCTTTGCATCTTCTTCATCCATCAAAATCTGATGATACCCAGCATAGCAATCCACAAAAGATCTGATTTTACATTTGGCACTATTATCGATCAAAATGTGGATGTTGGGTAACAGAAAGTTATCCTTTGAGCTTGCTTTGTTCAAATTGTGATAATCAACGCACACCCTAATTTTGTCGTCCTTCTTCAGACTGGCACCACATTAGCCAACCAATTAGGATATCGAGTGACCCAAATAACCTTTGCATCCAGCTGTTTAGTTAACTTTTCCTTAATCTTCACACTTATATCAGTTTTGAATTTCCTCAATTTTTTGCTTGACGGGAGGGAATGCCCGGTCAGTGGGCAATTTGTGAACCACTAAATTGGTGCTTAAACCCAGCATGTCATCATATGACCATGCAAAAACATCTTTGAATTCAGTAAGTTTTTTGATTAATTCTCCCCTAATATTCGGCTCAATATGGATGCTTATTTTAGTTTCCCTGATGTTATATGTGTCCCCTAGATTGATGGCTTCTGTATCATTTAAGTTAGGCCTGGGTTTTTCTTCGAGTTGACTTAGTTCCCTACTAATCTCTTCGAATGCTTCATCCTCGTCGTATTCTGACTCATAATCTACTTCTTGCACTATTATTTCAGAGTTAGATTGATTTTATAGACTAGGTCGAGGATTCCTTATGCATGCCATGTCATTACGGCCAGTATAAAGAGAATTGTATAGAAAAGAGAAAAGGAAACAAAATTAAAATAAAGAATGAAGAAGAAGCTTTTCATTTTATTGAAATATAGGATAACAAGGTTTTGCACACTTGGACCGACTAAAAAATAAAAATATAGATTACAACCCTGGAATAATCCAGACAAACAAGAAGAAACATCAGAGCGAACTACCATGACTCTTCTGAGTGGGAAGAGGAGTAGCCCTCCAATTATTGAGCTTTGCCTTTGGTCCCACAAACTGCATATACTCCTTGCTTGAGCCTTTCCCATATTCTACCATGTTAACCTCAGCAAATAACCTTTCGAACCCTTTATCCAAATCCCCATCAGCACCAATCAGTGACTTGAGAACTTTTGACAATAGCTGCTTTCTAATACTCGACGTGACGAAAGATCTAGACAGATGCGGGATTGGCTTTGTGTAACGATCCGACCCGTCGTTGCGGGAGTTACTACCCCTTTTTCTCCATTTCACACTTAAATATGTTCATTTATATGTGTTTGGAGAGTTAGGAGTAAATTGGATAGAATCCGATTAGAAATGAGGCAATAAACCTCTTTATGGGAAGGTTAGTTGGAAAAGTCAATCGGATGTTGACTGATGAGTTAGACAGTTCGGAATGGAATTCTGATGATTAAACTAGTTTTGGGGGATGATTTATGGCTTAGGAGAGCAATCGGAATCAAATTCAGAGGTCCGGTGTAGATATAGGCTTGAATTGGCCAAGGTCGAATTTTGGCGAATTCCGGACAGTAGGCGAGATTTTGATCCGGGGCTCGGAATGAAATTCGGAGAGCTACAGTATCTCCGTTAGGTGATTTTGTATGCGTGCAAAATTTTAGATCATTCGGAGGTGTTTAGGTCGGGTTTTAGAGCAAATGTTAGTTTCGGAAGTTTTAGTGAAACTTAGGCTTGAATCCGTGAGAATTTGATGATTTTGATGTTTATGATGGTGTTTTTATGTTGTGAGCAAGTTTGAATGAAGTAATGTGACATATCTGTGCATTTGGTTGAGGTCCCGGGGGTCTCGGGATGATTTCGGATGCCCAACGGGAGGTTCTTAACTTAAAAGTAGCAGTAGAAATTGCAGAGCAGCAATTTCCTCTCTGTGGTCGCGTGGACCTGCCTGAGATTGCGTAGGCCTGGCAAATCAAAACAGTAAGATCGCGTGAGGAATAGTGCGATCGTGTAGTTCTGGCGGATCATTCAGTGCGATCGTGTGAGGAGTAGTGCGATCGCGTAGAGAGGGAGTTTGTTTCTCTATGATCGCGTAAGTATTGTTGCGATCGTGTAAGGTAAAAATCAAGGGCCTGGAACTTTGTTCTTCGCTATCGCAAGATTTGGGGATGCAATCACGTAAGTCAAAATGACTGGATAGAACAGTTAAATTATAAATAGCAGACGCGAACCCCATTATTTTTACACCACTTTTACTTCGTCATTGAAGAGAGAAATCAACGGGTAATCGCTGGAGCTAAGTGTCTTGACTCAAAAATATGATTTTATGCTAGAATCAATACCAAAATTCATGAAATTGGGTAGAATTTGTGAAGATTAGGGCCTAAATTATGAAAACGAGTTTTTGGGTTTTGAAAGGCCATTCGAAGGCCATTCGAACTAAATTTTATATGCACGGACTCATGGCGAGACGAGGAATCAGTTGGTATGATTTTCGGAATTTTTTGAGAAGTGGGCCCGGGGCTCGGGTTTTACCAACTTCGTGAATTGTTGCATTTTTCGAGTAATTTTGATTGGGTTATATTTTTTTGACCCATATTTATGTTATTATTGTGGTTTTTACTAGATTTGATGCACGAGGCAGAAAATTCGAAGGGAAATGGCATCGCAGATGAGTCCGTGGCCGGTTAGAGGTGAGTAGTTAGTGTATATGATAACCTGAGGGTTTGAAACCCCGGCTTAGCATATTGTGACACTATTAGGGCGTGGCTCACACCCCATGGCAGGTGTGGGATTGGTTATGACTGGGGATTGAGACTTGGTCCATCCCGAATATGAATAATATTATATTGGCGATTGAAACGCACAATGTGTTAAACATATATGTGGACTATAAGCCATGTTTGAGGCCATGTGCCGACCTGTAGTATCCTTAGGGGATAAATATCTATATGATAGTATGATTTGCAAAATCATTGATCTCAGTCCTAGTTTGACATCATTGTTATGAAATGCTAAGTCGCCTTTTTTGGAAAAATTAAATAAAATTAAAGTATTTTTCACTGTTAATGAACTGGAACCTGGAAATAAATAAATTAAACTGTTGTGTGACTCATATGCATGTGGATTGAGTACGGATCGGGCTGCACGCCGCAGCGGATAATATGAATATTGCGCTTGGGCTGAAGGAGCCCTCCGGAGTCTGTACACACCCCCAGTGAGCGCCGTCGATGTTAAACGGATCGGGCTACACGTTGTAGTGGTCATGTGCATTGCATTGCATTCTTGTTTATAAATTAACTATGATATTTGTGACTTGTTGTTGTTGTTAGTTCGTGGTGGGTATCGGACTGTAGGTTTAGCTTTGCTCTGTGGTATTCTGTGGATTTCCTGCTTTCAACTATTTTATATACTTTTTACTCACTGAGTACTTAGTACTCACCCCTACTCTCTGCACCTTTGTGTGAAGATTCAAGTACACAAGAGGGTTAGACGAGCATTTCAGCTTATTTCCGAGTATTCGAGTTGCTGAGGTAGCTGCTGGCGTTCGCATGACCTAGCTTCTCTCTTTATTTCAGTTTATTTACTATATACTTCCATACTTGAGTATTTTGTTCAGTATTCCTATTACTATTCAGTTTTTGCTTAGAGGCTCTAGACTCGTGACCCCAGATCTTTTGGGAGTGTTATTTTCGATGTTCACACTTCTTAGTATTTAATTCTACTATTATTATTGGAGTATTATTATTGACTCTTATATTCTTCTTGAAATTTTTCCTTTTGGGACTAGTTTTCTATTTGGAAACAATTGTTGGCCTGGCTTGCCTAGCTTTAGTGTTGGGCGCAATCACGACCGGGTTTGGATCGTGACAAGTTTGTATCAGAGCCTAGGTTACTAGGCCTCACGAGTCATGAGCGGGTTTAGTAGGATCTCGCGGATCGATACGTAGACATTCGTATCTGTCCTCGGGAGGCTACAGAACTTTAGGAAACACTTCACTTTCTTAGATCATATCGTGCGGTTTGTGTTATCGTAAAACTAAATTTTTTCGTATTCTATTCTCTCGCAGATGGCGAGAACCCATGCTAATGGACGTGGTGGAGGACCACCAGTGACACCTAGAGGCCATGGTCGTGGCAGAGGCAGGGTAGCAGCGACAGCACCTACTGATCCACCAGCTGACCAGACTCAGGATCAGATCCTAGCGCCAGTGGATCAGGCTCGAGCTACAGGCATTCCAACAGCTCAGGTTCAGAGCAGCTCATATTCAGGCACCAGTAGTGTATTTTGAGATACCGGGTCTTCAGGAGACCTTAGCACAAATCTTATCAGTGTGCACTGGCTTAGCTCAGGTGGTTGCAGCCTCTACTACAACAACTTCTTCACAGGCAGGGGGAGGGAATCAGACCCCGTTGCTCGCACACCCGAGCCAGTAGTTCAGGGTTTACAGGCACCTGAGGTAGCTCCAGCTCAGCCAATTCATCTGGATGCACCAGTCGCACTAGCCCCAACTCATGTGGTCCCATCTATGCTTGATGACAAGAAGCGTCGGTTGGAGAGGTTCAGGAGACTACAGCCTCTGGCGTTCAGCGGTGTTGACGGCGAGGATGCCCAGGGTTTTCTAGATAAGTGCTAGCATATGCTTCACACTACGGGTATTCTGGAGTCTAGTGGTGTTGCTTTCACTACCTTCCAATTCACAAGACCAGCATTCCATTGGTAGGAGGATTTCGAGAGGCATAGGCCTATTGGGCCAGCGCCCCTCACTTGACAGTAGTTCTCCATGGTATTTCTAGACAAGTATGTGCCTCAGTCTCAGAGGAAGGAGCTGCATTGTTAGTTCGAGTGGTTGAAGCAGGGACATATGATAGTGACTCAGTACGAGTTGAGGTTTACACAACTAACTCGGCATGCCATGCGGATGATTCCGATAGATCGTGAGAGGATTAGGAGATTTGTGGATGGTCTCAATTATCCTATCTGCATATTGATGACTAGAGAGAGGGCTACAATAGTTACTTTCGAGGAGGTGGATGATGCGGCTCGTCAGATTGAGATAGACCGCCGTCGAGAGCATGAGAAGAGGGAGGCTAAGAGGCCTCGTGGCACAGTTAGTTACAGTGATGCTCCATTTATGGGCCAGTCTCAGCACAGTAGGGGTCGTTCCTTTAGAGCTCCTCAGTCAGGTCGTGCAGAGTCTAGTGGGGCTTCGTCAGACCGTGATCGTCAGGGTCATCAGGGTTATCAGGGCCATCAGGGCCAAGTCAGCTGCCAAGTCCAGGTTATGTACCCCTCTGCTTATCTTTAGCGAGTCTAAGAATCTGTGCACGTCTATGGTTCTCGGGGCAACCAAATACTTGTTTCTTAAAGGAAGCTCAGCATTCCCAATGTATCCGGCTCTTTCTTCTAAGGTCGGGGTGAGTTCAAAATCTAAAAAATATCTTCAGCACCCACTCAGTCAGCTAGGAGTGGTGGCCAGGTAGCCAGGGATCGCCTCAGGGGTGAGGACCATACTTGCGGAGGTCAGGCTCGATTTTATGCTCTTCCAGATATGAGGGACACTAGCATATCAGATGCAGTCATCACATGTATTATCTCAGTCTGCCACAGGGATGCTTCTATCTTATTTGATCTCGAATCTACCTATTCCTATGTATCTTCATATTTTGTGCATCATTTGGGTACGACTCATGGTAGTCTCGCCTTGCCCGTACATGTGCCTACCCCGGTGGGTGATATAGTCATTGTGGATCATGTATACCGATCTTGCCTTGTTACTATTGGGGGTCTGGAGACCCGAGTTGACTTATTACTATTGGGCATGGTGGATTTCGACGTGATTCTAGGCATGGATTGGTTATCTCCTTACCATGCGATTCTGGACTGTCATGACAAGATAGTCACATTAGCTATTCCAGGTAATCTGAGGATTGAGTGGCGAGGCGTGACTGATTATGTATCCGACAGGGTGATTTCCTTTCTAAAAGCCCAACGAATGATTGAGGAGGGTTGTTTATCTTATTTGGCTTTCATAGAGATGTTGAGGCTGAGACACCCAGTCTTGATTCAGTCCCCCAGTAGACCTATCGGGCATGCCACCAGACAGGGACATCGATTTCGGTATTGACTTAGTGTCGGGCACTCAACCCATTTCTATTCCTCCTTACCGCATGGCACCAGCCGAGTTAAAGGAGTTAAAAGAACAGCTTCAGGAACTCTTAGATAATGGGTTCATTCGCCCGAGTGTGTCACCTTGGGGTGCATCGGTATTATTCGTAAAGAAGAAAGATGGCACAATGAGAATGTGCATTGATTACAGATAGTTGAACAAAGTGACAGTAAAGAATAAGTACCCATTACCTCATATTAAGGACTTGTTTGATCAGCTTCAGGGAGCAAGTGTATTCTCTAAGATTGACCTTCGATCGGGTTATCACTAGTTGAAGATTAGGGATTCAGACATTATGAAGACAGCTTTCAGAACGAGATATGTGCACTCCTAATTTCTGGTGATGTCTATTGGGCTGACTAATGCCCCAGCCGCATTCATGCCCTTGATGAATAGTGTGTTTCAGTCGTATCTTGATTCTTTCGTGATCGTATTTATTGATGATATTCGTGTGTACTCACGCAGCCAGGAGGAGCACGCACATCACTTAAGGGTGGTATTGCGGAGATTGAGAGAGGAAAAGCTTTATGCAAAATTTTCTAAGTGTGAATTCTGGCTTGATACAGTCTCTTTCTGGGACATGCAGTGTCCAGCGATGGTATTCAGGTTGACTCACAGAAAGTCGAGGCGGTGCAAAATTGGCCCAGACAATCCTCAGCTACTGAGATCCGGAGTTTCCTCGGTTTGGCAGGCTATTACCGCAGGTTTGTTCAGGGCTTTTCGTCTATTGCTTCACCTTTGACTAAGTGACACAAAAGAATGCTCCATTTGTGTGGTCTGATGAATGTGAAGAGAACTTCCAGAAGCTCAAGGCGGCTATGACCACAGCTACGGCACTTGTGTTTCCATCAGCTTCAGGGCCTTATACGGCGTATTGTGATGCTTCGAGAGTTGGGATCAGTTGTGTATTGATGCATGAGGGTAGAGTTATTGCATATGCTTCTCATCAGTTGAAGCCACATGAGAAGAATTACCCTGTTCACGACTTAGAGTTAGCTACTATTGTTCATGCCTTGAAGATTTGGAGGCATTACTTATAATGCGTATCTTGTGATATATATACATACCACCGCAGCCTTCAGCACTTGTTTAAGCAAAAAGATCTCAATTTGAGGCAGTTGAGATGGCTTGAATTACTCAAATACTATGATATTACTATCTTGTATTATCCTGGGAAGGCCAATGTAATGGCAGATGCTTTAAGCCGGAAGACTATTGTATGAGTAGTTTGGCATATATTCCAGTTGGGGAGAGACCCCTAGCAGTTGATGTGCAGGCGTTAGCTAATCAGATGGTGAGGCTGGATATTTCCGAGCCCAGTCGAGTGATGGCTTGTGTAGTAGCTCGTTCTTCTTTATATGATCGTATTCGAGAGCGCCAGTATGATGATCCACACTTTCTTGTCCTTAAGGACAGTGTTCAGCATGATGATGCCGGAGATGTCACTATTGATAGTGATGGTGTGTTGCGGATGCAGGGCCGGATATGCGTGCCCAATATTGATGGCCTTCGTGAGTTGATATTGGAGGAGGCCCACAGCTCGTGATATTCTATTCACCCAGGTGCCGCAAAGATGTATCAGGACTTGAAATAACGTTATTGGAGGAGAATGATGAAGAAGGATATTGTGAATCATGTAGCATGGTGCCTCATCTGTTAGCAGGTCAAGTATGAGCATCAGAGGCCCGGTGGTGTGTTCCGGCGTATAGATATTCCCGAGTGGAAATGGGAAAGGATAACTATGGACTTTATTAGTGGACTCCCTTGGACTGCGAGGAAGTTCGACTCAATTTGGGTGATTATGGATAGGCTGACCAAGTCAGCCAATTTCATTCATGTGTGCACTACCTATTCATCGGAGCGGTTAGCAGAGATTTTCATCAGGGAGATTGTGCGTTTGGATGGGGTTCCAATTTCTATTATATCAAATAGAGGTACACAGTTCACTTCTAAGTTCTGGAGGACATTTTAGCGAGAATTGGGTTCATAGGTAGAGTTGAGCACAACATTTCACCCATACACGGATGGACAGTCTGAGCGTACTATTCAGATATTGGAGGACATGTTGCGTGCTTGTGTCATTGATTTTGGTGGTTCTTGGGCTGATTACTTGCCTCTTGCGGAGTTTGCTTATAATAATAGCTATCAGTCCAGCATTCAGATGGCACCGTATGAAGCCTTATATAGGAGACGGTGTAGGTCCCCCGTCGGTTAGTTTGAGCCCGGAGAAGCTAGATTATTGGGGACAGAGTTAGTTCGTGATGCCTTAGACAAGGTGAAGGTGATTCAGGAGATACTTCGCACAGCTCAGTCGCGACAGAAGAGTTATGCGGACCGGAAGATCCGAGATGTGTCTTATTCTGTGGGCGAGAAGGTGTTGCTGAAGGTTTCGCCTATGAAGGGCGTTATGAGGTTTGGAAAGAAAGGAAAGTTGAGCCCAAGGTTCATTGGACCTTTTGAGGTGCTTAGGAAAGTTGGAGAGGTGTCCTATATGCTTGCTCTGCCACCCAGTTTTTCAGGAGTTCACCCGGTGTTCCATGTATCTATTCCCCGGAAGTACGTTGGAGATCCGTCTCATGTATTAGACTTCAGCACAATACAGTTGATTGAGGACTTGACCTATGATGTGGAGCAGGTAGCCATTTTGGGTCGACAGGTTCGTAAGTTGAGATTCAAAGACATAGCTTCTGTGAAAGTGCAGTGGAGAGGTCGTCCCGTGGAGGAACCAACTTGAGAGACCGAGCAGGAGATGCGGAGCAGATATCCACACCTATTTGAGACTTCAGGTATGTTTCTTAACCCGCTCGCGGATGAGCGTTTGTTTAAGTTGGGGAGAATGTAATGACCCGACCCGTCATTACGGGAGTTACCGCCTCGTTTTCCATTTTTTGCTTTAATATGTTCATTTATATGGGTTTGGATAGTTAGAAGTAAATCGGATAGAATGCGGTTAGAAATGAGGCAATAAACCTCTTTATGGGAAGGTTAGTTTGGAAAAGACAACCGGATATTGACCGATGAGTTAGAAAGATCGGAAAGGATTTCTTATGATTCGACTATTTTTGGGGAATGATTTATGACTTAGGAGAGCAATCGGAATCGAATTCGGAGGTCCGGTGTAGATTTAGGCTTGAATTGGCTAAGGTCGAATTTTGGCGAATTCCGGACGGTAGGTGAGATTTTGATCCGGGTCTCGGAATGAAATTTCGAGAGTTGTAGTAGCTCTGTTAGGTTATTTTGGATATGCGTGCAAAATTTCAGGTCATTCGAAGGTGTTTAGGTCGGGTTTTAGAGCAAATGTTAGTTTCAGATGTTTTAATGAAACTTAGACTTGAATCCGTGAGAATTCGATGATTTTGTTGTTTATGATGGTGTTTTTATGTTGCGAGCAAGTTTGAATGAAGTAATGTGACATATCTGTGCATTTGGTTGAGGTCCCGGGGGTCTCGGGATGATTTCGGATGCCCAACGGGAGGTTCTTAACTTAAAAGTAGCAGTAGAAATTGCAGAGCAGCAATTTCCTCTCTGTGGTCGCGTGGACCTGCCTGAGATTGCGTAGGCCTGGCAAATCAAAACAGTAAGATCGCGTGAGGAATAGTGCGATCGTGTAGTTCTGGCGGATCATTCAGTGCGATCGTGTGAGGAGTAGTGCGATCGCGTAGAGAGGGAGTTTGTTTCTCTATGATCGCGTAAGTTAAAAATGAGGGCCTAGAACCTTGTTCAACGTGATCGCGTGATTTGGGGATGCGATCGTGTAAGTCAAAATGACTGGGCAGAACAGTTAAATTATAAACATCAGACGCGAACCCCATTATTTTTACACCACTTTTACTTCGTCAAGGGAGGGTTTTGAGAGCTTTGAAGAGAGAAATCAACGGGTAATCACTGGAGGTAAGTTTCTTGACTCAAAAACATGATTTTATGCTAGAATCAACACCAAAATTCATGAAATTTGGTAGAATTTGTGAAGAATTAGGGCCTAAATTATGAAAACGAGTTTTTGCATTTTGAAAGGCCATTCGAACTCCGATTTTGATAAATTTTATATGCACCGACTCGTGGAGAGACGAGGAATCCGTTGGAATGATTTTTGAAATTTTTTGAGAAGTGGGACCGGGGCTCGAGTTTTTTCAACTTCGTGTATTATTGCATTGTCCACATAAATTTGATTGGGTTATATTTCTTTGGCCCATATTTATGTAATTGTTGTGGTTTTGACTAGATTCGACGCACGAGGTGGTAAATTCAAAGGGAAAAGGCATCGCGGACGAGTCCACGGCAGGTTATAGGTGAGTAGTTAGTGCATATGATAGCCTGAGGGTTTGAAACTCTAGCTTAGCACATTGTGACGCTATTAGGGCGTGGCTCGCACCCCATGGCATGTGCAGGATTGGTTATGACTTGGGATTGAGACTTGGTCCATCCCGAATATGAATAATATTATATTGGCGGTTGAAACGCACACTGTGTTAAATATATATGTGGGCTATAAGCCATGTTTGGGGCCATGTGCCGACTTGCAGTATCCATAGGGATAGATATCTATGTGATAGCATGATTTGTAAAACCATTAATCTCAGTCCTGGCTTGAAATCTCTGTTATGAAATGCTAAGTCACATGTTCTTGGAAAATTAAATAAAATTAAAGTATTTTTCATTGTTAATGAACTGGAAACTAGAAATAAATAAATTGAACTGTTATGTGACTCATATGCGTATTGTGGACTGAGTATGGATCGGGCTGCACGCCGCAACGAATGATATGAATATATTGCGCTTGGGCTGAAGGAGCCCCTCCGGAGTCTGTACACACCCCCAGTGAGCGTCGTCGACGTTAAATGGAATCGGGCTACGCGTCGCAGCAGTCATGTGTATTGTATTGCATTCTTGTTTGTAAATTACCTGTGATATTTGTGACTTGCTGTTGTTGTTAGTTCGTGGTAGGTATCGGACTTTAGGTTTAGCTTTGCTCTGTGGTATTCTGTGGATTTCCTACTTTCAGCTCTTTTATATACTTTTTATTCACTGAGTACTTAGTACTCACCCCTACTCCCTGCACCTTTGTCTGCAGATTCAGGTACATATGAGGGTTAGACGAGCATTCCATCTTATTTCAGAGTATATTCGAGTTGCTGAGGTAGCTGCTGGCGTTCGCAGGACCTAGCTTCTCTCTTTATTTCAGTTTATTTACTATATACTTCCAAACTTGAGTATTTTGATCAGTATTCCTATTACTATTTAGCTTTTACTTAAAGGCTCTAGACTCGTGACCCCAGATCTTTTGGGAGTGTTATTTGCTTGACCCTTCCCCATATTCTACCATGTTAACCTCAGCAAATAATCTTTTGAACCCTTTATCCAAATCCCCATCAGCACCAATCAGTGACCCGGGAACTTTTGACAATAGCTGTTTTCTAATACCCAACCTGACGAAAGATCTGGACAGGCGCGGTATTGGATTTGGCAAGACCCATACCTTCTTATTCATTTTGCGAGCTCATCTCACATCTACCGTGGTGGGCTTAAACCCTAAACTAAAAGTATCCAAATTTTGTGGAAGAGAAATTGGCTGCATGATGCCTTGAAGAGCAGCCCCTAGACCTTTACCCAGTATGAAACCATTCTTTAACATCTCAAAAGCCACCATGACAATCGCGGTTGTTTCTCTAGGAACTGGGATGTTTTTCCCCTCTGGAACCTTTTCTACTGCTATTGTGTCATAGACTTGATATACCCACGGCCCCTGGTCGTCTTCCACTTCGATGAAGGGTACAATGGCATCACCTAGGGCACATATATTATCTTTACCGTGCACCACAATCTCCTGTCTGTCCCACTCGAATTTAACCATTTGATGCAACAAAGATGGCACTGTTTTGGCGGCATGGATTCAGGGTTGCCCCAATAAAAGGTTATAAGAGATCCCCACATTTAATACTTGAATTCCATAGTAAATTCAACGGGCCCTACTGTCAGCTCCAACACTATGTCCCCGACAAAATCTTTTCCTCCACCGTCAAATCCCCAAAAGCAAATACTATTCTTGTGAATTCTATCATCGTCCACTTTTAATTTTTCTAGGGTAGAGAGAGGGAAAATGTTTGCGTTGGACCTATTATCAATCAGTACCCGGGTAACCACTGAATCTTCGCACTTCACTGTACGATAAAGGGCTCTATTATGCTCAGTACCCTCTACAGCCAATTCATCATCAGAAAAAATGACTATGTTTACCTCAAAAAGCTTGGTTGCTATCTTTTCCAGATGGTTTACAGAGATCTTTTCAGGAACGTGGGCCTCATTCAAGATTGTCATCAACGCTCGGTGGTGCTCGTCCGAGTGGATTAGCAATGAGAGCAATGAAATTCGGGCTGGGGTTCTTCAGCACGTGATTTTTACCCTATATGATGATTACTCCCAAAAATTCAAAATAAAATATTTTGTGTTATTTTTCTCTTAATTGTTTGAGTTTGTGTGTGCGTGTTTATTTGTTAAGTTAAGAACATACAAAATATATTGTGTTTGCACTCTTAGGATTTAAGTTTACAACTAAAAGTAATCAGAATGATTTGACGAAAATGGAAAATAACAAAATAGGTATTTTTTGCATTTAATGTTTAAAGTCTAGTTGTGCGGTTTGTGTTTAATTGATGTTTAATTGAGTGTTAATTGTTAGCATACCTTAATTAGTATTTCTCATAATTTAATTGATTTTTTGTAGTGTAATTAGAAAATTTGTTTTAGTAAATAGGGAGCTAAATTAAAGAGATAAAGAAAAGAGTAGGCCAGATTTGGGCCATCTTCAGTCCAGCCAAAACCAGGCCCAATCGAGTTCATCCCTAATCCAATCCAGTGGGTCTCTAAGACTAACGAAACGACGTAGCATGGTGTTAAAGCTACGTCGTTTTAGCACCAACAGATCTCAACCTTAAATCCATTCCTGATCCAACGGCTAAGATCTCATCGCCCCAACCCGTTTTGCCAGCGACCCGTTCCCCTTTGAGACCGACCCAGTCTCACTTAGTGAGACGACGTCGTTTGATATCCACCAAGAGATCTAGGCCATTGATTTTACTTGATCGAACGGTCAAGATTAAATCACCCCCGTTGGTATATAAATCCAAAAGCCTACCCCAGCCCCCCGATCCAAATACCCCATCATCGTCTCTATCAGAGACGAGGCAAACAAGCTCCACCGTCCCCCGCCACACTCCGCCTACCGGAAATCGCCTCACGGCGGTTCCGGTAGGCCAAACTTCTCCATCTTAACACCAAATGATCTTCCAAGCACCCCGAGTCCAAATCCACGAACCGTTTCCCTCGAATCATTCCCTATCTTCTCGAATCTTCATTTGAAGATTCGACCTAAAACCAAACCTATGCCAAATCTCCCCAAAATCTCACCCTAGCACCTCCAGACCACCCTCACACCCAAACGACCATTGGTCTGGCTCGAATCTAACCAGAAGTCATCGAACCCCAATCCGAGCCCAAGAACCCTAAATATTCAAATTAGGGAATTTCGTCAATGGAAGTCTAATAGACTTTAATTGGGACGTTTTCATGTGAAAACGTTCCAATTAGAGTCCTTTCGACTCCAGAAATGCCAACTCGAGCCCGTTTGGCCTCAAAAGTTCAAGTCCGCTCGAATTCTGATTCCTCTCTTGAGGTATTTGATTTCTTTTTACTGTTTTACTCTTTGTTTGGTTGTAGTTGTTCATTTGTTTAATTTTTGTGTTTAATTTTAACTTTTCTTTCTTCTTCTTCATCCGGCCTTTTATTTGGTCATTTGTTGTTTCTGATTTGTTTGTGTGAATATGTTAGTTATAGAATACGTATTCGCGTCGATTAGCGACGTCGAATAGTTAGCTTCGTATTTGTCCGGCATTGGCCGAGAATTCTTTGATTCACTGTTTTATCGATCGATTGTTATTAATTGTACGCGTTGCAATCGATTATATGAACATTGCTAGTTCATTTCTATGTATCTGTAACCTTGATAGTTCAATAGGAGGTTGTCCGATAAGCCTTGGCCCACTGTTGAATTAAAATTCTCAGTTATCTGTGATTTCTTTAATTTAGGTTGGATTGGGTATAGCTGGTAGTTTAAGGAATAAGAAATTAACATTTAGAGTGCATTGCACATGGCAATAAGCTGGTGGAACCTGCTGGACAGCAGGTTGTTCCATTTGTTTTGCCTTTAAGAGTTAGTTAATTGGTGAATCCATACTTAGACAACTAAAAAAGTGGGAAAAGGGAGAATAACAGGGGTTAGACAGATCTGAAACCATTAAAAAAATAGTCTTGTGTTTGAGTTTGAAGGCTATAAAAGGGGAACATTAAGGAGCATTCTAAAAAAGAGATTCACACATTGAGAATATTGGCAAAAACACACCAACACTCACAAAGAAAATACTCTACTGGAAACACATTTTTTGGCAGAACATTAGATACTCACATACACTCATACAAAAAAGACATAAAAGATAGAGAGAAAAATTCCTAAGTGAGCTTGTCACTGTTTCATTGAGTTTGGCCAGACTTTGTGCTGTTAGTTGCATCAATCTTTGTTGATTGCACATTGTTGCTGGTTGTTGTTTTGCTTGCTGCCGGGGTTGGTTGTTCTGTTGCTGTTGTTGTTGTCCTGTTGTTGTTGTTGTTCTGTTGTTCTGTTGCTGTTGTTCTGTTGCTGTTGTTCTGTGGCTGTTGTTGTTGTGGCTGTTGTTGTTGTTGTTGTGTCTTACTGCTTCTGCAACTGACTTCCCCTCATTGTAATTGCCAGGTACATATTTCGAACCTATGTTGATATATCAACCCTTGCTAAAGATATGAATCGAAAATGGAAGCTGTTTTTTAGTTGATGTTATCCTATGTTAAAAGCTTATACATTTCATTATGTAGATTTGTTATGATTTGATTGTACTGTAACTGAACTAAGGATTACTCTTAACTAAGTATTCTTGTATGAGTTATTTTTTGTTACTCCTTGGATTATCTTATGTAATTGAATGTTAATTTATTATTCGAGTTAATATAGGTACTAGGGGATTATGAATTACAGTAAGAACTTAATTTGATCTTTCCTTATTGATTATCTTTGATTAGTCTTTATTATTGGCATATTTCAACGGTTAGCTAGTGTTAACAATAAACAAGATATGTCGCGAATTAGTCTCCCATCTTGGCTCATAATCGCAGAAATTTATGTTTCAATCCCTAATGCTAAGTTTAGTCTAGATTACTTGAATTGATATCCTATCATTAAGAAATGACTACTGTCAATTGTCATCTTGAAGTCATCTTTAGCAACATTTAGAAGGATTATTGAAATCTAGCTTCGAACTCATGTAAGTTGGAATCGATAGGTTTAACATATTCGAAGTGCGAATCAATATAATAAGGTCAAGAATATTAATCCAACGGGTTTGAAACATGCTAGTTGAGTTCACGTCAAAGTTTAGTGAACTTTCGAATAAGTATTAGTAATTAAGGTAAGCTTTAGTTTCCAATAGTTGCAATTAATTAATTCCAATGGTTTATTCTTCTAACGATATGGGTTCAAGTTAGTTATAAGATAATTAGCTTCTCTTTAAAAATACTACCCGTCAATTCTGTATTTTTATTTATAATTTCAATTTCAGTAGTATTCTTTTCGGTAACAATGGTCTTAAGTTGGTAACTAATGAATGATTTTTTTAGTATATAATTAATTAAGATTTTTTTACTTTATTTTTAGAGATAAATTTAAACGGAGAAATGTAGTCATCATAGGATTTTCTTTTAAAAATAAGACGAGCCCCGCTAAATAACGTATAAATCATGGAGCCCTCAATTAATTGTAATGAAAACCTTAGACTCGGAAGGACCGTTTAGTGAATTTCACGGTCCTTTCCCCAAAGTTAAACAACACGATAGACTCTTTAGGCACGACTTTAACAAAATACTTTCCTAAATACGGGTGCGCATTTATGTGACCCAAATCTTACTCTCGGCGAAACTGAAATATATTAAAGTCACGGGCGTACTGGTTGCGGTGTGACTCGAAATGTATTTTCGTGACGTTGCAATTCTTCTAAAATTGAAAAGCGGAATATAAGAGCACATAAATAAAAATATATAAAGAAATCAGATAAAAACAAAAATTGCAGTTGAGCGACCGTGCTAAAACCATGGAATCCGGGAGTGCCTAACACCTTCTCCCGGGTTAACAAAATTCCTTATCCAGGTTTCTAATTTCGCAGACTGTAATACAAAGTCATAAATTTCCTCGGTTCGGGATTAAAACCGGTGACTTGGAACACCATTATTTTTCCAAGTGGCGACTCTGAACTAAATAAATAAATCCCGTTTCGATTGTCCTTTAATTGGAAAAACTCCCACGCGCTCTCGCGGGTAAGCGTAAAAAGGAGGTGTGACAGGCATTGCTGGGGATGTTATTATTCACCCAGAACTTCGGTTCAGGGTTTAAGAATTCGAGCTCGGTTAAATTGTTGTTTTTGTCTATATCTGATTTTATTATATGTTTAATTAATGTGCTACATGTCTACCGCTTTGATACTAGTTGCACTGTATATACAAACTGCTATATGTTTACCGCTTTGATATTGCGTGAACTGTATATAAAGCTGTGCCGAAAACCCTTCTCTTCTTACCCCCGGGGATGTGCTCACTGGTTGAGACTCCCTATTCTGTTAGTGTCATACCCCGAAATAATAAAGAGGCTCGGAAAGTTTCTAAGTCGGCTGGCCTTTTGGTTCCCGGAAAGGAGCTCCTTCCTCAGCCCGAGTTGTCCGCTTGGGTACACAGTCTAGATCATGTACCGAGGTTTTGAACTTAGAATAACATAACCGCATACCGGATCCCTAGTAGGAAACGCTTATTTGCATCACGTTGCATTTGACTTAGGGGACTCAACACGGGGGTTGGGTCCGTCTAGGACAGGCAACCTGAAATGAAAAGACCATCCTGCTATACCATGTTTGTTTTAAGCATTTATTCGAACTCGCATGCTGACCGGCTTTTAAATACCGAAGAAAAACAAAAAACAAAAGGAAACAGTATGGAGAAATAGATATTTTTCAGAAAATACAAAATGCGCTTTACCCAACAAATCAATAATTTAGTTTGCTAATAAAAAACGACGGAAGGTTGACTCCGCCAACAAAATGGTTTTCTTAACAAATGTGCTTTCTTTGTCGGTCAATAAAAGAAAAATAGTTTGTTTTGACGGACCGAACTACGCGGGTTTGATTCTCACCGGATGTGAGATACGTAGGCAACCCCCGTCGGGTCCAACTTGCCCTTTTTCAAAAAATATACCAAAACTTTAAAATTTTGAAAAAAATAGTCCAATCATTGCCAGCCAAAATGATCTTCTTCTTTAAATAAATGTGCAGGATGAGCACGATTCAAAACGAACCCTTTTCACTCATGACTAAAATCCCGGTACAAATCCGACTATGGTGGGATGATCTCGGCAAAGAAGGGCAAGATGAGGTTAAGAAATATTTGAAAGGTCTCACAGGTCTGCTTGAAATAAAGCCTCGAGGGGACATCATAAGAGCATTAGTCACATATTGGGACTCCGCGCACAATGTCTTTCACTTCTCGGACTTCGAGCTCACCCCAACTTTGGAGGAGATGACCGGATACATTGGAAACACTGATATACCATTGGGGCATCAATATCTAATCGCTCCCAGGGTTGTCGCCATACACCGGTTTTTAGACTCACTGAAGATAGCCAGAACGGTACGTAACCCGGATCTAGCACAAGGGTTTTGTACTTTAAGCTTCATCTATCAAAGGTACGGTCATGTAGGAGGTTTTGACAAGCCGGAAAACAAATTATGCAGCAAGGGTAATCGCCAGAAATGGGAGGAGCACAGACGAATTGCCTTCATGATAGCCTTCTTAGGACTTGTGGTATTCCCGAGAAAAGACGGGAATATTGATATAAAGGTAGCCGGAGTCGTCAGTACTTTGCTTGACCAAAGCGAAAGTACTCTCGCTCCCATGATACTATCAGACATATATCGAGCCCTCACGGCTTGCAAAGCCGGAGGAGATTTTTTCGAAGGCTGTAATTTACTGCTACAGATGTGGATGATCGAGCACCTGTGTCGCCGCACCCAATTCTTGAGATACGGGTTGGTTGAAAAAACTTGCATAAGCGAATTCTATACAAGGATTGATAGGACCGTCTTGCCTGAAGGAACATTGGCATGGAGGGCATACTTTCAGGCTCTCAGCGCAAATCAAATACAATGGACGTTGGGTTGGTTACAGATAGACAGAATCGTGTACATGCCAGCGGCTAGGTCCCCCTTTCTCTTAATGGGACTTAAAAGCATTCAACCTTATGCGCCCCATCGGGTGTTGAGACAGCTCGGGAGGTGCCAGATAGTACCCAAAGAAGAAGACCTGAGTACCCAGGTTATTGAAATTGGTCCTGATGGTCAATTCCCAGAAGCAAGGGTCCGCCAGATCCGGAGCAAATGCCAATATCTGGAGGCAAACACTTGTGTGCAGGATCGAGCTAGAGGAGAGGTTGTACCCAGATATCTTACTTGGTACAAAGGAGAAACATCGGGTGAAAGACCAACCAAAAGACCTCACCTCAGGGAATTTGCTGAAGCGTCACAAGAACAATGGGACTGGTTAGCTAAGGAAGAGGTTTACAGAACAAGGATTGGCAAGATAGAGCAACGGGTCCAAGATCTCCAATTTGAAAAGGATACGCAAGCTGCCGCCGACGAAGGAGATAAAAAGAAGTTGGCACAAGAAAATGACTTTTTGAGAGCTCAAATCCAGCAAATGAAAAGGGATGCCGACAGACAGTTGAGGAGTCGAGCAGACGAAAAATTGATAAAGGGTTTGAAAAACCAAGTTGACGATGTCCAAAGAGAATTGGAAGAGTCAAAGACCCAAACAATGAGGATCCGTTCTAGCTGGAGAAAGGAGGCACATCAACATGCACTTCACCTACAACGGGTGGAAGAAGATTACACTGAGATCATCACTAGTCTAAGGGAAGCAAATGTTATCCTCAGGGAGTGGGTTTTCAAGCAAGCCCGAGATGCCAGAGCAGACCTCGACCGTTGCCACGATTTGATGGCCCGATTGCAAGAACAAGTGGATAGGCTCTTAGACCAAGTCACCAACAATGCTCGAAGATTGGGGGCGAAAAACCAACAGATAGAACGGCTACTCGGAGAAAGGGACATGATCAAGGACAGAATTGGAGAAATCGGGCATTATGTCACCATGAAGTGCTTGGCTTGTGAACAAATGCCCCGCACCGCCCTTTTTGCTTCAGTTATGGGCTATGTTCATCAGATCATGAGAGAGTTAAGGGGACTACACAAGGACCTCACACCAAGGCCCGCGGCAAGGCCGAATGATGCCTCGCGGGCCCCTAGGAATTTAAGAGCATTAGACTTTTGATTAAAAATGTATTTTTTGAAATTTTGAGTCAAATCGGCTGGCATGTTATTCTCGAGTCAAGCATTTCTCTTATTTCGTTGATTATTGTAAGACATGTTTTGTAACTTTAAGGGTTTTTTTTTATATGAAAATTAAGAATTCCCGAATTTTGCCACAATCTTATTACCAGAACTACGCTCGGTCTGATTCACGCGGGGACGTGATACGTAGGCAATCCACATAAGATTCGACCACCACTAGAAAGAAAGGAAAAGAACACGAAGATTAATAACAATAAGGCTTTCAAGGATAATTGGAAAAGGAAAAAAAAAAGGAGAAAAAGAAAAGAAAAAAAAGCTGGAATGACGCATGTGATGAGAACATATAGAAAGGGTTAATTGATTAGGTGCATTGCATCCAACGTGCTATAACATATCTGTTAAACTCAGTAAGCTAACAAGTTTGTTGCAATTTCCAGAAAAGTTTAGCAGTTGGTTTGACAGAATATACTGGCCAGCCACCATTACCGTACTAGATCTAAAGGGCCAATTCCAGCAAGTATGTCTAGTTCCGGTAAAAGTCTCGAGGAAGAGAAATCGGAGATACAGATCATGAAAGAAGAGGTAGATCGGTTGAAACAACAGATAACAGAGATGCACCTAGCCCGGGCTAGGGGACAGTCTTCACCAAACCTCCATACTCTCGCATCCGCTCCAGAACATCCACCCCTTGATCCTTCGACAAGCGCCCCACTCTATCCATACTATCAAGGGGAAAACCCTTATGCCACCCAAATTCCACCAGCCAAACAAAATCCTCCTCCGGTCACCCCTGTTTTTGTGGCACCCCCACGTGCTACTCTACAAAAGTCGTCCGGTGAGCCGCATGTTCAAATCCATGACAATTCTTACTATCCTCCCGAGCCTACCTTTAGGGCTCTCGAACCGCATACACACACCCCTCACTGGGATAACCCGGCAGAACCGGAAAAGCACTTCCAAAGTTCGAAACATGAGGAAGTTATTAGAAAAGTTAAAAGCCTGGAGCAGTCCTTCAGGAATATGCACGGTTTGGGCAACCAGGTCAGTGTCGCTTACAAGGATCTGTGTCCATTCCCAGATGTCCAGTTGCCAGCCGGGTTCAAAATGCCCAAGTTTGACCTATACGAGGGGCATGGTGATCCGGTAGCCCATCTTCGAGGGTTTTGTAGTAAAATGCGAGGGGCCGGAGGACGAGACGAGATTCTGATAGCTTACTTTGGACAGAGTTTGGGGGGATCTGCACTAGAGTGGTACACTAGGCAGGATCCCAGCAGATGGTTTACGTGGGATGATTTGGCTCAAGCGTTCATTGGCCAGTTCCAGTACAATCTTGAAATAGTCCCAGACCGCTTATCATTGCTAAAGTTAGAAAAGAAACCCGCCGAAAGTTTCAGAGAATTTGGTTTCCGCTGGAGGGAACAGGCAGCAAGGGTAGATCCGCCCATGAGAGAGAGCGAGATGGTGGATTACTTCCTGCAGACTCTAGAGCCAACCTATTTCGGACATCTGGTGACGTCCGTCGGTAAATCATTCACCGAGGTGATAAAGATGGGGGCTATGATCGAGGAAGGCTTGAAAGCCAACAAGATCATGAGCTATTCAGCATTGAAAGCCACCACTCAAGCTATCCAAAGTGGTACCGGAGGAGTGCTTGGGAAAAAGAGGAAAGAAGATGTCACGGCAGTCGAGTCCGGAACATGGTTCAGAAACAGAGGCCCCGCACCCCAGTATAACCCGCCACAACCTCACCACCAAAATTACTTCCACAATCCATATAACCACCCGCAACACTACTATCCGGCACCCGATCCCCATTTTACTGTCCATCACGCACAGTCATATGCCACACCTCCCGTCCAGGCACCATGGCGTGCGCCAAATCCACAGAATAATTACCCACCCCCAAGAGCCTATAGAAATCCCACGGGTGCGGGCTTTCGTCCGAACCAAGCATTCAAGAGCGACAGGGCGCCAAGGCCAAAGACTTTCACTCCCTTGGGGGAGTCTTACACCAGTCTGTTCCACCGTTTGAAGCAAGTAGGGTTGCTAAATCCGGTCGAGGCTAAGCTACCAAATCCTCTTCCAAAGAATCCGGATCATTCAATAAATTGTGCATACTGCTCAGGATGTCCGGGGCACGACACAGAAAAATGTTGGAGGTTGAAAACAGCTATCCAGGAACTCATCGACACTCGCCGAATTGAGGTCCAGACTCCAGCGGAGCCCAACATCAACCAGAATCCACTTCCAACTCATCATGAGACCAACATGATCGAGTTGGTACGGGTAGAGGAGGGAAAGGAGAAAACCTCTCAGACTGTGATGATGATCAAGTCTAGTGGGGTAGGAATGAAAAAGGGGCCAAGCCTTGATGAGTCACTCATCTGCAAGAAGGACGTACAAAGGGGGTTGGAAGCAGAAAAGGGAAGTATGAACAAAGTGCCTATGAGGCTAGAGGGAGTAAAAATAGTTGTACCAGGGGCAGCGACCAGGCCCGTTTTAACTGTAGCGGGTGTTCGAGTGGATCCTTTCATCATCAAGTCAGCAATACAGTTGCCAATAGCTGATAACAGAGCTATTCCATGGAATTATGATCGGGTCACAACAATCTACAAAGGAAAAGAAGTCAAAGAGGAAGTCTGCGAAGCGCAAGGGTTGACCCGCTCAGGGAGATGTTTTGCCCCAGCGGAATTGAGGAAGACCGCTCCGGCAACGCTGAAAAAGGCGGTAACTGATGAAGAGGCAGAGGAATTCCTGAAAAAGATGAAGATGCATGATTATTCTGTCTTAGAACAGCTGAAGAAAACCCCTGCGCAAATCTCATTGCTATCCTTGCTGATACATTCTGAAGAACACCGGCAATCTTTGATGAAAGTTCTGAATGAGGCCCACGTACCTGATAAAATCTCGGTGGGTCATTTGAAGAAGATCACCAATAGGATCTTCGAAGCGAATCAGATCACCTTCACCGATGACAAGTTGCCTGAGGAAGGCACCGAGCACAACAAGGCTTTATATCTTACGGTGAAGTGTGAGGAGTCGGTGGTCACCAAAGTCCTAGTCGATAATGGGTCCAGTGCGAACATTTGTCCTCTCTCTACTCTAAACAAGTTGAAAGTGGATATCGGTAGGGTACGCAAGAACAGCATATGTGTCCGAGGGTTTGATGGAGGAGGCAAGGCATCGGTCGGGGACATAATGTTAATCTTGACAATCGGACCAGTGGAGTTCACCATGGAATTCCAGGTGCTGGACATGGTAGTGTCATATAACCTTCTGATAGGGCGACCGTGGATCCATGCCGCAAAAGCGGTTCCATCCAGCCTACACCAACTAGTCAAGTTTGAGTGGGACCAACAGGAGATCGTAGTCCATGGAGAGAATGATCTACAACCAGGCACCATCGTCCCCTTTGTTGAGACAGAAGAAGATGTTGGGCCATGGGTATACCAGATCTGCGATGTGGTATCCGCCAACCGAGTTCCAGAAGGGGAATGCATTCCCAATGATAGAATAATTACTGCAGACGTCATGGTGGCTCATGAAATGTTGAGAAACGGTTTCATACCCGGCAAAGGTTTAGGTGCATCTCTGCAAGGAATCATACAACCGGTATCCGTGGTCGAAAATGTGGGAACCTTCGGCTTGGGATTCAAGCCAACATCAGAGGACATCCAGCGAGCCAAAAGGAATAAGCAGAAGACATGGGTGCTCCCGAAGCCTGTTCCACGCCTTTCCCAATCTTTTGTCAGGTCCGGAGTAAGAGGACATCCGACGACAAAGGTTCCCAGTCCTATGGTTAGGCCAGACGAAGAGTTCTTAAGAAAGTTCGAGGACCTATTCGCGGATGTATGCATGCTAGAGGATGGCGAAGGATCCAGCCATGCCGATATACAGTTTGTGGGATCAAAAGCAAAGTTGAATAATTGGAAGGCTACTCCTCTCCCTGTCCGGAAGGAGTCTTGGTAGTTTGTTTTGGATTGTTTTATTTCAAAATTTTGTGTTGGGATTATCCCCGAATTAAAATCCGTTTGTTTCAGTTCATTTTGATTTGAGTTCGCAAGTTTGTTTTTCCTTGTACTGTTCCCATTAATGAAATTTGGTTCCTTTCGTTTCTAATTTTGTTTATTTTCCTTCTTTCTACTTTTCTGAGCAGCTTTCTTTCAACTGATCTTAATGATATGGCGTGCTTAAAGATTAATCAACCCAGTCTAGAAAGTCAATCGGGTTTGGAAATAATAAGGCATGAAATAAGAGGTGACGAGAATGAATCGGAATACGACGATGATGAAGCCGTAGAAGAAATCGGGCAAGAATTAAGTCACTTCGAGGAAAAACCCAAACCAAATTTAAATGATACTGAGGCTGTTAACCTGGGGGACACAGATGACGTCAAAGAAACCAGAATAAGTGTCCATATTGAACCCAACCTGAGAGAAGAGTTGATCAAAACACTCATGGAGTTTAAAGACATTTTCGCATGGTCGTACGACGACATGCCAGGACTCAGCACTGATCTAGTGGTTCATAAATTACCCACTGATCCGGCATATCCTCCCGTCAAGCAAAAACTGCGGAAATTCAAGACGGAGATGAGTGTAAAGATCAAGGAGGAAGTGACCAAGCAGTTGCAGGCGAAAGTCATTCGTGTCACTCGATACCCTGAATGGTTGGCTAACGTAGTACCGGTGCCAAAGAAAGACGGAAAGATCAGAGTATGCGTGGACTACCGCAATCTCAACAAGGCGAGTCCTAAGGATAATTTCCCGCTTCCCAATATCCATATCCCGATTGATAATTGCGCCGGACGTGAAATCGGATCCTTTGTGGACTGCTACGCGGGATATCATCAGATCTTGATGGATGAAGAGGACGCAGAAAAGACGGCTTTTATCACACCGTGTGGGACTTATTGCTACCGGGTGATGCCATTCGGTTTGAAGAACGCAGGGGCAACATACATGAGGGCGATGACTACGGTATTCCATGATATGATACACAAGGAGATTGAAGTATACGTGGATGATGTGATCATAAAATCTAGACGTCAAGAAGACCACGTTGCCGACCTCAGGAAGTTCTTTCAAAGACTTCGAAGATATGATATCAAGCTCAATCCGGCCAAATGCGCATTCGGAGTTCCATCAGGAAAGTTGCTAGGATTCATCGTCAGCCGACGGGGCATTGAGTTGGACCCATCCAAAATCAAGTCCATCCAAGAGTTACCCCCGCCAAGGAATAAAACAGAGGTAATGAGTTTGTTGGGAAGGTTAAATTACATCGGTAGGTTTATTGCTCAGCTTACAGCAACCTGTGAGCCCATATTCCGTCTGTTGAAGAAAGACGCTGCGATAGAATGGACGATAGAATGTCAGGAAGCGTTTGACCAAATCAAAGGGTATCTGTCAAACCCACCCGTGCTAGTTCCGCCTGAACCGGATAGACCCCTGATTCTTTATCTAACGGTTTTGGAGAATTCGTTCGACTGCGTACTGGGGCAGCATGATCTTACTGGCAAGAAGGAACGGGCCATTTACTATCTCAGTAAGAAATTCACGGTCCACGAGGTTAAATACACTCATTTGGAAAAGACATGCTGTGCTTTGACTTGGGTAGCCCAAAAGCTAAAACATTATTTGTCTTCTTACACCACTTACCTCATTTCGCGTTTGGATCCGTTGAAGTATATTTTCCAGAAACCTATGCCTACAGGGAGATTAGCAAAATGGCAAATATTACTTACAGAGTTCGACATCATATACGTGACAAGGACGGCTATGAAAGCTCAAGCCCTAGCCGATCACTTAGCCGAGAATCCTGTCGATGACGGATACGAACCTTTGAGGACGTATTTTCCGGACGAAGAAGTATTGCAAATTGATGGGTTGGAATTAACTGAGGATCTGGGATGGAAGCTTTTCTTCGACGGAGCGGCGAACGCAAAAGGAGTCGGAGTAGGAGCTGTGCTCATCTCTGAAACAGGACATCATTATCCTGTTACTGCTCAACTGCGTTTTCATTGTACCAATAACATGGCTGAGTACGAGGCATGTATCTTGGGGTTGCGATTAGCGGTGGACATGGATGTACGGGACGTCTTGGTCTTGGGAGACTCGGACCTTCTAGTACATCAGATTCAGGGAGAATGGGAAACCAGAGATTTAAAGCTTATCCCATATCGTCAGTGCTTGCATGATCTGACTAAGCGTTTCCGGTCGGTAGAATTCAGACATATCCCAAGGATGCATAATGAGGTTGCCGATGCTCTAGCTACTTTGGCATCAATGTTACATCACCCGGACAAGATTCATGTTGATCCGTTACATATTCAGATCCGGAATCAACATGCTTATTGCAATATGATAGAGGAAGAGATGGATGGTGAGCCATGGTTTCATGATGTCAAGGAATACCTCAGGTTAGGAATATACCCAAAGCAAGCAACTGGAGATCAAAAGAGAGCTATTCGGTGATTGGCGAACGGATTTTTCCTTAGTGGAGGGGTGCTGTACAAAAGGACCCCCAGATTTGGGATTGCTGAGATGTATAGATGCGGGTCAAGCCACAACGGTGATGACAGATATACACTCTGGAGTTTGTGGACCACACATGAGCGGATATGTATTGGCAAAGAAGATTCTTCGAGCAGGATATTACTGGCTCACTATGGAGCGTGATTGTATCAGTTTCGTGCGAAAATGCCATCAGTGTCAGATACACGGAGATTTGATTCATTCTTCACCGACCGAATTGCATACAATGTCAGCGCCATGGCCATTTGTCGCATGGGGTATGGATGTTATTGGACCTATAGAACCTGCAGCTTCCAATGGTCATACGTTCATTCTGGTAACGATCGACTATTTTACCAAATGGGTGGAGGCCAAAACCTTCAAATCGGTGACCAAGAAGGCGGTGGTGGACTTCGTACATTCCCACATCATCTGCAGGTTTGGAATTCCAAAGATAATCATCACAGATAACGGTGCCAATCTTAACAGCGGATTAATGAAAGAGGTCTGCCAACAGTTCAAGATTACACACCGAAATTCCACACCATATCGTCCCAAAGCAAATGGTGCGGTTGAAGCAACAAACAAAAATATAAAGAAGATATTGAGGAAGATGGTAGAAGGGTCTAGGCAATGGCATGAAAAGTTACCATTTGCACACTGTTGGGTTATCGCACTACCGTCCGAACTTCGGTAGGTGCAACTCCTTACTTGTTGGTGTACGGGACTGAAGCAGTAATACCCGCGGAAGTTGAAATTCCATCCCTCCGAATTGTCGCTGAAGCTGGGATTGACGATGATGAGTGGGTCAAAACCCGATTAGAGCAATTGAGCTTGATCGATGAAAAGAGGTTGACAGCAGTATGTCATGGCCAATTGTATCAAAAGAAAATGGAAATAGCATATAACAAGAAGGTACGTCCCAGGAAATTTGAAGTGGGACAACATGTGCTGAAGAGAGTTCTACCACATCAGGTCGAAGCGAAAGGCAAGTTCGCTCCAAATTGGCAGGGGACCATTTGTTGTGACTAGAGTATTATCCAACGGCGCTCTATGTCTAACTGATATCGAAGGAAGGTGCACCGATATGGCTATCAATTCCGATGCAGTCAAAAGATATTACGTGTAATTCTTTAATGTATTTGTCAACGTTTGGGTTCGTTTGTGTGTATTTGGCATTTCTCGGAGAATGAAATGACAGAGGCAATTTTTCTACTACCCAAACACTTCACCCTTGTTTTCCCCTTTGAGCCTTAATTATTCTTTCATATACCCTCTTTCGGAATCATCAAGGAAGATGTGTAACAAAATAGAAAAGAAACGAAGAAAAGACACAAGAAAAAAGTGAACTACGTTTGACCTGATTCCTCAAGAAGGATACGTAGGCGCCACACGGCTCGGTCATAATAAAAATAAAAATCAAAGGTTCCCCAAGCAACAAAACTGGGGCAGAAGTCATGGTTTCATTTGAAAAGATGATGTGAATTCCGAAAGTTGTAATGAGTTAACCGTTGAGGAGAAACCTCTTTTCTTTAGCCCCACGTACAAAAACCACATTAATGACCGAAAAAGACCTCTCGATCAGTATTTGAGAAATGCCAAGTCATGCGAGTGAAAGCCAAGAGCGACACTCCGATCCTCGATTGAATCCAGGATGTACAAGCTGAAAAGGGATAATGCTTTAGAGGAAATCTCGTAGGTAATACCCCAGCCCACCACAGGGAAAGAAAGCAACATGGAAGAGTCTTAACGGTGAAAACCCTCGCGGGCACCTTAAGGCGAAGAAAGCTGAGAGAAATAAAATGAGAGAGTCTTACGGTGAAAACCTTTACAGGCACCCTAAGGCGACGGGAGGTCGAGAGAAATGAGAGAATCTCATTAGTGAAAACCCTTTGAAGGGCACTATGAGGTGACAAGGCGAGATGGTTACGAGGTGTCTGTATGAGACAAGGTTGGGACATTCATTTGCTTCTAGCAAAACGCGGCCATCAGAAAGTGATTGACATAAATAGACTGGGTAGATTAATCTCAAAGGCGCGGCATAACCATTGGATCGGTTACATATTCAGATAAGTTTTTCCCAGTTTTGAGTTCAGAAAAGTTTTCCCTTTCTTTTATCACTTCGCAGTCAGCATTTCTTTATCTATCATTTTACTCTTCTTTTATTTTCGAAAGTTGACTTCTCAAAGCTTACTACCAAGTCTCCTAAAGCGGTACAACGAAGATGAATAGGCGTGGAACGAGGCAATAAGGCAAAAGTCGTTCCGATATTAAGGTTGGAATGACAAGTTGATTGAAAGGTTCACGGGAATTATGGAGTACGATGGACACATATTACACATCCAGAAGACAATTTCTCACAACAGATCATCGACTAAAAGGGTCGGACCGAACCGAAGGTTGGAATAAAAAGGAGAGATGAGAGACCATCTGTGGAAAGAGCACCCTCCCCAGCAAATGTCAATGTCATCCCCAAAAGTTCGAGGGAGGCCAAGCAGCTGAAAGAGAAAAGGAAAATGGCCCCCAACAAGAGTGGCACGACCACTCACTGCGTTTTGAAACTAACAATTTTTCTTTGATTTAAAGTAGGAAAAGAGGGTTCGTCGGCGGAAAAGCATGCCGCGTAGAAGGTCATCAAACTGGGGCAGAAAATTTTCTCCCATTGCGAAAATTTTCTTGAAAGCAAATACCCAGTGGATAAGGATAACGAGATTTCGGGAAATACCGGTTCCGAGCAGAATAGTTTTGAGAGAGGCCGGACAACACGAGGGGTTGATTTTTGAGCCTGGTATCATCCCCAGCAGTTGTTGGGAAAATGAAACACTAACTCCGAGATTCCACCAGCAGCATTATATCCCATAAGTTCTTCAAGGAAGGCCAAAGCGTGAGTCCCAGAGGAGGTCTGAGAAGAAGGAAGAAGAAAAGGGGTCCCCCGCCAGGGTAATCCTCAGTTAATGACGTTTCAACCCCCGGCGAGTCCGAGAGAGAATGAGGGATGAAGGAAATAAAGAATACTTCCCCAGCAGCATCATCACCAGCAGGTGAGTAAACAGTTTCAAAGATATCTCCAGCAGCCAAAGGAAAAGTATCACGACCTAGGGGGAAAGCAGTAGCAGGTGAGTAAACAGTTCCGAAGAAGAAAATGGTACAGGAAACAAAGGAAGGCGATAAGGATGGGATGAAATTAGTGAGTCGTAGTTGAAGTCAGGAAGCCCGCCTGAAGAATGGAGTGGCGATTTTATTTTGAAGTTGTAGTTGAAGTCAGGAAGCCCGCCTGAAGAATGGAGTGGCGATTTTATTTTGAAGTTATAGTTGAAGTCAGGAAGCCCGCCTGAAGAATGGAGTGGCGATTTATTTTTGAAGTTGTAGTTGAAGTCATGGAGCCCGCCTGAAAAATGGAGTGGCGATTTATTTTTGAAGTTATAGTTGAAGTCAGGGAGCCCGCCTGAAGAATGAAGTGGCGATTTATTTTAGAAGTTGTAGTGGAAGTCAGGGAGCCCGCCTGAAGAACGGAGTGGCGATTTATTTTAAAGTTGTAGTTGAAGTCAGGGAGCCCGCCTGAAGAATGGAGTGGCGATTTATTTTTGAAGTTGTAGTTGAAGTCAGGGAGCCCGCCTGAAGAATGGAGTGGCGATTTATTTTGAAGTTGTAGTTGAAGTCAGGGAGCCCGCCTGAAGAATGGAGTGGCGATTTATTTTGAAGTTGTAGTTGAAGTCAGGGAGCCCGCCCGAAGAATGGAGTGGCGATTTATTTTGAAGTTGTAGTTGAAGTCAGGGAGCCCGCCCGAAGAACGGAGTGGCGATTTATTTTGGAGTTGTAGTGGAAGTCAGGGAGCCCGCCTGAAGAATGGAGTGGCGATTTATTTTGAATTTGGTTGAGGAAAGCGGTTGAATGTAACGGAAATCCCCAGCATGAATCCAAGTTCATAATCGGAAGGAAAGCAACAAGGATCAGAAAGATATATTCAGACTTCGAAGCAGAATAGTTCGAAGATCACAAGGAAGGGACCAATGGTCGGAGTTCGGCAATCAAGATGGACCAAAATAACAATCGTCAGAAGAGAAGAAGCATGTGAAGAAACATCAGAACTAGCAAGATGGCAATGAACATGACAAGATCAAGCTGGAAAGATAGATAAGAGTTTGCAATACTGTAACTTAGTCTAGCTTCTTATTTTTGTTTAGCACGGTGTAATAAGGAGATCAGCTAAGCAGTGGCAACAGCAGCAACAGCAGTAACAACAAGATCACAGCAGTCATGGTAGTCCCAGCTACCAAAACTTCCCGAACTACATTGACCTGATTCCCTTTTAGCCAGGGATATGTAGGAGACCTTCGAAGCAAGGTTCGGTCAAACTTTTCCAAAAAATGCTTCATACGGAGTGCTTGAACGGGCAAAAAATCGCTCGTATCCACCCATCAAATTTGGCATTGTCAAATTTTGTTCTATGAGCTGATTGTGAGCACGTGATTTTTACCCTATATGATGATTACTCCCAAAAATTCAAAATAAAATATTTTGTGTTATTTTTCTCTTAATTGTTTGAGTCTGTGTGTGCGTGTTTATTTGTTAAGTTAAGAACATACAAAATATATTGTGTTTGCACTCTTAGGATTTAAGTTTACAACTAAAAGTAATCAGAATGATTTGACGAAAATGGAAAATAACAAAATAGGTATTTTTTGCATTTAATGTTTAAAGTCTAGTTGTGCGGTTTGTGTTTAATTGATGTTTAATTGAGTGTTAATTGTTAGCATACCTTAATTAGTATCTCTCATAATTTAATTGAATTTTTGTAGTGTAATTAGAAAGTTTGTTTTAGTAAATAGGGAGCTAAATTAAAGAGATAAAGAAAAGAGTAGGCCAGATTTGGGCCATCTCCAGTCCAGCCAAAACCAGGCCCAATCGAGTTCAGCCTTAATCCAATCCAGTGGGTCTCTAAGACTAACGAAACGACGTAGCATGGTGTTAAAGCTACGTCGTTTTAGCACCAACAGATCTCAACCTTAAATCCATTCCTGATCCAACGGCTAAGATCTCATCGCCCCAACCCGTTTGCCAGCGACCCGTTCCCCTTTGAGACCGACCCAGTCTCACTTAGTGAGACGACGTCGTTTGATATCCACCAAGAGATCCAGGCCATTGATTTTGCTTGATCGAACGGTCAAGATTAAATCACCCCCCTTCGTATATAAACTTGATCTCTACCCAGCCCCCCCGATCCAAATACCCCATCATCGTCTCTATCATAGACGAGGCAATTGAGCTCCACCGTCCCCCGCCGCACTCCGCCTACCGGAAATCGCCTCACGGCGGTTCCGGTAGGCCAAACTTCTCCATCTTAACACCAAATGATCTCCCAAGCACCCTGAGTCCAAATCCACGAACCGTTTCCCTCGAATCATTCCCTATCTTCTCGAATCTTCATTTGAAGATTCGACCTAAAACCAAACCTATGCCAAACCGCCCCAAAATCTCACCCTAGCACCTCCAGACCACCCTCACACCCAAACGACCATTGGTCTGGCTCGAATCTAACCAGAAGTCATCGAACCCCAATCCGAGCCCAAGAACCCTAAATATTCAAATTAGGGAATTTCGTCAATGGAAGTCTAATAGACTTTAATTGGGACGTTTTCATGTGAAAACGTTCCAATTAGAGTCCTTTCGACTCCAGAAATGCCAACTCGAGCCCGTTTGGCCTCAAAATTTCAAGTCCGCTCGAATTCTGATTCCTCTCTTGAGGTATTTGATTTCTTTTTACTGTTTTACTCTTTGTTTGGTTGTAGTTGTTCATTTGTTTAATTTTTGTGTTTAATTTTAACTTTTCTTTCTTCTTCTTCATCCGGCCTTTTATTTGGTCATTTGTTATTTCTGATTTGTTTGTATGAATATGTTAGTTATAGAATACGTATTCGCGTCGATTAGCGTCGTCGAATAGTTAGCTTCGTATTTGTCCGGCATTGGCCGAGAATTCTTTGATTCACTGTTTTATCGATCGATTGTTATTAATTGTACGCGTTGCAATCGATTATATGAACATTGCTAGTTCATTTCTATGTATCTGTAACCTTGATAGTTCAATAGGAGGTTGTCCGATAAGCCTTGGCCCACTGTTGAATTAAAATTCTCAGTTATCTGTGATTTCTTTAATTTAGGTTGGATTGGGTATAGCTGGTAGTTTAAGGAATAAGAAATTAACATTTAGAGTGCATTGCACATGGCAATAAGCTGGTGGAACCTGCTGGACAGCAGGTTGTTCCATTTGTTTTGCCTTTAAGAGTTAGTTAATTGGTGAATCCATACTTAGACAACTAAAAAAGTGGGAAAAGGGAGAATAACAGGGGTTAGACAGATCTGAAACCATTAAAAAAATAGTCTTGTGTTTTGAGTTTGAAGGCTATAAAAGGAGGACATTAGGGAGCATTCAAAAAGAGATTCACACATTGAGAATATTGGCAAAAACACACCAACACTCACAAAGAAAATACTCTACTGGAAACACATTTTTGGCAGAACATTAGACACTCACATACACTCATACAAAAAAGACATAAAAGATAGAGAGAAAAATTCCTAAGTGAGATTGTCACTGTTTCATTGAGTTTGGCCAGACTTTGTGCTGTTAGTTGCATCAATCTTTGTTGATTGCACATTGCTGCTGGTTGTTGTTTTGCTTGCTGCCGGGGTTGGTTGTTCTGTTGCTGTTGTTGTTGTCCTGTTGTTGTTGTTGTTCTGTTGTTCTGTTGCTGTTGTTCTGTTGATGTTGTTCTGTGGCTATTGTTGTTGTGGCTGTTGTTGTTGTTGTTGTTGTGTCTTACTGCTTCTGCAACTGACTTCCCCTCATTGTAATTGCCAGGTACATATTTCGAACCTATGTTGATATATCAACCCTTGCTAAAGATATGAATCGAAAATGGAAGCTGTTTTTTAGTTGATGTTATCCTATGTTAAAAGCTTATACAGTTCATTATGTAGATTTGTTATGATTTGATTGTACTGTAATTGAATTAAGGATTACTCTTAACTAAGTATTCTTGTATGAGTTATTTTCTGTTACTCCTTGGATTATCTTATGTAATTGAATGTTAATTTATTATTCGAGTTAATATAGGTACTAGGGGATTATGAATTACAGTAAGAACTTAATTTGATCTTTCCTTATTGATTATCTTTGATTAGTCTTTATTATTGGCATATTTCAACGGTTAGCTAGTGTTAACAATAAACAAGATATGTCGCGAATTAGTCTCCCATCTTGGCTCATAATCACAGAAATTTATGTTTCAATCCCTAATGCTAAGTTTAGTCTAGATTACTTGAATTGATATCCTATCATTAAGAAATAACTACTGTCAATTGTCATCTTGAAGTCATCTTTAGCAACATTTAGAAGGATTATTGAAATCTAGCTTCGAACTCATGTAAGTTGGAATCGATAGGTTTAACATATTCGAAGTGCGAATCAATATAATAAGGTCAAGAATATTAATCCAACAGGTTTGAAACATGCTAGTTGAGTTCACGTCAAAGTTTAGTGAACTTTCGAATAAGTATTAGTAATTAAGGTAAGCTTTAGTTTCCAATAGTTGCAATTAATTAATTCCAATGGTTTATTCTTCTAACGATATGGGTTCAAGTTAGTTATAAGATAATTAGATTCTCTTTAAAAATACTACCCGTCAATTCTGTATTTTTATTTATAATTTCAATTTCAGTAGTATTCTTTTCGGTAACAATGGTCTTAAGTTGGTAACTAATGAATGATTTTTTTAGTATATAATTAATTAAGATTTTTTTACTTTATTTTTAGAGATAAATTTAAACGGAGAAATGTAGTCATCATAGGATTTTCTTTTAAAAATAAGACGAGCCCCGCTAAATAACGTATAAATCATGGAGCCCTCAATTAATTGTAATGAAAACCTTAGACTCGGAAGGACCGTTTAGTGAATTTCACGGTCCTTTCCCCAAAGTTAAACAACACGAGAGAATCTTTAGGCACGGCTTTAATAAAAATACTTTCCTAAATACGGGTGCGCATTTATGTGACCCAAATCTTACTCTCGGCGAAACTGAAATATATTAAAGTCACAGGCGTACTGGTTGCGGTGTGACTCGAAATGTATTTTCGTGACGTTGCAATTCTTCCAAAATTAAAAAGCGGAATATAAGAGCATATAAATAAAAAATATATAAAGAAATCAGATAGAAACAAAAAATTGTAGTTGAGCGACCGTGATAAAACCATGGAATCCGGGAGTGCCTAACACCTTCTCCCGGGTTAACAGAATTCCTTATCCAGGTTTCTAATTTCGCAGACTGTAATACAAAGTCATAAATTTCCTCGGTTCGGGATTAAAACCGGTGACTTGGAACACCATTATTTTTTCAAGTGGCGACTCTGAACTAAATAAATAAATCCCGTTTCGATTGTCCTTTAATTGGAAAAACTCCTTGCGCCCTCGCGGTGTGCGTAAAAAGGAGGTGTGACTTCTCAACTGTTCTACAATGGAATAATCATGAACCTCCATTTTCCTCAAGAATTCTTCCGCTTCTTCCTCAGTTATGGCTTTCTTCACTAACACTGGATTATCTTTGGCAGTTTCGGCTTTTCTCAACTTTTTAGGGGGGGTAAAGCATCTCCCTAAGCAAGTTAGACTTTGGGTTTCACAAACTTCTTCTTTAAATTCTTTCCTTTGATACATCACTGTTATTCAGCCGTAATTACACAGAACGACCTTACCAATGATTATTGGTAGCTGATTCACTAGCTTGATGATAACAGGCTCTATGCGAGCACCTTTCACGATTAAAATGGGCTTGGTAGCTGCCCCTGGCACCACCACTTTGGCTTGTTCTTGTTTCACTGCAACAATGCTCGAAGACTCCTTCTGAACCACCATAATTGGTTTACTACCTATCTCTTTCACCTTGATCAATGACTTCCCACTAGTTTACTTCTCAGTTGGCCTGACTTCACTAGACCTTATCATCATTACAGTCTGTGAGGTATTTTTAGGCTCTCATCCTTTTTGCATTATTTCAATCATATTGGTCTCATGATGGGGTAGGAGCGAATTTTGGTTGATATTGGGCAGTCTCGGGTGCTTGCACCTCAATTCTTCTAGAGTCAATAAGCTCTTATATAGCATATTTTAGGTGCCAACATTTCTCTGTGTCATGTCCCGGTGCCCCAGAACAATATTCACAATGGATGGATTGATCTAAGTTTCTTGGTGGAGGGTTGGGAATTTTAGGCTCAATAGGACTCAACATCCCCAATTGTCTCAGCCGGTGGAAGAGGCTGGTATATGATTCTCCCAAAGGAGTGAATGTTTTCTTTCTTTGAGCCCTGTAGCTTTTAACTTCAGGGTCGGGACGGAAACTGGTTCGGCAAGGGTAACGTTGTGCAAGTTCTGATTGACACCGGTATTACTCATAATTTTTTGGATCTTAACACTGCCAAGAAATTAGGGTGTATATTAACAGCTATATATGCAAAAAACTAGTGTGGAAAATTCATCGTGTCTCTTTTGACTCTGACATATTAATTCTACCAATTGGAGGTTGTAGTATGGTGTTGGGCATCCAATTGTTGATTACACTAGGGGATCATGTGGAATTTCAAAAAACTTAGAATGGAGTTCAGTATCTTGGTAGCCTAGGTGGTTGACTTGATTGCTGAATAGCTCATGATTTTGTTTGATTTTAGTCCTTCCTCCACCATGCTTCCCATTTTTACCACTTCGTTAAATGATTTCCTCACTGCTGACATCAAGTGACCAAAATAGGTGGGATCCAAAGCCTGCAAGAAGTAATCAACAATTTTACTTTCTTTTATTGGCGGGTCAACCCTCGCCGCTTGCTCCCTCCAACGGAAATCGTATTCTCTGAAGCTTTCCCCAGGAGTTTTCTCAATTTTTTCAGCGACAAACGGTCTGGGACAATATCAAGATTATACTAAAAATAACATGCAAACGCTTGAGCCAGATCGTCCCAAGTGTACCACCGACCATGATCTTGTCGGGTGTACCATTTTAAAGCCTAGCCACTTAAACTTTGGCTGAAATATGCCATCAACAATTCATATCTTCCACTTGCTCCTCTCCTCTTACTACAAAAACCTCTTACATGTTCCACGGGTTCACCATGCCCGTCATATCAATCGAATTTGGGAAACTTGAACCCTGGTGGTCACTGGACATCTGGGAATAGAAACAAGTCTTTATAGGCTTGCTTACTTTCCCACCTAGCCCCTGCATGTTCCTGAAAGATTGCTCCAAGCTCTTGACTTTCCTGGCCATCTGTTTCTGTTCAAAATTCTTAGGAGGCTTCTCAATTTCTGTTGAGAGGTCAAACTGAGGAGGGTAAGGACATCGTAATTATTTATAATTTATTTTTAAATAATTTGATAAACATACTATGACAATCATCCCATGAGGAGAAGTTTCATAGTAGCACCAACAGCAGTAGAAGAAAGAAGAAGAAGAAAATGAAGGAGGAGAAAGAGGGCTTAAAGTTGTTTAAAAAGTGGGTACAACTTAAAACTTTTAAGAAAAATATGTATAGGTTAAATGAGTGTGACGACCCAAAGGGTCATCACTTGTTTTATTAATCATTCCGAGCTTTTGAGGTCTTGAAAAACTCATTTATAGTTGCCTCGATTTGCGTGCACAGTCCGGCCACAAAGCTGGAAAAGATTTATGTTGAAATATGTGAAATATGTGAAAAAGTTGAAGAATTTTGATATTAATATTGATATGGTTGACTTTGGTCAACATTTTTGGTAAACGGACCCGGATTCGTGATTTGACTGTCTCAGAAAATCCGTAGAAAAATATGGAACTTGGGCATATGTCCGGAATTGAAATCCGAGGTCTAGAACCCCAGTAAAAGAATTTTTCTGTTAAATTGTTTTCCGAAAATGTTTAAGGAAAATGAAACTGAATTTTTATTAAAAAGTACTGGTATCGGGCTCGTATTTTGGTTCCGACGCCCGGTACAAGTCATATATATTGGTTAAGCGCTTCCTGTAAAGTTTGGTTGAAAACGGACGTCGTTTGACGTGTTTTGGCTTTAAATTGGAAAGTTTGGAAATTATGGAAATTTGAAAGGATTCTTGAGTTTTAAGGCTCAATTCATGGATTTTGATGTTATTTTAGCGATTTGATCGCGCGAGCAAGTTCGTATGATGTTTTTAAGTTAGTGTGCATATTTGGTTTGGAGCCCCGAGGGCTCGGGAGTGTTTCGGAGGTGGTTCGGGGTGGTTTTAGACTAGGAAAAACTACAGAAAATCTGCAGCAGACATTCCTTCTTCGCGTTCGCGTCCACCCGGTCGCGTTCGCGAAGGCATCTCCTTTCCCTTCATCGCGTTCGCGACCATAGGATCGCGTTCGCGTACAACAAATTTGGACCCAGCCATTTTCCTCTACGCGTTCGCGTGCAGGCTCCCGCGTTCGCGGAGCCTGGCCTGCCTCCTCTACGCGTTCGCGTAAGGTGCCACGCGTTCGCGTAGGCCAATTTGTAAACCCAGATTTTTATTCTTCGCGTTCGCGACTGTGTACACGCGAACGCGATGCATTTCAGTCCAACCCTTCACGTTCGCGACTATGTCCACGCGAACGCGATGCCCATTTTTGCCCAACCCTTCGCGAACGCGACACTGTCCATGCGAACGCGAAGGGCAAACTTTTGCCCAGTCATTTTAATCCCAAAACAGAACAGAAACGGGATAACAAATCCCATTTCTGTTCAACCCCCTTCTTCATAGCCCCTTGGACGATTTTTGAGCTATTCTTCACCAAACTTCTTGGGTAAGTGATTCTTAACTCGTTTTCTTCATTTTCCATCAATATTATTTGAATTCCTAAGCCTAAATAGGTGTAAATGGGTAGAAAAATTGAGAATTTAGTATAGTAAGGGTTTTCAATGAATTTGCGATCTAGACTTCGTTTTGGAGTCGAACTTAAGAACAAATTGTATATTTGAACTCATGGAAGATTGGGTGAACTTATTTTGGTTCGAAACTTGAGTTTCGATTATGTGGGCCCGGGGTCGATTTTTACTATTCCGGGCAGAATATTGTAAAAATCATATTTAGCAATATGAACTAGTTTGTTAAGTAGAATTGATGATATTGAATCAATTGTGTATAGATACAATTGGATTGGAGTCAAATTCGAAAGGAAAAGGCATTGCTACGGATTGAATCGTTCGTAAACTTTCGAGGTAAGTGTTTGTTCTATCCTAGTTTGTAGGAATATGAATTTAGTTATGAATAAATTGTTGAATAAGAGTTATTGGTGTTATACCGGTAATGAAGGTAAATTGTTGAAATTATTATAAATTATTGGTTTAAAATCGGTAATTATAAATATTGTTGATATAGAGATTATTGGCTAAATGCCGGTAATATATATATTTTATAAATTGGGATCGTGTGGTACGCCGACCACAAAGTGACTTAAAATCTTGGCATTGGCCATAGTTGCCGGTAGCCGATTGATATATTTGGGAGTGGGATTAAGTCTTCCGCTAATTTTGATTATTCCGCTGTAATTTTTATGTTGTTAATAAGAAATTGGTAATTAATGGAGATGTAATTAATATTTGACTTGCCTAGCTTCCATTTAGTAGGCGCCATCATGACCCCGATGGTGGGAAATCCGGGTCGTGACAAGTTGGTATCAGAGCACTAGGTTGCATAGGTCTCACAACTCACGAACAACCTTAGTAGAGTCTGAAGGATCGGTACGGAGACGTCTGTATTTATCCTCCAGAGGCTACAGAGTTAGGAAAATATTCTCTTTATTCTTTCCGGTCGTGCGACTTGATCTTTTGAATGTTAATTGAACTTCTACTCTGTTCTTCCGCAGATGGTAAGGACACGTGCATCCTCATCTACTGACCAGCAGCCCGAGGTCCCAGCAGCGGCAGCTCCTGCTAGGGGTAGAGGCCGAGGTCGAGGCCATCCTAGAGGACAAGGTAGGGGCAGAGCTCAGCCCCGAGCAGCAGCACGAGTGGCAGAACCTCAGGTTCGTATCGAGGAGGAAGTTCCAACCCCAGCAGCTCCAGTAGGCCCAGCTCAGGTCCCAGGAGGAGCTGTGTTTTCACCGGATCTACGGGATGCTTTGGTCCGTATAGCAGGTTTTATGGATCATATCACCAGAGCAGGTTTATTACCAGTAGCACCAGCCACTTCTCAGGCTGGAGGAGGTAATCAGACTCCTGCTACGCGCACTCCGGAGCCAGTAATTCCCCAGGCTCAGGATCCTGTGATTCAGCCAGTTGAGGGCAGTTCGGCCTATTATTGCGACTCCGTCTAATGATGGTGCAGCCATGTCTGCTGATGCGTTGTGGAGATTGGACAGGTTTACCAAACTGTTCACTACCACATTCAGTGGCACTCCTTCAGAGGATCCACAGGACTTCCTATACAACTGCCACGAAGTTCTCCGTACTATGGGTATTGTGGAGACAAATGGTGTGGATTTTGCTACTTTTCGGTTATCTGGTTCCGCCAAGACTTGGTGGAGAGATTATTGTCTAACCAGGCCGGCGGGATCGTCATCTTTGACTTGGGAGCGGTTTGCAGAATTATTCTTGGAGAAGTTCCTTCCAGCAACTCAGCGGGAGGTTATGCGCAGACAATTTGAGCGTCTTCATCAGGGTTCTATGTCTGTCACACAGTACAAGACTAGGTTCGTGGACCTGGCTCGTCATGCTGTTATCATACTTCCCACAGAGCGGGAGAGAGTGAGGAGGTTTATTGATGGCTTGAATCGGCCAATTCGGCTACAGATGGCTATGGGTGCAGGAACTGAAATCACTTTTCAGGGAGGCGGCTAATGCAGCCCGCCGGATCGAGTTGGCTCTGTCACAGGGAGCGAGACATGGATCAGATAAGAGATCTCGTAATTCGGGTAGATTCAGTGGTACCTCGTCTGGAGATAGAGATTTTTATGATAGAGGCCATCCTCCTAGGCCTTATCGGTCAGCTCTTCAGGTTTCTCATGATGCTTCAGGTGATCGTAATTCTCAGCCACGCTACTCTGATCAGCAGCCTATCAGTGCACCACCACTTCGCCATTTTCAGCAGTCGAGGGCTTGTTTTACGTGCGGTGATTTTAGGCACATTGCAAGGTATTGCCCTCGAGCTTCTGACAGATCTCACCAGCAGGGTTCTCGTGCCATGATTCAGGCCCCAGTTCCCTCACAGCCTGCCCAGCCGGCTAGAGGCGGAGGTAGAGGACATAGAGGTGGAGGTAGAGGTCATAGAGGTGGAGCTCGGACCGATAGAGGTAGAGACCAGCCAGCAGCTGATCGTCCTAGAGATACTGCTCAGGGTGGTGGGGCACAGCCCCGATGTTATGCACTTCCCGCCAGACCAGAGGCCGAGTCTTCTGATGCCGTCATTACAGGTATTATTTTGGTTTGTGATAGAAAGGCATCAGCATTATTTGACCCTGGGTCTACATATTCGTATGTGTCTTCCTATTTTGCACCATACTTGATTCGGCCCAGTGATCCACTGAGTGTTCTTGTTCATGTGTCTACACCAGTAGGCGATTCCATTGTGGTTGATCGAGTTCATCGGTCATGTATCATAGTAATTGAGGGTCTCGAGACCCGTGCCGATTTATTACTCCTAAATATGGTGGACTTTGATATTATACTAGGCATGGACTGGCTATCTCCGTATCATGCTATTTTAGATTGCCATTCCAAGACTGTGACTTTAGCCCTGCCAAATTCGCCTCGTATAGAGTGGAAAGGAATTTCAGGTCATACTAGCCGTAATGTTATTTCTTATGTTAAAGCTCGGCGTATGGTTGGAAAGGGATGCTTGGCTTATTTGGCCTATGTCCGTGATTCTAGTGCTGAGGTTCCTTCTATTGACTCTGTGCCTGTGGTTCGCGAATTTCCTGAAGTATTTCCTTCAGACTTGCCAGGTATGCCGCCCGATAGGGACATTGATTTTTGCATTGATTTGGCTCCAGGCACTCAGCCCATTTCCATTCCCCCATACCGTATGGCTCCGCCAGAGTTAAAAGAATTGAAGGAACAGTTGCAGGATTTACTTGAAAAGGGTTTCATTAGGCCCGGTGTTTCGCCGTGGGGTGCACCTGTATTATTTGTAAAGAAGAAAGATGGTTCGATGAGAATGTGCATTGACTATCGACAGTTAAACAAGGTGACTATCAAAAATAAATATCCACTTCCGCGAATTGATGATTTATTTGACCAGCTTCGGGGTGCCAAGGTATTTTCAAAGATAGATTTGAGATCTGGCTATCATCAGCTGAAGATTAGGGCATCTGATGTCCCTAAAGACAGCGTTCCGCACTCGGTATGGACATTATGAATTTCTGGTCATGTCTTTTGGGTTGACAAATGCTCCAGCGACTTTTATGGAATTAATGAATCGGGTGTTCCGGCCTTATTTAGACTTGTTTGTAATAGTCTTCATTGATGACATATTAATATATTCCCGCAGTCGGGAGGAGCATGCGCAACATCTCAGAGTGGCCTTACAGACTCTGAGAGATAGCCAGCTATATGCAAAATTTTCAAAGTGTGAATTTTGGCTAAGTTCAGTTGCATTCCTGGGTCATATTGTGACGGCAGCAGGTATTCAGGTTGATCCGAAGAAAATTGAGGCAGTCAAGAGCTGGCCTAGACCGACATCAGCCACGGATATTCGGAGTTTCTTGGGGTTAGCGGGTTATTATCGCCGATTCGTAGAAGGATTTTCGTCTATTGCAACCCCACTTGACCAGATTGACCCAGAAGGGTGTTCAATTTGAATGGTCCGATGAATGTGAGGCGAGCTTTCAAAAGCTCAAGACAACCTTGACCACATCACCGGTATTGGTTTTACCCACAGGTACGGGACCTTATATTGTTTATTGTGATGCTTCCCGTATTGGGCTTGGTGCAGTGTTAATGCAGGATGGCAAGGTTATTGCCTATGCTTCGAGGCAGTTGAAGATTCATGAGAAGAACTATCCAATGCATGATCTAGAATTGGCGGCGATTATTCACGCATTGAAGATCTGGAGGCATTATTTGTATGGTGTAGCATGTGAAGTATACACCGATCATAAGAGTCTTCAGTATTTGTTTAAGCAGAAAGAGTTGAATATGAGGCGGAGAAGGTGGGTAGAGTTGCTAAAAGACTATGATGTTACTATATTATATCACCCAGGTAAGGCCAATGTGGTGGCCGATGCATTGAGTAGAAAGTATGCCAGCATGGGTAGTCTTGCATATATTCCGGTCGATCAGAGACCATTAGCTCTAGATGTCCAGGCCTTAGCCAACCGGTTCGTGAGATTAGACATTTCTGAGCCTAGCAGAGTGTTAGCCTGCACGGTCGCTCGTTCTTCTTTATTAGAGCGTATCCGTGAGAGGCAATTTGATGATCCTCATTTGCGTGAGTTGAGAGATACAGTACAGCGGGGAGGTGCCACACAGGTAAATCTAGATGATGATGGGATATTGAAATTGCAAGGTCGAGTTTGTGTGCCCAATGTCGAAGGGATTCGAGAGTTAATCTTAGCAGAGACCCACAGTTCGCGGTATTCTATTCACCTGGGCGCCGCGAAGATGTACCGGGACTTACGGGAGCACTATTGGTGGCGCAGAATGAAGAAAGATATCGTTGCGTATGTCGTTCGGTGTCTAAATTGTCAGTAGGTGAAATATGAGCACCAGAGACCTGGTGGTGTATTCCGGAGGATTGAAATTCCCGAGTGGAAATGGGAGCGGATCACTATGGATTTCGTTACTGGACTTCCTTTGACTCGGAGGAAATTTGATGCTATTTGGGTCATTGTTGATAGGCTGACCAAGTCAGCACACTTTATTCCAGTATCTGTCTCCTACTCATCGGAGAGGTTAGCGGAGGTTTACATTAGGGAGATTGTTCGTCTCCATGGAGTGCCGGTATCTATTATCTCTGATCGGGGTACGCAGTTTACCTCGCGGTTCTGGAGAGCGGTCCAGCAGGAGTTAGGTACCCAGGTTCAGTTGAGTACAGCATTTCATCCTCGGACGGATGGCCAGTCCGAGAGGACTATTCAGATTCTTGAGGACATGCTTCGAGCCTGTGTTATTGATTTCTGAGGCTCGTGGGACCAGTTTCTACCATTAGCAGAGTTCGCCTACAACAACAGTTACCAATCTAGCATCCGGATGGCTCCGTATGAGGCGTTGTATGGTAGACGATGTCGATCACCAGTTGGATGGTTTGAACTGGGAAGGCTCGGTTGTTGGGTACAGACTTAGTTCCGGAGGCCTTGGATAAGGTCAAAATTATCCAGGAGAGATTGCGTGCCACTCAGTCCAGAGAGAAGACTTATGCGGATCGTAAGGTTCGAGATGTAGATTTCATGGTTGGTGAACGAGTATTGCTCCGAGTGTCGCCTATGAAGGGTGTGATGAGGTTTGGGAAGAAGGGCAAGCTCAGCCCTAGGTATATTGGCCCATTTGAGATTCTAGACAGAGTGGGAGGGGTGGCTTACGGATTAGCTTTGCCGCCTAGCTTATCAGCCGTGCATCCAGTTTTTCATGTATCTATGCTTCGGAGATACCACGGCGATCCCACACATGTGTTAGACTTCAGTAATGTCCAATTGGACAATGATCTATCTTACGAGGAGGAGCCGGTAGCCATTCTAGACCGGCGACAGTTGAGGTCGAAGAGTTATCCTTCTGTGCGTGTTCAGTGGAGAGGCCAGCCTCCTGAGGCATCGACCTGGGAGTCCGAGTCTGATATGCGGAGCCGCTACCCACACTTGTTTCCTGACTCGGGTACTTCTTTCTTTTGTCCGTTCGAGGACGAACGGTTGTTTTAGAGGTGGAGATTGTGACGACCCAAAGGGTCATCACTTGTTTTATTAATCATTCCGAGCTTTTGAGGTCTTGAAAACCTCATTTATAGTTGCCTCTATTTGCGTGCACAGTCCGAGCATAAAGCTGGAAAATATTTATGTTGAAATATGTGAAATATGTGAAAAAGTTGAAGAATTTTGATATTAATATTGATATGGTTGACTTTGGTCAACATTTTTGGTAAACGGACCCGGATCCGTGATTTGACTATTTCAGAAAATCCGTAGAAAAATATGGAACTTGGGCATATGTCCGGAATTGAAATCCGAGGTCTAGAACCCCGGTAAAAGAATTTTTTCTGTTAAATTGTTTTCTGAAAATGTTTAAGGAAAATGAAACTGAATTTTTATTAAAAAGTACCGGTATCGGGCTCGTATTTTGGTTCCGACGCCCGGTACAAGTCATATATATTGGTTAAGCGCTTCCTGTAAAGTTTGGTTGAAAACGGACGTCGTTTGACGTGTTTTGGCTTTAAATTGGAAAGTTTGGAAATTATGGAAATTTGAAAGGATTCTTGAGTTTTAAGGCTCAATTCATGGATTTTGATGTTATTTTAGCGATTTGATCGCGCGAGCAAGTTCGTATGATGTTTTTAAGTTAGTGTGCATATTTGGTTTGGAGCCCCGAGGGCTCGGGAGTGTTTCGGAGGTGGTTCGGGGTGGTTTTAGACTAGGAAAAACTGCAGAAAATCTGCAGCAGACATTCCTTCTTCGCGTTCGCGTCCACCTGGTCGCGTTCGCGAAGGCTTCTCCTTTCCCTTCATCGCGTTCGCGACCATAGGATCGCGTTCGCGTACAACAAATTTGGACCCGGCCATTTTCCTCTACGCGTTCGCGTGCAGGCCCCCGCGTTCGCGGAGCCTGGCCTGCCTCCTCTACGCGTTCGCGTATGGTGCCACGCGTTCGCGTAGGCCAATTTGTAAACCCAGATTTTTATTCTTCGCGTTCGCGACTATGTCCACGCGAACGCGATGCATTTCAGTCCAACCCTTCACGTTCGCGACTATGTCCACGCGAACGCGATGCCCATTTTTGCCCAACCCTTCGCGAACGCGACACTGTCCATGCGAACGCGAAGGGCAAACTTTTGCCCAGTCATTTTAATCCCAAAACAGAACAGAAACGGGATAACAAATCCCATTTCTGTTCAACCCCCTTCTTCACAACCCCTTGGACGATTTTTGAGCTATTCTTCACCAAACTTCTTGGGTAAGTGATTCTTAACTCGTTTTCTTCATTTACCATCAATATTATTTGAATTCCTAAGCCTAAATAGGTGTAAATGGGTAGAAAAATTGAGAATTTAGTATAGTAAGGGTTTTCAATGAATTTACGATCTAGACTTCGTTTTGGTGTCAAACTTAAGAACAAATTGTATATTTGAACTCATGGAAGATTGGGTGAACTTATTTTGGCTCGAAACTTGAGTTTCGACTATGTGGGCTCGGGGTCGATTTTTACTATTCCGGGCAGAATGTTGTAAAAATCATATTTAGCAATATGAACTAGTTTGTTAAGTAGAATTGATGATATTGAATCAATTGTGTATAGATACGATTGGATTGGAGTCAAATTCGAAAGAAAAAGGCATTGCTACGGATTGAATCGTTCGTAAACTTTCGAGGTAAGTGTTTGTTCTATCCTAGTTTGTAGGAATATGAATTTAGTTATGAATAAATTGTTGAATAAGAGTTATTGGTGTTATACCGGTAATGAAGGTAAATTGTTGAAATTATTATAAATTATTGGTTTAAAACCGGTAATTATAAATATTGTTGATATAGAGATTATTGGCTAAATGCCGGTAATATATATATATTTTATAAATTGGGATCGTGTGGTACGCCGACCACAAAGTGACTTAAAATCTTGGCATTGGCCATAGTTGCCGGTAGCCGATTGATATATTTGGGAGCGGGTGGTACGCCTACCACAAGATATAATTATTGATATATTTGGGAGCGGGTGATAGTCAACATGATGGTTTTACTAATGAAAACGGTATGTAAGTTGGCTTGCCTAGCTACCACGAGTAGGCGCCATCACGATCCCGATGGTGGGAAATCCGGGTCGTGACAATGAGTATCCCATCTAATCTCGAAGAAGTAGAGATGGGAGGTCGACTTCAACACTTGCTAGAGGTCAAATAACCGATTGTCCTTTATTTGGAAAAACTCCTTCCTCTTTGTTATTATATCTTTTTCGGGTATTTGAACATTGAGGTATACCCTACGTATCTCTTTTAAAAGGGTCGGAGGGGTAGTAAAAAGGTAGGTGTGACAGTAACGTGCCAGTATGCTCTAGGTAAACTACTTGCTTGAATTCTCTAGAAGACAACAAACTTGTTAGTTTTTTAGAGTTTAACAAATATGCAATCGCACATTGGGATGCAATGCACCAAGGGAATTAACCATTTTCTATCATGCATTTGCTTCAGTTGCGTGCATCATTTCGGTCTTTCATAGTTGTGTCCCTCAAAGAATATAATTTGCTCTCATATTATAAAATTATTCTATTTCTTTATTCTTAATTATGTCCATATCACTACATGAGAGAAGGCTTATCATACAACCATGCTTGTATTTCTTTAAGTTTGATTTTACATTCTTGATTTTATTTTACTTATTTTATATTTTTAGATCAAGTTAATTCACGTGTCTATAAATACGCCACAAATTCAACTATATCGGTTTACAGGTAAACAATAAAGACTCAAAACAAAGATTAAGAATACATTAATGCCCTAAAATTTCCTAGGGCCCGAGAGGCATCATTCGGCCTTGCCACGGGCCTTTTTGCTTGATCCCTTTGGAGCATCTCCAAATCGCTCATTATTTGTTGGACGAATGTCATCACTGCTGCAAAAATGGTGGTATGGGTCATGTCCTTGCACGCTCAGCATTTTGTAGTAATGTAATGTGCAATGTTTGTGACCCCTTCTCTAATCTTGCTCTTTCCCTACAGCAACCGCCCTATCTGTTGGTTTCGCATTTCTAGCATTTGAGAGCTATGAAGGAGTTGATCTTGAAACTTATGCATTTGTTCCTTCATTCGCGCCACCAAGTCATAGCAGTGTTTCCTATTCGCTCTGAAATCTCTAGCTTGCCTGAATATCCTCTCTTCTAGAGTGACTATTTTTCCTCTCAGGATAGTGGTGCTCCCCTCATAGTCCTTCTTCATCTGCTGCATATGAAGTGCCCACTCTTTTGTACCCTTTGTCCATCTGGCCCGGATCCTTGCCAAGCTAGCTTCAGATTTTTCCAATTCCTCTTGGCATTTGCAGGCTTTCTCTTTTAGTTCGTTTATGAGTTTTTTATCAGCTCGACCCCTTTCTGGTTTTCTAACAGCTATTCTCATTTTTCGTATCTGAGCCTTAAGGGCCTTTTTTCTTGGATTAGCTTCTTCTTTACTCCCTCATCCGCAGCGACTTGAACATCCTTTTCAAATTGTAGATCCATGGCTTACTTCTCCAGTTTGCCTATTATAGCCATGTATTCGCGTTCTTTAGCCAACTAGTCCCACTGTTCCTATGATAATTTGACAAAATCTTGGATATGGGGCCTCTTGGCTGGCCTCTCGAACTCAATGTCTCTTTTATACCAAGAAAGGTATCACGGCGACACTTCACCTTTGGCCCGATCCCGTACACAAGTATTTGCTATTAGGATTTGACATTTGTTCAAATTTTGTGAACTGTTTCTTCAGGGAACTAGCCATCCGGTCCAATCTCAACTACCCGGATACTGAGATCTATGTCTTTTGGAGCTATCTGGCACTATTTCGCACCTTCTAAGCTGTCTCAAAACCCGATACGGGGTATAAGGCTGGATACTCCTAAGACCCATCAGAAGGAAGTGAGGTAAGAAACAGCTTAATCCCTAAAGCGAGACTTTCCAAAAACGAATACCATACATGCATAGTGAGGGACCAAAAATAAGATATAACCTGGCCTTCAAAGACGTGGTGCTATAAGCTGAATGTAAAAAGAGCAACAATTAATTTATATGACCCAATTTTTTTTTTAAAACATTCGTCTATTTCAACTCCACATTTGTAATATCAAATTGCATCCCTCGAAGAAATCTACTCCGGCTTTACAAGATGTGAGAGCACAAAAGATATCGGCTAGCTACTATCATAGGCGCGAAAGTACTATTATCCTGTGTGAAGAGAGTACTGACAATTCTGGCAAATCTTATGTCGATGTTCCCGTCTTTCCTTGGAAATATTATTAAACCCAAAAAGGCCACCAGTCTCAGCACAGTAGGGGTCGTTCCTTTAGAGCTCCTCAGTCAGGTCGTGCAGAGTCTAGTGGGGCTTCGTCAGACCGTGATCGTCAGGGTCATCAGGGTTATCAGGGCCATCAGGGCCAAGTCAGCTGCCAAGTCCAGGTTATGTACCCCTCTGCTTATCTTTAGCGAGTCTAAGAATCTGTGCACGTCTATGGTTCTCGGGGCAACCAAATACTTGTTTCTTAAAGGAAGCTCAGCATTCCCAATGTATCCGGCTCTTTCTTCTAAGGTCGGGGTGAGTTCAAAATCTAAAAAATGGAACACATTGTGCGTAGGGTCCAAGCATGTGACCAATGCCCTTATGATATCTCCCCTGGGTATAATCTCCAACAGTTCGGGAAGGCCCCCCAAATATTTCTTGACCTCGTCTTGCCCTTCTCCACCTAAATCATTCCACCACAGCCGCAACTCCAAAGGGATCTTGCATATGAAAGAGAAAGGTTCATTTTGGACTGTGCTCATCCTGCATATTTATTAAGGTGATTAAGTGAAACAATCCTGATTTTATTCTATGTGACTCAAAAATAAAAAATTGACCCCCTTTTTTCATATTTTTTAATTCTAAAACCAAAAGCCCAGTTTTCCAGATACAACCTTTCAGCATCTCCGAAGGAAGATTTTAAGATTGTGCCCGCTAGCTGGTAAAAAATTGGAAAAGATCATAGGTGGTTGTTTATGCAAAATCAGCCTTCCAGCGGTCCTTTCGGGAACATTCGACTATTTTTTATAACAACAGAGTCGTCTAACTTATTTAGGACAATACTAAAATTTTGTTATTTTTAGGCTAATTTTGTAAAAAGGAAAGTTGGACCCGATGGGGGTTGCCTACGTATCTTATATCCGGCGAAAATTAAACTGACGTAGTTCGGGAAAATAAAACGACTACTACTTTTTTTGTTCATTAAAACAAGCTATTTTTGAAAACAAGATTTTTCTTCTTCTCATTTTATTGGCAAACAAATAAACTATTTTTGAAAACAAAAGTTTTTTTCTTCATTTTTTTCGAAAAACAATTGGACAGAGTTTCGACACTATTTGGACATTGTATTTTTTTCAAAGCGGGCGATTAACTCTTTTTACCCTCGTACTGTATATATATTTTTTCTTTTCTTTCACCCAAGTATTTGAAAGCCGGTCAGTATGCAAGTCCGAAGCAAATAATTGGACAACTAGTACATAAGATGCATCATGATGGTCTTTTTTATTTTTGGTACACCTGTCCTAGGCAGACCTAGCCCATGTGTTGAGCCTCCAAAGTCAAATTCACATGATGCACACAAACGTCCCTACTTGGGATCCGGCATGAGGCTGAGTTATTCTAAGTTTAAGACCTGAGTATTTGTTCAAGGACTGTGTACCCGAGCGGACAACTCGAGTCGGGGAAAGGGATACGTATCGGGGACCCGCAAGATCGTCCGGCTTAATAACTTGTTAGAGCCTCTTTTCTTATTTAAAGGTATGACACTAACAAAATAGGGAGTGTCGACCAGCGAGCACATCCCCAAATATAAGAAGAGAAGGGTTCTGTAACAGTTTATAAGTACAATTCACATAATATCAAAGCGATAAAAAGTGATATTTACACATTAGTCCCAAATATGTAATAAAATCAGATAATATACAAGCCACATACCACCAATATACCAAGCTCGAATTCTTGAACCTTGAACTAAAGTTCTGGGTTCTCGTCCCCGGCAGTGTCGCCAGAGCTATCACACCATTTTTTTTCTACTACACAACCGGAAGGATATAATAAAGGGAGTTTTTTCAATTAAAGGACAATCAGAATGAGAATTATTATTAAAAGATTTAGAGTCGCCACTTGGGATAATTTAATGGTGTCCCAAGTCACCGGTTCAAATTCCAAATCGAGGAAAAGATTGACTCTGTATTACAGTCCGCGAACACAAAAATCTGGGTAAGGAATCATATTAACCCGAGAGAAGGTATTAGGCATTCTCGAGTTCCGTAGTTCTAGCATGGTTGCTCAACTGTTATATTTGGCTTAATTATCTGATTTTAAAGCATTTGAACCTATGCGCAAATTTTAAGTTTAACCGCTTTTATTCATTTTAGAGAAAATTATAACGTTATTAAAATAAGCCTCGAACCACATCACATAAATGTACCCATAGTTTTTGACATATTTTAACATCGTTGAGATTGGGATTTGGGTCTCCCAAGTTTAAGAAGGTAAAATTATTGAATAAACCTAAAGCAACTACGCATTATTAACTTTATGGGAAGCCCTGGAGATTTGCTAAATGGCTTACCCGAATTTCCAAATATTTAATCACATTTAATATTCTAGGCTTCGAAATTTATACAAGGCCATATGAGCTATGTAGACTAAGAATAATTAAAGCTTGTAACTTATTTTATAATTTAAAGAAGGTTGATCGAAATTGCGCGAACGCATACTCCAAATTAATTCAGGACTTTGGTCATGTTACGCGAACGTACACGCAACCACAATCGTATTTTTAAATGGCCCTAAAGGCTTGCTACGAATATTAGTCAATTGTATATCTAAATTATGAATTTAACGGGCTAGGCGATTTTACTTTTAAGTGATCAATTATGATTAACGTAACCCAGGTAACGACAGGGCTCTAAATGAGGCCCAGTCTAGAAGTCCAATCGTGAGGAGTGAATTACTCTTGAGGTCGGCCCAACATCTTAAATAAATGGGTCCGTGACCCAAACCACTTTGCAAACGCGAATTGACACTACTGGGCCCCTATTCTAGACCATTAATAATTGCACAAGAACCAACCTTGTTATCAAACTTAGATAATTAACAAGTTATGAACCCATTTCATCAATTACTCATAATTTCAAGAGGAAAAATAACAAGCTTTTGGGGTTCTCAAAAAAGGTGTTCACATGCTGAGTTTCAAACTTATGCCAACGTTGATTAAATCCATCTAAACAAATCTATTATCAAAATACCAGCTAATGTGCCTTTCAAACTCGAACCAACTAAATGAGATTTCTAGATTTAAAATACTAATTCCAAAATTCACATACCCTTAAAGGTAAATCAACACTATATTATGGCATTCAAATGGCAATAAAGATCCCAACACCATATACATACTACTTAACATGATTGAACATGGGACTTAATCAAAAATTTAGCCACTGATTCCTATGGCAGTCCAAAATCAACTATATAAGGAAAGTCCCAATATTACAAGCCAAATATCTATCTATAGAGTGTAGAAAGAAGGCTGAATCCCTTATTAAATACAAATCAAATGCATGATTGTAATCCTAACACCTTACTATATAACAGCCACGACTATGAAAAATATAAACAAAATAAAGTTCAAGCTGTGTAGCACACTCAAAGTTTTAATGACACAAGTTTAACTCACTTATATTGTTGATATCCACGACTTACTAATACTACAAAACATGTTAATAAACAAAAAATGCACTGGAAATGATATTTTAGACATAAGTAAAGAAAAGACTAAAATATTTTTCCATCTTCATTTACTCTTCAAATTTGAGCTTCAAGTTACATAGGTTTCAAGGAAATATGTACCTAGTAAAAACAGAGAAATGGGGTAAGGGATCAGCAGCTACAGAGCAGCAATCAACAACAATTTAAACCAATTTCAAACTCAGGAAGTGAGATCCGATAGTCCAGAATCAGTTTCAAGCAAATAACACACCAATCAAACTTCAACTAAGCTTAAACGACTCAACCTCAAACCATTTTTAAGCCCAAACAATCAGAAACCTGATTAAAGGAGTGAAAATTTCAAAGTTGCAAAGCTCAAAACTCAATGGAACAATAAAAATATGCAGCTTTATCTTTTTTTTTGAGAATTTTTAGCTCTCTCAAAATCTCTTTCCATCTTTAGACCCTGTCTTCTATTCTTATTCTCTCTTTTTTTTCCTCTTAATTTCTTAATGCTCTTACTGTCTAATTTTCAGACTGATCCCCCTTTCTCTGTATTCAAAATCTGTACTTTTATAAGTTTCAGACCTCTCTTTATCATTGATTTCAGGCACCTTTAGCGAGCATTTTAGTTAGTGCACTTCCCACTTACTATCTTATTCCTTAATTCTTATTTGTCTATATTATCTTAGTGTTTATATTTAAATCATTAGTACACCACTAGTATTGTTAGTGGCCTCCTAGCAGACCCCAAAGTTATCTGTTCAAATTAGCCCCTTATTAATCTTTAAAGCTTTTTAATTGTGATAAACAACAAACTATTCCTACTGATTTCACCAATTGGATCAAAATGAAACAAATAGCACTAGAAATTGACTCCCTAATTGACCATAAATTCCGATTTCTCAAAACCAAAACTTATTCATCAGGTCTAAATACTAAACCACTTTGTGTAAACATGAAGGCAATTAAACATTTGAAATATGTTACCAACAACACAAAATTAACAAGGACTATCATACTGACAACGAAACATGCGTTATAACATACACAAAACATGAATCAACGAAACTAATAAACCAAACATTCAAGAAAACATAATCATTTTCTAATGTCAACTTGGATTATTTTAATTGAACTCTCACTGTAATCATCAATCAGACATTGGGCTTAAGAGGGAATAGACCTAGTTTAAGGACAAAGTTAATGAAACAATAAAAATCAGCTAACATCGCATTCTGAATAATAATAAAAAAATAAACAGAAAAGGGTAGGAGAAGAAGAATGATAAAATAAAAAAAAATCGCAAGAAAGAAAGAAAATGTAACAAAGAATGAAATGGAAATATATACTAGTCAAGGCCTGCAACTCTTCTTCAACCGCCTGATTTTGACCGAAAGGGGTCTCAATTATGTGTTCTTAGATGAAAACACAGGACCAAGATCCATTTCGATCTTAATCACCGTCCAAACTACCGATTTTAGGGTTTTGTCAACATTAGGTCTCATCTCTAATTTAAGATTTAACGAGTCCAAAGAGTTTTTGAGGAAAGTTGAGTAAGGATTTGGGAAGAGGGGGTCCTAGTGGTCCAGGGGTGTGATTTTGGGGTTAAGGGAAGGTGGCACCGCCACCGGAGAAATTATGGCGGCGCTAGGGTTCTTGGTTTCAAATCGATATTCGAAAAGCTCTGGTGTGATTCAAAGGAAGGGGTTCTAATATTTGGGAAGAGGAAGTTGAGGTGATTCTGTGGTGTTAAGGTGGAGGCCATTAGGGCACCAGAGAGGCAATTTCCGGTGGGCGGAGGAGACGGCGTGAGGCGGTGGAATATAGGGGTCTCTAGGGTTAGAGATGGGAGAGAATGGGGTTTCTGAAATGGGGGGGGGGGGTTGTGTGTTTTGGGTATATTAAAACTAATAATAAAGTTAGAGCCCTTAGATTGAAGAGGATCGACGGCTCAGATTAACTCAATATGGGAGATGAGGTCGTTTCGTCTAAGTGGGAGACTAGGTTGGGATGAGGAAAATGGGTCGGGTTGTGGGGATGACACTGGACCGTTGGATCAATAATTTTTAACGGCTCCGATTAATTGTATCTAAACGACGTCGCTTGGTTTGTAGCTAGAGACGGACTCTATTTGGGGCGGGTCTGGGACGGTTCTGGGTGGGTTTGAACGGGTAATTGGTTTTGGCTGGGATTTTGGCCCACATTTTCCTCTTCTATTTAATTTTTTTCTATTTATGTCCCAAATTACTTTCCAAAATTAAAACATAAAATCCTAAATTAAATTATAAAACCAAAGTGACTTAAAAAGACTAATTAGCTTTAAATAATAACTATTACAAATAATTAAATACAAAATCACACAATTAAACACTAAAATGCAAAGTGCGTTATTATTCTTTATGTTTTTCTTCATTTTTTTATAAAATAGACTTACTACTTACCTAAAAAATTATAAAATTAATTTCTAAATGCAATTGAAACATATTTTTTTGTATTTTTTTATTAATTTAACAAATAAACATGCACACACAAATACAAATAATAGTTGAAAATATCACAAAAATTCACAAAAATTGCACACCAAAGGAAAAATTGTTTTGTTTTGAATTTTTGGGAGTGATTCGTGTGAGGCAAAAATCGTATGCTCATAATACCAGCTTGGTCCTCCTCCAAAGTTTTCTCCTCATGTTGTACATGGCGTAAGTTTTCTTAACAATGAGAGAAGCCGCTCGGAGTATAAGTTTTTCTTTGGGTTGACACTTGATTCACCTCAGCAAAAAGATTTTTTCGGGTGGATCTAATAGACTTGAGGCTAACGTCAAGTTCGCAGATGGTAGGGCTAAAAATTCTATTATGCTCAAGAGTCTTCTTATACTTATCCTCCGATCGGGCATATTTCATCCCCCCCCCCCCCCCCCAGTGTCAAGCTCTTTAGTCGTGGAATTCAAGATTGCCTCTAAATCGGTCAATTTTTCAGCGGAGGCAGCCTCACAATCGGATGCAGCAAGAATGTCATTATGGGATTTAACCCATTTAGATTTAGCCTCTTCAAATTGAACCCCCAATGGGTCGATCTCTTGGCTAAGAGGTTTCCACCCCTTGCTAAATTTGCTGCAAGTGAGCCTTTAATACAATAACTTCAGTGGCTTTGGCTTCCAGTTTTGAGCGGCGAGCAGCACTTTGCTCCCGCTCTGCCAAAAGCTGATCCCATGAGGAGGCGATTTCTTTTTTCTCATGAATCAACCTATGAAGGCCATCGGAATCAAGAAAGTTTTCTTACAAAGCAAGAAAGGCAAAACTAAGGATATGTTTAGGCAGAAATAGAAAAAATAACAAAGGAAGTAAAGAATGTACCATCGCGGCGTTGTGCATGGCATTGTTCTCTCTCTCTCTCTCTCTCTCTCTCTCGCGAGAGAGAGAGAGAGAGAGAGAGAGAGAGAGAGAAAGAGAGAGAGAGAGAGAATCTTTTTCTAAAGCCAAAGGTTTCAGATAATTAGCAATACGAGATGACAAGTTGCATCCGGTGAAAACTGAAAGAGTAACATTCCTCCCCATGCTGATCTTCAGAAGGGAAGCATAATTTTGCCCCAAATTCCCAACTGGGGAAAAGGAACACCTTCTTCCTAGACAAGCCCGGCCGGTGGAGATGATGTATCAGTTGCTGATGGAAGAGTAGGGGAAGAAGAAGATGAAGCTAATAGTGGTTAATAACGAGAAGCAGTCACGACAAACGCAATGTTGATTATTGGATGCTCACCAACCGAAGATGGCAAGGACTCGGTACTTAGCCCCGTAGTACCGGGAACAACAACTGAAGCTAAAAAATGGGAGTTGGAATTTTCTACCGAATCAAAACCCCCCAAAGTGCCGAAACATCATCCTCAGTTGGTGTAACTAACTCAACAGATTGAGCATTCTACTATGTTGATGAGAATCATCGCCTTCTATGTAGAGAAGCTCCATCATCACTAGCTTCCCCATCATCGTCGATCATCACAGTGTATGACCGAGATGGGAGGAGGGTTAGTCATCATAACATTCAGAGATACTCGAGGGGAAATAGTCTTCGCCCTCTTATTCTTTCCCCTGGCGCGAAAGAATGCCTTCTTTTTCATTGCTTGTTCTCCGGACGGGGACTACGTTTAAAACACTTGTACCCGAATCAGGCCTGGAGACACCTGTTCGAGAGCCTCCTAAAGAAGCCTCGCAGTATCAATAGGGTCGGCCAAAACATCCTCCCGGGGACATCAACTGAGCCTGTAGGTAGACCTAATTTCAAAGAAAAGATAGAAGGGATGAATCCGTTTCCTCACATAAAAATATGAAATAAGGTGAGGTTGTATTATCATGATTTTTGGCCGTCAACTCATATTTGAGGAACAATTCTTTCCACATGCGGGTTTTGGGCATAGTGGTATCCAAAATTGTTTGGACCTACCGGTCCAAGCCTTCAATCATAGGTGGAACCCATCGAGTTGCTGAAACGAGTGAAGGATGAATGATCAATACAGATGTAGAATAATATCTAATAAAAGAAATATGAAACATTAAACAAGAAGCTTACGAGTGAAATTCCAAATTTCCAAAAAGGATGAAGCATTGCTGGATGGTGGCAACTACAACAAATCGTTCCATCTAGGAAATTACGCGGAAGCTTTGCAGAACTATTATGAAGCCCACGATCGTTATCATCATCCATGCTAGATAACATGTCATGGTGGCCATGTTTACTGAAATTTATCACTCCCACACGAAAATATTTTGGGGGAATAAAGATTCATTACATAAGCTAAAGATAGCTCCTCTCATGTCTCTTTGCACGAGTGCCCAAGACAAACAATCGTCCTCCACACAGAAGGATTTACTTATGCCAAACACACTTGGTAGCAGAGGTAGACCTTTGCAATAACAGAGTCAAGATCTCCACTCAAAGAGAATGCACCCAAAGTAAAGGGATACGTGTAAAAATATGTAAAACCTTTTCGGGAAGGCTAACTCGCTCTATTAGATCAGGAGCAACAATATCCAAATCATGGCAGCGACAATCTTCCTCACAACAGGAATACGGGAAGAACGAATGGATGAAGGGTACCTACCAACAACCCACGTGTGAGGGAGAGACAAAGGAAATTTCTCTTCAAAGTCTTTTGTTGTAGCAAGATTTATAGGAATTATAGAATCCATCATTGGAGGAGCAGCGTCTTCAGCTTTGCTCGTGCCTTTTGCAGAGCTAACGTTATCTGAAGAAGAAGCCATTTGGATGAAAGAAAAGCTTTTCCATTTGAAGGGAGTTGCAGAAAGGTTAATTAACAACAAGGAAGATTTTAGAGAGTTTTGAAAGTTATGAAGTATAAGGGGAGAAGGTTGATACGTATAAGTAAAAGTTTTGGTGGCGAAATTTATGGCTGTGATTACCTTGATAACCGAAAAAAGCTATGTTGAATCGTGAATGACGCGTGTTCGGGGCATTAAATGGGGAGAGACATGCGTCTAATCAACAGTCGAAAGCCTTCATAAGGAATCATAGTAATTCCCGTCAAAAGAGTTTCTACCAACTTCGAGGTGACACAAAACTATATCGCTGAAAAGTGGGGGGACTATATGTATATGAAAAAATATGCTACGCTAGGTGGCCGCTTAAAATAATAAAGCGTGGAACTGAGGGCAATTATCCAATTTGGCACCGTGGGGAATAAGACTTATAAAGAGGCAATGAATACCTTCCGCTCGGTGACATTAATGAAGAATATTCCATGGCATTAAGTGCACTGCTCATCACGAGGAATTTGTCATTTATACTCACTATCACATCTTCATCAATAGCCATCATAATTGACATAAAAAAGAGCACGATCCTAGGACCTCGTTCCTTGTACGTAGCTAGAAATAATGAGCTCTTTTATCATTGTAAGAACAAATTTTCTGGCGAACTAATACTACAATCTACTCAAAACTCTATACAATTTTATCTTCTTATTTTTTGTTCTTATTATTGCTGCGCCCAGAAGCTTCGTTGCCGAAATCCTTATTTCTGTCATTTCGTCTTCATATCATGACTAAGTATTTCTTCAACTATCTTATTTTTCAGGATCGAATTAATTCACTTGTCTAGAAACCACGCGTAACTTATTGTTTATTTTCTTATGGATATATATTAGGTTTTGCCATTTAAAATGACAAAAACTTAAACAAGTTAAAAGAATTGTATGGAACCTGTGATGATCGTGGGTTTTGATCATAATCTACCTCTATATATTTAATTAAATATTATTGTTGCATCCATGTTAAACATATCGAGAATTTATAGACTGATTGATTTTTAAATCAGTTCATTTTTGTTTTTTCTTAAGTGAAGTGCTCATATACAAATAACTTATTATACGAGAAATTACCGATTAAACGAAATAATTTTTTAAATTATTCTTGTATGGGAAGAAGTAGATACAAATAAGTTATCCCAATGTTAATATTTTGAGATTTTGGTACATCAATTTTGCAATTTTCCAAAGTTATTTTGGCAAATGAATTTTGTTTTTCTAAGACAAGAAATTGTATATGACTAACACATTTATTTTATGTTGAACTAGTCAAACGTTGAATTTTTCGTCCATTCATGTTTTAATTCGAATTCGGCCAATCATTCCAAGGTAGGTCCAGCACCACCAAACACCATTTAATTTTAGGAATTATGGATCGAATCAACAAACATACCTGGCAAACATGCTTCTCAGAGTTTGGGCTTAATACTACATCTATGTGAAAGTCCAACATCAGTTGTTCCTTTTGCGCAGGCTTGTCTATCCACCAGCTAAATTCATCCTATGTTTGTCGTGGCTTGTGGGTAAAGCTAGGGTGTCAATGGATATTTAAAAATAGATTAAATTGACTAAATATATCGTACGGAACATAATTTTAAGTTTCTTTTAATAAAATCGTAGGTCTTTATATAAATTTATAATTATACCGATAATTAGGGTATTTTTTATTTTATGAAAATAAAATCGAAAAAATACCGAGCCACACCGAATAAAATTATTATGTGAACATATATTTATATATGAAGTTTAAAAATAATAAAGCGTTAAATTTTTTTGGGCCTTGAAATTATGAAACAGTTACATGCCAGAAAAGTAATTAAACTCAAAATCCTAATTACCAACCCTATTATGTTACTCCTATTGAAACTAAATTATTTCCAGCATGTTCACTAGCAAGAAACTAGATATTATAGTGACTATGAGTAGCAAACTACAACGTCTTGAATATGTTACATTTTGTATGATTTTGATTTATCTTTTTGAATATTTAATCTTCTATGAATTTTATTCATGACTCCCTACTAGTTAATATTTTTTCACTCGTATGATTTATATTATTTTTATATTTTTTTACGTTGGTATAGAATAGTTGATGGATCTATACTCTAGTCATCTTTCATATTTTCTTAATTCATCACCTTTTAAACTGTAAAAATGCCTAGAGAGCTTTACTAACTCCTATGAAAGTACGTATGTTATTGCATTTTACTTCTACTAGTGACTTTTACATGACATTAAAAAAATTACCGAACCTTACCGATACCGAAGAGAAACCGACGTGATTGAGACAGTTTCGAAAAGTCTAATTTTGGTTATACATAACAGAATAACCGAAAAAATGGTAGGTATAAATTTTATAAAATAACCGACCGAACCTAACCATTGACACCCCTAGGTCCCGCTTGCAATAATATTTGGTCCTTATCCTTTGGTTGGGTCAAAATTTTGGTGTCAACGAAGAGGAGTCTTAGAGTAATCGTAATTTTTATGTGATCACGAGTTCGATCCATATAATTAGTCACTAATGTAACGGTGGTAGGATTCCTATATCACATCATTTGAGTGTGACCCTTCATGAATCCTGCGAGATCGCGATGTACTTCGTGCAATGGACTGTCCTTTTAAAATTTTTAATGTTAGCATTCAATTATTTCGTCAACCAAAAAGAAAGAAGAAAAAAGGTGAGCTTTATTGCATCTATATCCATTTTTTGTGTCGCGTTTTAATTTGTGCCCTCTTTACGAAAAAAATTGCAAGCCCCCGATTTTTTGCATAACTTCAGCATATATGGCTGAAGTAGCAAAGACAATCACGCAAAACTTCAGCATTTTAGTAGTTGGGAATGAAGTTCAGCTCAAGAGCTAGAGTTTTTATTTTGTAACTGGCGAACTTCAGCTCTAGAGCTGAAGTTTTTATTTTATAATCGGTGAACTTCAGCTTTAGAGCTGAAGCTTTTATTTTGTAACCAAAGTTTTTGTTTTATAGCTGAAGTTTTTATTTATTAACTAAGAAACTTCAGGTCTAGAGTTGAATTGTTTATTTTGTAACCGCAAAACTTCAACTATAGAGTGTTCAATGTAGCAACATGCATAACATTTTGTCCATTGTTGTTAAGAATTTATGAGCAACCCGGGCAATGATTTAATAGCTCGTTTACCATGATTTCATTGCCATCGTTGGTTGTAGTGTGAATTGTTGTCGTCCAGTCATATTCACTACCTGCTGGAAGGTAAGCTAAGAATTTTTTCAACTGCGACATATCAGAAACTACTTCTTTCAATCATATATTGAACTATTGCACCTTTTAGCAAAAAAAAATAAAATTAAAAAAAAATATATTGCACCAGCAGATAATTTTTTTTCTAGGGTATTAGATTAGTAGACTAGATAAAAATAGCAGCAGGAGAAAGAAGATGAAGGAGGAGGAGGAGGAGGAGGAGGAGGAGGAGGAGGAGGAGAAAGGGGTTGAAGTTACTTAAAAAGTAAGTACAAGTTAAATTTTTTTTAAAAATAGATATAGATTAAATGAAGACGACCAAATAGAATGACCCATGCAATTTTTACTTCAATTTTGTATAACAAAGTGTAAGGCAATAATATAAGCGTTAATCACAAGTTTTTATCACCATCATTGTTTTATCTCTTCACATAATAATACTTGAATGAAAAAGGAAAATAACAACCTTTAAAGAGTGCGATACGAAGAATGAACGGAAAAGGGCCAAATATACCCCTCTACTTTCAAATATGGTTTACTTGTACTATTTGTTATACTATTGGGTCATCCATACCCTTACCGTTATACTATTGGGTTATCTATACCCCTACTATCATACTTTGAAATAAAAATACCATTATTTTGGATGGAGTGTCACATGTTAACACCGGATTAAAACAATACATTTTCTTTTTTTTACCCGACCCATTTTAAAAAAAAACCCACAACCCGTCCCATATTTTCATTTTTTTCCTGTTTTTTTTTTTTAATTCAGTTTTAGAAAAAACAAAAATATTATGTTAATTTTTTTTTTCTGTTTTTACAAAAAAAAGTTCCAGTAATAACTAATCTGATTTTGTTTTTTGAAAAAACTGAAAAAATGAAAAAAAATAATTTGTTAAAAATAACTTTCAGTTTTTAAAAAACAAAAAAATTTTGTTAAACAACAAAATTATTTTTTTCTGCTTTTACAAAGAAACAAATTGAGTTTATACAAAAAAAAAAAAATCAGTTTTCACAATTTTTTTGTTTAAATTTTTTTTTTCAGTTAAAAAAATCCAGTTTAAAAAACTGGAAAAAACAAAATTGTAAAAACAGAAAAAAAATATTTAACATAATATTTTTGTTTTTTGAAAACTGAAATTAAAAAAAAAACTGGAAAAAACGAAAATATGGGTCGGGTTGTGGGTTTTTTAAAAACGGATTGGGTAAAAAAAAAGGAAATGAGTCGTTTTAATATGGTGCTGACACGTGTCACTCCAACTAAAATAAAGGGTATTTTTGTTTCAAAGTATGAATAGTAGGGGTATAGATAATCCAATAGTATAACGGTAAGGGTATGGATGACCCAATAGTATAACGAAATGTACAAGTAAATCATATTTGAAAGTAGAGGGGTATATTTGACCCTTTCCCGATGAATGAATGATATGCCATTACATTTGCATAATATAAATTTAAATTTATTAATGCAGTCGATTATCTAAAGCATAAAAAAGCAAGTAACATTAACATCTACATTACAAGTTCAAACCTTCCAAAGTTATTCGGGAATGATTTTTTTTTTATTTCCCATCCGGTATTCGATATTTATATTGGAGCCCGATTAAATGTGGGAGTTAAATCGTTCCCTAATAAAGGCGACTTCATATCCAATGGCTCGAACTCGAGTCCTCTAATTAAGAATAAAGTAGTACTTATAACTCTACCATACCCTTGTTGGTGCGATGATTATTACATTATATGACAACAACAACAACAACAACAACCCAGTATAATCCCACTTAGTGGGGTCTGGGGAGGGTAGTGTGTACGCAGACCTTACCCCTACCCTTCCCTCCAAGAACTACCCACCTTGCTCTTGGGGAGACTCGAACTCACAACCTCTCGGTTGGAAGTGGGGGTTGCTTACCATCAGAGCAACCCCTCTTGTCTATTACATTATATGAATGACAAAGAAAAAAAAGCAAAAAGAAAGAAACACAAAAAAATGGAACTGCCGTGGTGGCACAAGGTGATTGGTTTATAGAGCAAGTCCACCAATTGTTACAATACACCTCTTTCCTTTCCCGCCATTCCCTGTTTCCTAATTTCCTCATTTCTTCCTTTGCACACTTCTCCATAGACAAATTCATACATTTCCATATTGAATGTTGCCGTTGCGCTCATGCTGTCACCATTTCACTCAACCTTCTCTTTACAACCGTCTCAGTTTATCCCTTAAACCGTCTTCAGTCTTTCTCCTTATATCCCCCTTTAATCCCCTCAAAACCCTTAGACCCCTTTTCTTAAACCCTAATTCAAGAACCATGTCCACTCGTCGCTCTGCTTTCGATGTCCTTATGGCAAATTCCAAGAAAAAAACTCCAACACAAGATTCCTCACCCAAGAAACGCAAAACCCCAGAAGCTGAAGCTTCTAATAAAACTGCTATTCTCGAAAATCATAATCAAGATTCAGTTTTGAAGCCAAATGAGGACACCCATTTGGGTAATGAGTCGAAAATTGAAGAGGTTTTGGTGAAGAAACAGAAGATTATAAGTCCAGATGAGTGTGTGACTGAGCTGAAGAAAAAAGCTGCTAGCTTTGATCCAAGAAAGGCTGCATATTGGAGGGATGGTGAGAGAGTACCATTCATGTTTGTAGTTAAGGCGTTTGATGCGATTTCGAAGGAGTCAGGAAGAATTGCAATTACTGAAATTGTGACTAATATGTTGAGGACTGTGATTGAGACGACGCCCGAGGATTTGTTGCCTGTTGTGTACCTTTCGGCTAACAAGATTGCAGCTGCACATGATGGTTTGGAGCTTGGTATTGGAGATGCTTCGATTATCAAGGCACTTGCTGAAGCTTGTGGCACTAAAGAAGCACATATTAAGAAGCAATATAAGGTATTAAGTTTGTTAATTTGAAAGAACTAGGTTGAAAATTTCAAAATGTGTAAGGTTGCAGCTGAAGCATTAATTCCCTTTAGCATAAGTTGGTTTACTATGACTTGAATATTTTATTTGATTTAAAAACAGTGCAGTGTGTATCTGTGTGATTGAGGGTCTCGAGATAAGATTAGAAGTGAATGATAACCTTCTCTTTATCGAGTATAATTGCCTTAGCCTTGTCTTTTGGAAATGCCTAGTTTGTCCTTACTTGATGGTTAGTCTGCTCGGGCTGATGAAATGATTGTCTGAAGCGATATTGTTAGTTTATTTGGTCATTGACAGCCCATATGTCTAGCTATACGCCATGGTTTGTCAAATGAAGACATTCAGGGCTCTTTTAGTGGAAATAGAAGTATATATGTGGAACTTGAACTATGAGACTTATTAGGTAAATTTGTTCTGAAATTTGTGCATCACATTAGTGGAGTTCACAGTACTATAGGAGATTTTGTTAGTAATTATTTGCTACTTCATGTCAATGTTTCTGTTTTACTTTTCCTCTTTTTTGGTTTCTGAAAATTGTGCATCACATTGGTGCATAGACTTGTTGGGGGGGGGGGGGAGGCCCTGGTGGTGTTAGTGGGGTATCAAATGCTGCATTGCCTTAGCATGTACTTGAATTTAGAAGCCTAAAATTGAACAAGGCTCTATTTTTGCTGAGCGCAATACCTTGCTATAAGTGCAACTTGCTAATAGTTTGGTCAAGTTGTCAGTACATTAAACAGAGATTTCGTATTCCATATTTCATGTTCAGTTCGCATAGTTCTTCTATCCTAAACGACCACTTCCCTCACGTAGTCATCGACCAAATCCTAGGCACCTAGCTGCAAGCCTGACAGAAGCGTCATATCTGACTATCACATTTAGAGCTGCATCTCGAAAATCACATATACATGGTAGCTACAGTGACATGATTATTTGATACATAAGGGACTAACAGAAAATCTCTACAGTTATGTCATACATCTGTATTCTGTAATGTCTACATTCTGCATGTTCTATTTCAATTATATCATGCAATCTAGGAGATTCAACCTTTTCTCCAAATAGGTTTTGACTAGTCCAGATATCTGTTTTCATTGTTAAATACAGGAGCTTGGAGACTTGGGCCTTGTTGCAAAAGCAAGCCGTTCATCACAGCCTCTGATGCGAAAACCAGAAGCATTGACTGTTGCGAAAGTTTTTGACACGTTTCGGATTATTGCCAAGGTATTCCAGTTTCATTGTTCACTTCTTTAAAAAGAATACTTCTTGAAGTGGGATTAAGATGTTTAGTGAATAGCTAGCATACCACATATTTAAAGTTCCTATAGAAGCCTCTAATCAAAGTCAGTTCTGCGTGTTGTGCTAAATGGGTTTGTCGGGGAAGCTACAAAATAAGTTTCTCCTTTATGTGGTGCAGATGTTCCTCTATTCAAATATTTATTCCTGTTTTATCTGATATTGTTTTGGATCTTGCAGTTATGGTATGTAGTATTTGTACTATGATTAAGTTGCCTTATGTGGGATTTCTTTCAGGAATCTGGGAAGGATAGTCAGGAAAAGAAAAAGAATTACATTAAATCACTACTTGTTGCAGCTACTGATTGTGAACCCCAATATTTGATTCGTCTCCTCCAGGTTAGAGTTTGCCTTTTCTTCTTTTCTTTTCTTCATAGAGTTAGTTAGCTGTTGCATTGGACATTGAACCTTTGTTCACTGTTCTGTTGATTTCTCTTTCTTGCAGACAAAGCTACGCATTGGTTTGGCTGAACAAACACTCTTAGTCGCACTTGCTCATGCTTCTGTGTACTCAGATAAGCATTCATCACCTCCTGCAGGTGTAGATTCTTCTTTGGAAGAGGTGTGTTGTTGCCCATTTTAGAGGAGTTTTTAATTATATTTTCCTTCCTGCAAACTTGCATGAACCGTGATGAAGTACAAGCAGTGGCGGATCCATCCCTTTGCTTGAGGGGCCATGGGCCCCACCACGGTTGAAAGAAATACACCTTTATATTACTATTAATTGTGGGATGGAAGTATTGTGCTTTGTATTTAACTCGTTAATCATCACCAAAACTTGAAAGCCGTACTTTATGGATAGAGAATGGTCTGTGATCGTTTTTTTGAAATGGCATTATTAGTGTCAAAAGCCAGCACTCAGAAAGTTCTATGGCTACAAGTAAAAGATGGTAAGAAGAAGCAAAAAAAACCCTGACTGTCAATACAAAAGATTCTAGGAATTGCTACAGGGTTTCACTATCTTCTACCTATTCCAATCTACACCATGAAGATTAATTGATTATTTAAGTTCCTGATTAATTGATTCACTAAATTGTGATCCCTTTGCTCTTTGTATGTGGTGTAAGTATGCTAGACAAGCTTCCTGTTACATTTCCAGTGCTATTCAATGCGTATCTCATTGGTTCTTTATTTTCATTTGACTTTTTTGTTCGGCAGGCTGCCAAGATTGTAAAGCAAGTGTACTCTGTAATTCCGGTTTACGAAAAAGTTGTTCCTGCTCTTCTAGCTGATGGTGTTTGGAAGCTTTCAGAAACATGCAACTTCTCACCTGGTGTTCCGGTTGGACCTATGCTAGCTAAGCCAACCAAAGGAGTATCTGAAATTCTTGATAAGTTTCAGGATATGGAGTTCACATGTGAATACAAGTATGACGGTGAACGTGCTCAGGTACTCTTATAATCTTATTCTTATTAATAATTTTATTCAGTAAATTACTACTGATTCATATACTCTCTTTCTAGGAAATAAACACTAAATGCTTGGGGATTAAAATTATATGCAAATATTAGAAACTTGCTGAAAGAATACACCCTAATTACAACCATTTACCCGATAGAATGAAATATTAGTCGCATGATTCTTTTCTTTAAAAAAATAATATTCACACTGCCTCCATGCAGCCGATTTCCATTTTTTCCTTCATAGCTGATGGAGCTGTCCGTTTCTTGGTTAATCTTGTGTAATATCTATTAGAGGAAGGAACTTTTATTAATGCAGTAGAACACAGAGGAAGACAAATCTTATCCTAGTACGTCGAAGTTTACTAGGTTTCCAAGTTGTTCGTGTGGGATATCCTATTGAAAAATGTGAAATTGGTTCTTCCTAACAAAACTAAGTTATTTGCCGGCATTCAGTGAGATTTAGGCTATTATCTTCTTGAAGAAGAGGTACCATGCCTTTGAAATACACATCACCCGATAAATTTGAAAGATATGGAGAAGATTAGCATGGCCTCTATGCAAGAATGACACACACACATCGAGAAATGGTCCAAAATTTTCCTTCTCAAAAAAGAAATACGCCCTATTCAACTAGGTTTCCGAGTTACGCGTATGGGATTGCCTATTACAACATGTGAAATTGATCATCCTTACAACTAAATTCTTTGCCGCAATTTAGGGAGAGATAGAGGTAGTATTCCTTTGAATGTACTCAGATCTTATTCAAGGTTCATCCGCATCAAAGATATTGGATTGGAACTAGTGAATCCATTTGGAGCAGAAGGGGATGAATGGCTTGTGGTAAAAAGCAGGAAGTGTTTGAAGAGCATTCACTTACTTGCAGCAGCTGCACCTAGTGGGACTGATCCTAAAGATACCATGTTCCCTCATTCTATCATGGCCCTTTTCGCGTACAGCTTCGCTAAATAGCTCTTGAAACTTGTTGCTTTCCGTTCTGTTCCAGACTTGATGCTTGTTTGCGTGAAAAATCAGGTGTGCCAGCTTTTAGGTTTGTCTTCAGCGTTCGTGTCTTCCCTTCTTTAGGAGAGGGGAAATTTCTCCTCAGCTTGTGACTTGATTAAGGCTGTAATTTCATATTTACTGAGCTCTGCTTTTGAGTTTCTGCAGGATACATGTATTTGGTTACCCTTTTCCTCTTTGATTTACTGGTTTATGTTTTTGTGACCCTTAATATTGCTTCCTTTTCTCTTTCTTGCTATATCATAGAAACAGAACTTTCAGTTTCAAACCTGGCTCACCAGCCTCCTAGTTATGCTAGATTACTTCTATGTTTCCCTCAAAAATTTTCCTAACATCTTTTGTGCCTTCTTTGTTAATTCTCAGCTACAATTGTCGTCCTAAATTATTTCTCTTACATTTTCAAACTTTCTGGCTCCTCCTGGATGTATACTCTTTTCTAGCATCTAGAGTCTATGGATGTTGTAGAACTGGGCGGAGAACTGGTTTTAGAAGCGATCTAGCAGCTAATGAGCCTCTTCTTCATTGACAGATGGCTAACTTGCTGATACAGATTTTACAACATTATTGATATCCTTCATTTAAGGCATTACGTGCGCTTTTTTGCTATTGATAACTTCCCTTGAGTTCTCTGCTTGATATTCATTACAGTGCCGCCCATTAAGTAAAAAGTTTGGCATTTTGCTTCTATTTTCCTATTGCTTCCTCCTCGACTCGATCCTTGTGATAAATGGAGTCGTAACTGCACATCGTTATTGTCGAAATTCAACTGAAGTCAGTCTATAATATTGTTCTCTGAACATTTTCCGGGACCTCTTGATCTTTCTAAACTAAACTTATTATTTGCACTTCAATTTTTGTGTTGAACTATAGTTATTGTTTTTTCTTCAGATACACTACATGGAAGATGGTTCTGTTGAGATATACAGCCGGAATGCAGAAAGAAATACTGGGAAATTTCCCGACGTTGTTGCTGCTATCTCAAGGTAGCATTTCCATTTGTTTGGATTTCTTCAGTTGTAATATGTGAGCACTTCCTCTTAGCTCAATGTTCTCTTCAGATGTTAAAAGCTTCCCATTTATTTACAACATTATAGTGGAGATCTTAAAACCTTGGTCTAATTATACATATGCTGCTTAAAAAGGAAAGTTTGCTTGATAAAGTTGATGTGTCCTGGGCATCTGTTAACTCGGAACTTTGAATCTGCTTATATTTTGCAAATCCAGGATGAAATATTTGTCAGCTGACTGTTGTTGTGCACAAATAGTTAAACTGAATCTGGATGTATGAAATTTATCAACGACTTGCATGATAATGAATATTTGCGCAACTTGAACTAGTAAGTATGTGAAAGCAAGACATTAAACTTGATGACTGAGCAACTCATTGAGCCAACTAAAGTGTACATCGGAAATATTTGTCTCAGCTCTCTCCCACACACATAATTGTGAAGATTAAACCACTATCTCGTTCTCCCAATTGTAACTATGTGATGCTGACTTAATTTCTTCATAAAAAATCGGATATGAGTTCTGCACACAATTTATTCTTTATACATTGTGAAAACTGGTCTCAGGCAGATAAAGAATTTAATTTTTAATGTATTATATGGTATGTAAACTATTGCTACAAGATTCGTGTTCTTGGCAATTATGTGTACCTTGTATACCAGAGTCGTACATAACCTGAAATCTGTTGCAAATTTATGAGCTAATTCTTGTAGGTTGTTGCAGATTGAAGAAATCTTCTGCAACATCATTTGTTCTTGATTGTGAACTGGTCGCATATGACCGTGAGAAACAGAAGATCCTGCCCTTTCAGGTAAATTATCTGCACCTACTCCATATATTTTGCAGTTCTAGATCTATCCTTGGGGCTTCAACGGTGAAATTTGATTATAGAGGCAATCCAACAACATAACCTTGATAGAAACAACTCTCTTCCATAGAAAAGTAGCATAAATTGCATGGGCACATGCTGCTATAGCTCAATATGTTAGCTCCTGAGCCTTCTCTTATGCGCTTTGCTCTTTCTTGCTTGACTGTCGTCTTTATAGGAAACATGTTTGCTTGTCAAAACCATGCAGCACTAAGATAATCATAATCATCAAAAAATAGGTATGGTGGAGAAAAAAATCGAGTATTCTCTTTCCTTGCTCATTAAGCCAATGCGTTAAAGATGCTGTGGCTTATTGATTTATTCACACGATCTATCACTTCTATCAGCTGTTGTATGGCTAAAGAGGGATATGCGTTTATATCAACAGAGGTTGTTTTCATAGTCTTTATGAAGGGGTATGAAGAACTTTTGCAATGGAAAATGTCTTAAACTTTGGACTTTAGAGCAGTGACTTGTTATTAGTTTGGAACATGGAAGTTAGTGAGGAAATGGACTTGGATTAGTGAAAGTGGTTTTCTGTTCAATGCTTGGAAAAATAGTGAGGTGTAGAAGTTGGGAGCAATGATAAGGAAAATACAAGCTATTTAAGAGGAAATCAGCATCCACTCTAAATGGAAAGGGAAACTGGTTAAAAAGTGAGAAGAACGCAGGGCACAATCTGCTACACTCACTCAGTGACTCCTCACTGTATTTGCTGAATATATCTATCTCCATCTCGTATTCTTGTTTCTCACCTTTGCCAAAATTCTATCCTCTTTACACAGATTATGTTGATCCCTTCTTGCTCACTCAAGTTGTCTATTGCTTTCACTCTAACCCAATGGATCCTAATTCCTATAGTCTCAAAGTGGGTGCTAGTTAGCAGTAGTCAGGCTCCAATTTCAACTCCAAACTAAGTTCGACATTTGGTCTAGTGAAAGTTGATGCTAACAGATACCAGTCCCCATACTTTTATCACCACAGTTGATTCTCAGTTTTCAGCACCTCCCAGTTGTGGTACCGATTGATGGCTTCTGATTTTCTTTTTCATGTGTTGCAAAAACTCTTCTAGTATCTTCAGTAAATAATAACCGAGAAAATCCACTGGTTATTGCTTTGGAACTCGGTGGGTAACGGGCCAACCCCTCTACTCTTCTCCACTAAATTATAAATAGTAGACTTGGTTCACAATATGACTCAAACTCGTGATATGCGCCTACCACACACCCGGTGCTGTACTACGTTTACCAATGAACCAAAGCTCTAGGGGCGTGTCTTTGGTAGATATCAATGGGCTATTTTCAATTATCGGTAACTCTGATCTGCTAGCTAAAGATATGAAGATGATATGATTTGAGCTTAAATAAAGAAGTGAGGATTCATATAGCCTACTCCAACTTGTTTCGGATTGAGGTGTAGTTGTTGTTATTGGTAACTCTGATCTCCTATTTGATATGATGGCCACTCTGGGTTGAATTTTAATCTGTGTGCCTTGAGGTTTAAAAGTTTGCTGGAAAGTGGTAGTGCTAGTGACCATTTTCCTTCTGTTATTAAGTGTAGATGACTCTTCCATGTGTTGGATTGAGTATCTGTGAAAGGAAAAAAAGAAAAGAAAGGAACTGTAAGGTATACTTACTGAAGAAAAGAATAGGAACTGTAAGGTATTTGAGTATTTTTCTCTTCAGATTCTCTCCCGAAATCTAAACCAAACAAGAAAGTTGACCTTGTGTAACTGAACAGGATAATGGCGCCCATGTTTCTTAGATTTGCGTTTCTTTTCTTTTGCATTCTATTTTCTCCACCTATTATAAGGTCCCCCAAAAGTGCAATTATTTTGAGATAAACAATACTAGAGGGTGAAATAGAATAAATGAGAAAAGATAGAAGACGAAGAAATGTGAGGTCAAAGAACGAGGAATGAAGCTAGAAGATGGAGGAGAAACATACTTCAGAACAAAGTTATGAAATTCCATGTTTTGATCAGTAGCTAAGAACCCTTATTCTTTCCAGGTCGTATAGGGTTTGAACTAGCAAGTTGTGTCTGAACTCCTTCAAGTTTATATTTTTAATCTTTTTGTCTCTCTTAATGTTCATTTTCCCAAGCAAGCTTCAACTGCTAATATTTCTTCTCCTATAAATGCCCATTATTTGCTTGAAGAAATTGTCATGCTATATTTATGTGTAATTATGGTGTAAAATTAGTTGATACTTATGGAAATATGTTCATGACAGATCCTCAGTACGCGTGCTCGTAAGAATGTTGTCATGAGTGATATCAAGGTCAACGTTTGCATATATGCTTTTGATATCTTGTATCTTAATGGACAACCACTTCTTCAAGAGCAACTTAATGTTCGCAGAGAGGTAATTTCATTTTTTGCAGTTGAATATTTGCCTATTATTCTCATGATTATATCGTTCTTTTTTTACTTCAGGGAATTCCCATGCATATTTATATCCTTTTGTGCTTCTGCGGAAAACCAAGTAGCATTTGTCTTGATGGGATTCTGGCTGAAATGTCTTATCCTTAAACGCCATATTTTGAGCATCTTACTGGCGTCGTATGCTGGTGTGAGATAGGAGGAGATGTCATTTTTTCATGAGAATTCTATATTCAGAAACTCTTGCTGCTTCTTCTTGATTTCTCTTCAGTGAAAGTGATGCATTTACATCTTTTCCACTTCCTACCAATGGACCCTTGTAAATTATAAAACTAGGTTCACTTTCTCATGAGTAAGCCCTTTTGGAGTCTTCCTTTCTTGTCATAGGTTGCACAATAGGAAAGGTGGCAGGTGGAACGTCCAGTGTACTTTGTGCTTGATTTGTTCAATTTTCCCAAATCTCAGTTGACTAGGCAATGACGGTTGATCTCTCTTAAAATCCAGTGATTTGGCAATAGTTTGTCTTTCATATCCTTTGGGACGACTTTTCTCTTTCTTCCATGGACCTAAATCTCATCAAGTTAGTAATCATTTACATGAGAGTCATGTATGGCTTAGTTAATGAAAAAAGTGAAGTTGTTTTGGCATGTATTGACATAATATTCTTGGCTTTCTATGGCTTTGATTGTTAGTCAACATTTGTATACAGTTCTTAAGTGGAGGTTAAGATTTTAATTTCTGTGGCGGGAGGTGGGCTTATGACATCCTAAGATCTCATTCTCAATCTTAATATTTTAAACTGTTCTTCCATATTGAAGTCTTGTCATGTTTACCTTTAATACATAAATTGGCATCCGCTTAATGGACCCTATAGTTTTCTCAAAGATTAACATTGTGTGAACAATTAATTTATTGCTCAAAGACATCACTTCATAAAGTTGATTGTTAATACTGTGGATTTTGTCTTCAAGCAGCATCTTTACAAGTCATTTGAAGAAGAACCCGGATATTTCCAATTTGCTACAGCTGTAACCTCAAATGATCTTGAGGAAATAACGAAATTTCTTGAAGCTGCAGTGAATGACAGGTAGTATCAGACACTGATATCTAACAAATCTGTTTCTGTTTTTCTGTTAATTTAAATTTATTGTTTAATTTTATTATATATTTTTAACATTTTTTTGGCTAAGTTCAAATGTTTTCGTAATGATCATGATATGAAGTGTGTTTGGGCGTCTTAAGCAAGGGATTGAGACCCATGAAGTCACTTATTCATATAAAAACCCTCACATTACTTTGTTGATTACGCCGAGCCTTATTTTTCTATCATCTGGTTTCGTAAGTTCTAAAGCTTCTTGTGTTTTCTACCCAAGATTCATATCAGACACTGTTGTTGTAAAATAATGTTACAGAGCTAAAAGCATATCGTATATTCTGATTGTTGCCAACCTTACGGTTACTAGCACTTGAAACATGGATAGTTAATAAGTACAAATCATGTGCATTCCCGGTGTGAATCCGGATTAGTGGGGCCCCAAAGTGGGTAGTGGACACCGGGTGGGAAACCAAAAAATAAATAGATCATGTGCATGATTTAATTGCTTAATTTGTGTCACTTATCAAAATTCTTGCAAGAAATAAATATTTCTGCAAGTTCATAAATCAAGTGTCATTTCCTAGGCTGTCCATTTTGTAGCTTTTTGGTGTGTTCCAATCCTTTTGGGTGAAGAGGTAATAGGTTAGGAAACAAAACTTGCAATACTCAGAGCATGTGTGACTCTTCATTGGGGTTTTTGTCTACCTTACTGGTCAATTAATTGATAGCTTTATACCAAATGCCTCTCAAGGGTCGACCTTCTTTATGTGTATTTTTGCAGCAGCGACAAGACATATTTTTAGTGAACCCTAGCTAGTTAACTGAGATCTTGTAACCTAGTAATACCATCAGGAAAAATGGACTTCCTGTCTCTTATATACAAGAGCTTCCCCATTATCACTACGATTGCACTTTTTTTATCCAAAAAGAAGAAAAAAGAGGGACTTCCTTCCTGTCTTCAGTTGTAGTAGAAGGAAATTGGAAAATTAATTCTTATCACTTAGATTTTGCCCATTTCTGCAGTAATGAGGGATTGATAATCAAGACACTAAGTAGAGACGCTACATATGAGCCTTCAAAGCGGTCAAATAACTGGCTAAAACTGAAGAAGGACTACATGGAAAGGTATGTGTCAGGAGTACCGCTTTATATATATTGCTGCTTATACTAAAGAAGAAACTTCAACTTTTATCAATTTGAGTTTCAGTATTGGCGACTCACTGGATTTGGTACCAATTGCTGCTTTTCATGGTCGGGGGAAACGTACTGGTAAACTTCATCTACTTTTATGTGCATAAACTGGGACCTGAGTTTGGTTTAATTGGCTAATGCATTCATTTTCTGACAGGTGTTTACGGAGCCTTTCTCCTAGCTTGTTATGATAGCAACAACGAGGAGTTCCAGAGCATCTGTAAAATTGGTAAGCTGTTTACTCCTGTAACCGTTAAGTGGCAACGATCTAGCCCACTTATGTACTTGGTTTTTATATGCGATGCTTTTTTATGATTTGCTGGTTAGGAACTGGATTTTCTGAAGCAATGCTTGAAGAACGCTCTTCCAGCCTTCGTTCCAAAGTTATTCCGAAACCAAAGGTTGCTTATTTCATCTTTCCCGAATTACTCAGTTAGTGGGATTCTTGTGCCCCTCTAATGCATGCGCGATATTCAGTCATATTACAGGTATGCGGAAACCATCAATCCAGATGTATGGTTTGAACCTACCGAGGTAATAGTTTTTACATTCCATTTATTTGCCATACTTCAAAACTTTGGAACCGATTTTTTTAGTTTTTCTTTTTAGGGTTTCTCTGGCCTCATTTGATTGCGCTTAATGGAGGTCTGAATTTTAATCATTCAGATCTCACACATTAAGTGCATTTATTTTAAAGTCTGAATCCTGATTATTCAGATCTTAATCATTAAGTGTGTTTGTTTTTTTAACTTCACAACCACTTAATGGGTCTGAATAGGTCTGTATGATTAAGATCTATAACAGAGACTTAATTTCATTAAGATGCCATCACATATTCATTACTAACTGCCACTACCACCTACCATTATCAACTATCACCATGCCACCACCACCACTATACTCAACCACCACCACCACACCATCATCATCAATCATAGCTGCCACCATTATCGACAATCAATACCCACTATCCCCACCACTCCGACCGCCATCATTCTCACTCACAATCAACACTCATCCACCTCAACTACCACAACTGACCACCCTATCACTATCAACAACCACAACCGGCACTGCCCGTCATTATAACCTACCACCATCCACCCATCACCTTCCTAGTCACAACTACTACCACCACCCGCCATTATTAACTATCACCACTCACCACCACCATCCTCAATCTTAATCACCACCACTACCAATCACTACTAGCTACTAGCATGAACCATTATCATCAACCAAAACTACCACCATATTTTATTGATAGAATATTAGATCATTTAGTATTTCATTTAAATTTATGTTTATTAGTTTTCGAATAAAGATAAAGTTTATACATTCAGATGTTAAAAATCAAACAGCCTTAATTATTTAGTATTCAGATCTTAATATATTCAGATATGCATTCAAATTCAGATGTCTTAATCTTAATACACATATTGATATTCAGATGTGTATTCAGAATCATACGTCTTAATCTTAAAAAAAAAACAAATGAGGCCTCTCTCTCTCTCTTAAAAAATTAGCTAGGTAAGTCGTTCTGCTTCTACTCTTCTTTAGTGCTTAGTGTGAGACATCCATAACATCTACATCTTTTGATATTGACATTCGTGAAAAAGTTGTTTCCTGTGCTAGCTTACCATCTTATGAGGATTTTTGTATGTGAAATGCTCATGATCTATTAGTTGGGTTTATAGTTTATACTTTTGGGTGTTTCCGGAAGGGGGTGGGCAGATATGGCATCTAACCCCTTGGTAGTGTATTAAAACCCATCGCTCCGTCGCTTAAAGGGATGCGAAGAGAGAGGCATCGCTTCATGGGCGAAGCCATCTGCTTCAGTTAAGAATGCACTTTAAACAATGACAGTCAAGGTGATCGTAACGACAAACTGTCATTTCCTTAAAGCTCAACTTTGAGGAGTTGGATTAAAGTCTGCATTATAGTAATTGGATGTTGAAATTACTTATTTTAATATGATTCTGATTATTATAGTAATAAATTCATGTGTATGGAATTTTAAATTTTCTATTAATTGTGCGCTTCACTTTCTATTTTCGCTTCAAGCTCCATGTGCCTTGTAGCTTATTTGCTCTATTCACTTTTACAAGCTGCCCCTTGAATGTCATTGTTCCAAAGATTGGATATCATATGAAATCCTCTAATTTGATAGACTATTGAACTGGCATTTTTTCTGCTTTCCTGAACTTTTAAATGTCTAAAAATGGGTCGATAGCTTTTTCATGTAAATACAGATTGTGGATTTCATCCATTGTTGTCAAAGCCTCGCTTACGCCCTGAAATGAGCTGAGCACTTCTCGTGGCTAGCTGCCACTTCAGTGCAATCACCAAGGTGCTAAGGCATACGCTGCAACACCAATGGGCTTTGTCTTGAAGAGGCGACAATAAACAATAAATATTCCCTTAGTTGCCAAATTTTAAATTCCTTTATCCATGTAATTGTTACTTGTGCTTATAATTGTTATTCTTGAAGTACATGTATACTGTTGTATTTTATTCTTCACTTATACCTTTCTTCAATAAAGCCTGCAATTTAACTGCGTTTTGCGCACTTTTTTTGCACGTTTCCCCTTTGATAGCACTGATTTCATCATCTGTGCTTTTACTTAATGATGCAAAGGTTAATATCTCCAGAACACTTGGTTAATATCAGGTATGGGAAGTGAAAGCAGCTGATCTTACCATCAGCCCTGTCCACCGTGCTGCGCAAGGTATCGTGGATCGCGATAAGGTATGTATCTTTTGAATAGAACATGCAGTGAGAAAACTGAATTTTTTCCTACCTAAGTCGCTCTGCGTTACTAGCTTACCATACCAAAGCATATCCAAAGGTTACTAGTGCTTTTAGTTATTGGACCTCAGACAGTTGGGAGCGATGATCTCCTATTCAAATGTGTAGAATACATGCCAATATAGTGTTTATTAGTGGCAAATTAAGGCTCTATCTTCAATATTGCATACATACATAAAGATTATGAAGTATATTTATTCATTTACTATTTCTTGTCACAGGGAATATCTTTAAGATTTCCACGTTTGATTCGTGTAAGAGAAGACAAGAATCCCGAACAGGCCTCATCAGCAGACATGGTGAAATTTTTGGAATTTTCTTCTTATCCTTTACTGGCTTATTGTTCTATTTTATTCATGACCTGTTGGCTTCAAACCTTTTATCTCATCATGCTTTGCTTCTCAGGTTGCGGATATGTTCAATGCACAGAAGCACAATCATAAAAATGACAAGGATGATAATGAAGAAGACTAATCAAAGTTCACTTCACGTCTAAAGCTGATGAGGATGACAATGAAGAAATTAATCAAAGATCGCTTCACATCTTTTATCTGAATGAACGATCATGTCTGTTGTACAGATTGATATCCTTGGCGTAAGTTGGGTCTTATATTTTCATTCCCTCAATTGATTTGCTGACCCTGCAAAAAGAAAGTAGAGTTAATGAAAATTCATCTGTTGGAGGTGAAATGGTGCTTCTTACCATTTATTAGTTAGTTGCCTCTTATCAATTTTCCAAAAGTTAAATCTCGTACTCCAGTGTCAACACTCTGTATGTATACTTTGATTAGTTGAAAAGTGAAATATGTCAAGCCTTTCCGAGAAATATACTGGAAGCATAGATCTGTATAATCTTTTCAAAAAAAAAAAACTGACCCTTACTATGGTATTTGATCCGCACATAGCGGAAACTTAGTGCACTGGGCTGCCCTTACTATGGTATTGTTCCTAACTGTGGGGTGCCTTTACCAGCAAGAATATGTAATGAGCAGTAATATGTTGAATTAAGAGAACCTGTTAATATGAATTCAATGTTTCTTCGTTAGTCAGCTGCTGCATGCACCACGTTGTTGACAAGTTTTGGCTTCGCAGTTGGCTGCATAAAAAAAGTCCATGTTTTTCTTTTGCTTTTTAGTTGAGGCCACTCTTCAAATTATCTTTCCCCGTTAGCTCTACTGGTTTAGTCGAATAATTTTGTTTTTGCTGACAAATTTAGCTCGCTAGGCTAACAGGAGACATCATTTAAATAGTGGTCTCTGTAAAGGCCATTTTTGCAAATGCCCCTTGTTACTGGAAGGTAGAAGGTAAATAGTGATATAGTTTAAGTGCGCGCAAACTTATTTGGACTCCACAATTGTAAAAAAAAAGGGAAAACAAATTAGAAATAACTTGATTTACAATTGATAATTTAGAAAATTAGCCACAGTTTTAAAGTAATTAATTTTAGTCATTTTTCATGTAAAAATTAAATCTAAACAAGTTACAATTCAGTAAAATTCTGGCAGGTGGAGTGTAATATTTTATGAGTTTTTAGCATGATATGATCAAGTTCAACAGTCTACAAGTTTATATGCATGAGTTCTATACTTCAGCATATTATGTTGTAATTTTTCGTGTTTTCACCTTGAGTGTTTTTGTCTAAATTTTATTTTCGCATAGAATAGTGGATTTTTTCCAATGATTCTGCTATTTTTACTATAGAATTTTTCGTGTTTCACCTTGAGTGTTTTTGTCTAAATTTTATTTTCGCATAGAATAGTGGATTTTTCCCAATGATTCTGCTATTTTTACTATAGAAAGTGTACCATGTACACAGACATGAAAAAGAAGAAATAAGAATTCATGATTGTTATGATTCTATTAATGCTGTTTTAAGGTAAAAGCTATGATACATATAGAGTGCCTCAAGAAAGAAAGTAGTATTAAGAAACTGAGTGGGGTTTGATAGCAAAAGTAGAGAGATTAATTATTAAGAGAAAGGTATAGAAATGATTAAGAGATACATCAAATCAAGATTTAAATAATTTAATATTACATTAGGAGTAGATCCTGATTCTGATTTGTGGGTTCCCACTCCTTTACTCCCCCGACAAGACTCACCTCTTAAACCTTATGGTTGTTGCTCTCTTCCACCTTCCACTTCTAACAACTCCATACTCCACAATCCCAAAAAATCCAAATCCACTCCCCCAAACGAAAAAAAATACCCCAATAAAAATCAAAAGATGCCAAAATTAAAAATTCGAAAAGGCTACAAACAAAAAAAGAAGGGCAAGTGCAAGGATGGTCATTCTCATATATGCTATTTAGAGATTAGTCGGTACTTATTTTGTTCCAAAATTTAAAAGCAAAAATCTTAACTCTAGGATATTTTGGACATTTTTGTCCTAAAAATTTGAAATTCAGGACAGACTGACTGACTAATTCCTAAATGATAGCCCTTTAAAATGGCTACATGGTGTCATTTCTTTAAAAAAAAAGAAAAGAAGAAGAGTTAATTCTCTGCTTTCTAGTCTAGACAAGTGAGCCTTGTGCTAACTACTCTATCCATTTCAATTTAAATGGCGCAAATTCCTTATTAGTATGTGACACACATTTCTTTGACTAAGGAGAAAGCCCAGGAGCTGGGGAGGACAGTGACAGATCTAGGATTTTAATGTCGTGAGTGCTCACATTCCTTTAAGTGCACAATTATTCGAATGCAAGAGTAAAAGACTTAATGGGAAAACTACTAATATAGAAAGAAGTGCAGTGACGAGAATCGAACCTGGGTCTTTGCTTTCAGCAAAGACTTTAACTCCCACTTCAGAACCACAACACCCATTAGTCGTTTTGTTTAACGAGTGCTCACTAGAATCTTATATCACATTTCTTATATTTTTGTTATAGCTATACCTAGTTTACGTCAAGGTTAATGGGTGCTTGAGCACCTAAAATTACATGTAAATCCGCCCATGGGGGATGAGGTTAGTTGATGGTGGAGCTTGGAGAAGTTCCAGGGAAGCGGACACAATGTGGTTAGAGACGGTGAACATGATGAGGGAGGTAGCACGTGATGTGCTTGGGATAGCCAAGGGCTATTCAAGCAGACATCAGGGGGACTGGCGGTGGAATGATGTAGTCCAAGGAAAGGTAGAGGTGAAGAAGGTGGTGTTTGCTAAGTTGGCAGGGAGCACAAGCGAGGAAGAAATGTGAGTGAACAGGGAGAGCTACAAGGTGGCGAGGAAGGAAGCGAAGCTGGCGGTCACGGAAGCTAAAAATGTGGCGTTTGATCGCATGTACGAGGAATTGATGGAGAAAGGCGGGGACAAAAAGTTATTCCGGTTAGCTAACGTGAGGGAAAGGAAGGCGCAGGATCTAGACCAAGTTAGGTGCATCAAGGATGAGGATGGTAGAGTTCTGATGGGGGAGTCTCAAGTCAAGCAGAGATGGCAGGTGTACTTTCGAGACCTACTTAATGATGAGGGGGATCGAAACAATGAGCTAGGGGAGTTGGGATATTCAGAGCGTCATAGATGCCTTGGGTACTGCAGGCGCATTAGGGTGGAGAAGATCGTGGGGGCTTTACGTAGGAAGAGTAGGGGCGAGCGACCGGGCCAGACGAAATCCTGGTGGAGTTCTGAAAATGCATGGGTAAGTCTGGAGTGGAGTGGCTCTCCAGGTTGTTCAATGTGATCTTCATGACCAAAAGGATGCCAGCGGAGTGAATGTGGAGTATAGTGGTGCCCTTGTACAAGAACAAAGGGGATGTCCAGTGTTGCAACAACTATATGGGTATCAAATGAATAAGTCACACCATGAAGGTTTGGGAGCGGGTGGTCGAGGCGAGGGTGAGGGAGATGATATCTATATCCGTGAACCAGTTCGGTTTCATGCCGGGTTGCTCCACTACAGAAGCTATCCACATTGTCAGGAGATTGGTGGAACAGTTCAGGGATAAGAAGAAGGACATGCACATGGTGTTATCGACTTGGAGAAGACGTATGACAAGGTCCCTAGGGAGGTGCTATGGAGGTGCTTGGAGGTGAAGAGCGTGCCGGAAGCCTACATCAGAGTAATCAAGGAGATGTGCGATGGAGCGAAGACTAGGGTTAGGATGGTGGGTGGCGACTCAGACTATTTCCCGGTAGTTATGGGGCTCAATCAAGGATATGCACTTAGCCCTCTCTTGTTTGCCATGGTGATAGATGCTCTAACCCGACATATTCAAGGGGATGTGCCTTGGTGTATGCTATTTTCTGATGACATAGTCTTGATAGACGAGACGAGGGTTGGTGTTAACGAGAGGTTAGAGGTATGGAGACAAACACTCGAGTCTAAAGGTTTCAAACTAAGAAGGTCTAAGATAAAATACCTGAAATGCAAGTTTAGCGCCGAGACGAGCGAAGTAGGCAGGGACATGATGATTGCATCTCAGGTCATCGCCAAGAGCGACAGTTTCAGATATCTTGGGTCGGTGATTTAGGGGGACGGAGAAATAGACGGGGACGTCACTCACCGTATAGGGGCGGAGTGGTCGAAGTGGAGGCTTGCATTATGAGTCTTGTGTGACAAGAAAGTGCCACAAAAACTCAAGAGAAAATTTTATAGAGTTGTGGTTAGACCTGCCATGTTGTATGGGGTGGAGTGCTGGCCGGTGAAGAACTCTCATGTTCGGAGAATGAAGGTTGCGGAGATGAGGATGCTCAGGTGGATGTGTGGACTCGCCAGGTTAGACAAGATTAAGAATCAAGTTATTCGGGAGAAGGTAGGGGTGGCCCCAGTGGATGAGAAGATGCGAGAGGCGAGACTCAGGTGGTTCGGACATGTGCGGAGGAGAAGCCCTAATGCCCCGGTGAGTATTTGTGAACGGCTGGCGGTGGTCGGCGTGAGTCGAGGCAGAGGGAGTCCTAAGAGGTATTGGGGAGAGATGATTAGGCAGGACATGGCTAGGATGCAAATTTGCGAGGACACGACCCTTGATAGGAAAGTCTGGAGGTCTAGTATCAGGGTTGTAGGATAGGGGCTTCTAGGATTTTTCGTACTCCTTTCCCGGGGAGGGTGGGGTTTGGTAGGGCTCTCCATAGATGATTTGTGTATTGGATTGTATCCCCTTATGGTAGTTACTGCTTGATATTATTGCATGCCATTTATTTATGGTTCTTTTGTTTAGATAATTATTTATGTGATATCTGCTGGAGTTACTAATGCCCTTGTATTTTTATTTTTGTTTTTTCTTTCCTTCCATGAGCTGAGGGTCGATTGGAAATAACTTCTCTGCCCTTTCGGGTAGGGTTAAGGCCTGTCTACATATTACTCTCCCCAGACCCCACTTTGTGGGACTATATTGGGTAGTTATTGTTGTTGTTGTTGTACATTCCTTATTAGTATGTTTCGAAAAGAATGTCACATTTTTATATTTAGAAGCAATTTGACTTTTAACTTTTCATTTTACCCACTTTACCTTAATAAGAAACTTTATACACAAATATCATTATCCCACAGTTCTTTTAGAACAACATATTTCAAAAGTGTTTTTTTCCTCTTAGACTTGGTGCCAATTCATACTATTATCATCCAAATATAATAAGTATTCTCGATAAGATTAGGTCTGGAGTCATCTAAAAGGTAAACGAGAATACCATTGCATCATTAAGTAGAGGGGAACAGTGTTTGACTCAAAATGTTAATGAGCATTTATGAATTCAAAACAATCAATGTAAATGGAGGGCCAATCATAACAAGTCGTAACATATCCAAATTTTAACAAGGGAAAATATAATGGACATATTTATATTAGTAACAGAAAATATCGGTGATCTTTATTCATGATAATAGAGTAGTCTGCCTCTCCATGGAGGGGTTCAGAACTTTACAATCATGTTTTATTCAATCTACCCTCTTTCTGCCTTTTTGTCTTGGGTTCTCACTCTGTGTTTTACTATGTATTTTTAGAGTCCCAATGGGAGAGAGTGGAACCCCCTTTTTCTGGCTCCTCCTTTTGTATTTATAGATATTGTTGTATGAGTTGACCTTTTGGGGTTGGGCCCATGTTAGGAGGTTATTTCGAACATATCATATGAGTCGTGACCTCAATAGCCGTTTTAGGCGGATACAGAAAGCTCCCTTAATCAGAAGTGATTATTACACTTATTACGCTTATATTAATCAAAAGGAACGATTAGTCTTGTTGATTGTCATAGAATCGAATTATCCTTCCGTTTATCATGGTCGCCTCGAGGTTGAACCTGATGAGCAGATTTTGGCGGTCAAGGAATAGACCCTTTTCGGGCGAGAGGGGGAATGACGACTGCTTGTGTCAAGGTCATGGCATCCCTTCCCCTCTTCCTCTCGCATAATAAAGGTCCGCTCCCGTATACGAGTATTACTGGCGAAGGGGAACAACCGGTATGCTACAATGTGAATTAGGATTCGTTCTGTCCATACGAACTTTGATAGCCTAAGATCTAACTGCCCTTGGTGGTAAGTCATCCATTTTTCTGTAATGAGCAAGGCAGTGATCGTGACAGGGCAAACACTTTATGACCTTAATCGCGGTGACGCCCGTTTCGGTAGAATCGAACCATTTTTTGATGGTTGGATTATGCATTTAATGGCGCCCGTTTACCCAAAAATCAATTTCGCTGCCTATAAGACGGTTTGTGATACTTGATTCTTGATATTCTCTGGTTCATTTGCAGCTCTTATTTCTTGTGAGCTTTCAGGATTCTTTCTTCTTTGCGAAAAGTTCTTCCCCGTTCTTGGTTGAATCCAATTTCCCTCTTTAGTCTTTAAGCAACTTGATCAATGGCCGGTTCTTCCTCTCGTGAAATTATCCTGACGGTGGTGCCGGTTAGTCTTCCGGTGATTGAAGGCCTGTCTCCGGTGCTAGGGGATGACGGGCAAAATGAAGTTGAGAGAGCTTCGATGGTAGATGAAATACTTCCCACAGCTAGGAGCTTGGCGGTGGATTTCACCGTCTACGGTGGGGATGACCCTGTGGGTGAGGGCCCGTTGATGGGGGAAGTGGGTATGACCCAATTACGGGAACAAGGACTCGTGCCTTCTCATGCTGACATCATACTCGCCCAGCTAGAGAAGAGGGTCCATACCGACCATGCTGGGTACTGTGTTTTTTACTCATACTCTCATAGGCTAGGATTCAGGGTCCTACTCCCTAATTTGGTGGTCGACTTTTGTCAATACTACAACGTGTACCCGGGGCAACTCACCTCGTCTCTATACAAACTTCTGGCGATGTTCTTAAAGTTTGCGGAGTTAGCCGGAAGGACTGTCACGCTGAAACATGTGCTTGCTCTATACGCTCCTCAGCAAGCGTGAGGGAGTATGTTTCGGATTAGCCCACGTGGTTCGAAGGGGTTGACAGCTCCTCTAGACAACCCGTTTGAACAATTTTTCTACATTCGGACCGACCATCTGGTGGCACCCTCTCCAGGATTCCCGGAGACTTGGAATTACACACGTAAGTTGTCCTTTTTTAAGCAGTAGGATTGACTCTCTTCCTATTCTTATGTTTGGACAATCACTGCTTTCATTATCATTTCTGTAGCTGACAGGTCGCTTCCGTCTTTATTCACCAGTTTGCGTGGCTGGCTTGAAGCTGTTGTTCCGCACACCGAGGGGGTCCGCTCGCGGCCGTATTTTGGGGGAAATATGGCCGGGGGCCAACTGTAGGTGAGAGGTTTACATTCTCTGTGTGTAGTTTATTTCGAATTTAATACAACTGGGGCTGACCCGGTCCTTTGTCTGCAGGAAGAGTGTACCAAGGCAGAGCCCCTCAAATGGCATTTCAGCGGCCTGGTGCGATTGCCAGGTTTTTTGCTGCACCGGTGCCATACCGGGTGCCCAAGGCCGCATCGGTCGAGTCTTCCACGGCGCTGTCCCCCTCACGTCCCTTACTTTGTGGCGAAGGTCCATTGGGGACCGTTCGCCCTCGGGACGACTCGTGTTCTTGTGATGAGGAAGAGAGACCTTTGGTTAGGCGCATGATTATTTCCCCTCCGGCTCCGTTAGTGGCGGTTCGACCCGTTCCTCCTATTATGATAAATATGGATTCCCCCCCTCCTAGGGCGAGAGAGGATGCGGATGCGGCGTATACTCCGGATGAAGGGCCAGAAGAAAATGAGACTCGGGCTCGAGAGGATCGAGAGGGAAGTGCCGCCCCCACTGCTCAGTCTTCCACCCATATGGTCGAGTTGGGGGAACCTTCTCGGGTGGTCGTGGATATTGGCGGCTCGAGTACTCCTTCGACGGAGGTGGCGGTGGTGGGAGAGGGTTCTACGTCTGATTCTGACTTGGACTCTGAGGATGTCCGCATGTTTCGTGATGGGATCACGAATGCGACGGTCCATCCGGACTGAAGGCCGCTTGTTGTTGAAATTCCTGTGAACAAGAGTTTGTTGTTGCTGGATTCTGCTTTGGTGTCGCAGCTTGGTCAGTTGTATTCTGCGGTTGAGAATGAATCATTGAGGGGGGTGCCAGACGTTGGTTTGATAAACGAGGTAGCCGTGATGGGGATGAGGGTATGTATTCCGGGGTGACCGCTTGTTTGTTTGCTATTTATTCCCCTCTTCTTACAAGCTTCCGTATCCCTCTCTGACTTCTCGTTCTTTGTTTTTCAGGCATTTTTGTTACAGGTGGAGAGTCCTCGTCGGGCCAATGTTCGGTCCGAAGTACTTTTACGCATGCTTGACATGTGTCGTCATTACCGGAACAAGTGTAGGGAGTTGAGCGAGCGTATAAGGACTGACCCCCGTAATCGGGCGTTAGTTGAAGAACTGGCGATGAGGGGGTTATAGGAAAACTAAGCGCTTGGTTGCATAGGAGCCTTGGAGGATCAGTTGCGCCGAATGAATGATGAACTCGAGGCTGGGCGGAGGGCTTCAATAGAGTGTGAGCGCTTGACCAAGGTGATGGAGTTTACCTCGGAATGGAGTGGGAATGTTGTTGTGCTGGAAGGAGAAGTGGCTGCTTTGAAGCGAAGGTTGGCCGAAGCCTCGGCCCGAGCGGACGAATTGCTGGGTGTTATCCGTGCTAACGATTCCTAGTTGTCGTTGGTGAGAGCTGCTGCCACCTTCAGGGAGAGCAGCCTTGAGGAGCGGATTAGGGTTCTAGAGCGGGGCGCTCAGGATGCGGCGGGGCAAATCGCGCTTTTGGAGGAAGAGAACAGGCGCATCCAAGAGCAATCCGCTTTATGGGTGGTTCCCGCGAGGTTTGGGTTTATGCCGAGGCCCAGCGGGACGTATACAAACAACTGTTTGAGGTTGGTATTATTTCAGAAGCGGTTTTCGAAGGAGCGCGCCAGAGGGCGCGGGAGGCTTGCGTGGAATGCGGTTCCGATGCTGCAACGCCTGGTATCGATGATGGCGCTGGTGGGAGTCTAGCGGAAGCTGGAAACGGTATGGAAATAGCGGGCGGAGGCGGAGGCTGAACGGGTAGCGAAGCGGCAGGAGCAGGAGATGGTGAGGCTGGCGCGGGCGACAGTATGGTCCTGAGTGAAAAATAGTGATCTTTTTTCCTTTCTAGCGTTTGTTGCCGTATGTTGTTGTTCCTCTTTTTTTTTCGTTTTGTTTTTGTTTTATTTTTGGACAATGTTTGGTTTGGTGTGGACGGGCGTGGCCCGTATTGTTCCTTTGAATCAAAGGGGAGCTTCCCTTTTCGCATTGCTCGATTTCTGCTTGTTTCATTTGTACTTCCCCCTCCCCCCGCCCCCCAGTTCAACTGTTGTTGAACATTCGTTGATTAATTTGAGTCGAGGGCGTGTAGCCTGAGTACTAATTCAATTATGGTTGAATTAATTCGGCGAAGGCTCATGGCCTGAGTCCCAGTTCAACTGTCGTTGAACATTCGTTGATTAATTTGAATTGAGGGTGCGTAGCCCGAGTACTGGTTCAACTATGGTTGAATTAGTTCGGCGAAGGCTCATGGCTTGAGTTCCAGTTCAACTTTCGTTGAACACTCGTTGATTTATTTGAGTCGAGGGCGCGTAGCCCGAATGCTGATTCAACTATGGTTGAATTAATTCGGCGAAGGCTCATAGCCCGAGTCCCAGTTAAACTGTCGTTGAACACTTGTTGATTGATTTGAGTCGAGGGCGTGTAGCCCGAGTACTGATTCAATTATGGTTGAATTAATTCGGCGAAGGCTCATGGCCTGAGTCCCAGTTAAACTGTCGTTGAACATTCGTTGATTAATTTGAATCGAGGGCGCGTAGCCCGAGTACTGGTTCAACTATGGTTGAATGAATTCGGCGAAGGCTCATGGCCTGAGTCCGAGTTCAACTGTCGTTGAACACTCGTTGATTTATTTGAGTCGAGGGCGCGTAGCCCGAGTGTTGATTCAACTATAGTTGAATTAATTCGGCGAAGGCTCATGGCCTGAGTCCTAGTTCAACTGTCGTTGAACAATTGTTGATTGATTTGAGTCGAGGGCGCATAGCCCGAGTACTGGTTCAACTATGATTGAATTAATTCGGCGAAGGCTCATGGCCTGAATCCCAGTTCAACTCTCGTTGAACATTCGTTGATTTATTTGAGTCGAGGGCACGTAGCCCGAGTACTGGTTCAACTATGGATGAATTAATTCGGCGAAGGCTCATGGCCTGAGTTCCAGTTCAACTGTCGTTGAACATTCATTGATAAATTTGAGTCGAGGGCGCGTAGCCCGAGTACTGGTTCAACTATGGTTGAATTAATTCGGCGAATGCTCATGGCCCGAATCCCAGTTCAACTGTCGTTGAACACTCGTTGATTTATTTGAGTTTAGGGCGCGTAGCCCGAGTGCTGATTCAACTATGGTTGAATTACTTTGGCGAAGGCTCATGGCCTGAATCCCAGTTCAACCGTCATTGAACATTCGTTGATTAATTTGAGTCGAGGGTGCGTAGCCCGAGTGCTGATTCAACTATGGTTGAATTAATTCGGCGAAGGCTCATGGACTGGGTCCCAGTTCAACTGTCGTTGAACATTCGTTGGTTAATTTGAGTCGAGGGCGCGTAGCCCGAGTGCTGATTCAACTATGGTTGAATTAATTCGGCGAAGGCTCATGGCCTGAGTCCTAGTTCAACTGTCGTTGAACATTCGTTGATTAATTTGAGTGGGGTGCGCATAGCCCGAGTTCTTGCGTGCGGACGAGATGAGTCAAGCTTGCTCTGATTGGATTATTTTACCTTTCCTCGGTGTTTCCCCTTTGTTTCTGTTTTCAGGAAGGGCTACACGATCTCGCTAGGAAATTTCCACAGGCGGCGCCAAATTGTTTGACTCAAAATGTTAATGAGCATTTATGAATTCAAAACAATCAATGTAAATGGAGGGCCAATCATAGCATTTCTTAATATATCCAAAATTTTACAAGGGAAAAGATAATGAAAATATTTGTATTAGTAACAGAAAATCTCGGTGATCTTTATTCATGATAATAGAGTAGTCTGCCTCTCCATGGAGAGGTTCAGAACTTTACAATCATGTTTTATTCAATCTACCCTCTTTCTGCCTTTTTGTCTTGGGGTTTCACTTTGTATTTTACTATATATTTTTAGAGTCCCCATGGGGAGAGAGTGAGGCCCCTTTTTCTGCATTTTGAGACCCCTTTTTCTGGCTCCTCCTTTTATATTTATAGATATTGTTGTATGAGTTGACCTTTTGGGGTTGAGCCCACGTTAGGAGGTTATTTCGAACATATCATATGAGTCGTGACCTCAATAGTCGTTTTAGGCGGATACGGAAAGCTCACTTAATCAGAAGTGATTATGACACTTATTACGCTTACATTAATCAAAAGGAACGATTAGTCTTGTTAGTTGTCATAGAATCGAATTGTGACCCATACAAAGAGTATATAAACCTCTTTTACAGGAGAGCTGGAATTGCAACATTGGATTCTCATTCAAGTCCTTTTTTAAGAACCCAAAAATTGTAACTAAAAAATAGAGAGGAAAGGGACTCAATCCCTGGAATGGGTCAATAATGACGAACCATGAATATACTAAGAAATGAAGGAGAGGGAGAGTGAACTCACTAATAACTTTCAATTTTCACTTTAAAATACATTTCCGATATTTGAAAATCTTCAAAAAGCTATCTTTTAAAATTTATTTCAAATACCATTTTCACTGATTCCCCTCATTTTGAAATTTTACAAATTCTTATGTCCAAACGTCCACTAATCTAAGTAAAGTTACATCAACAATCAAAATGCAAAAATCAAACTCTAAAAGATTACAATAATAATTAAAGGAAAGAGACAATCCAACCAACATACTATTACTGACCAAAAACTAAAAATAGCTCAGCTCAGAACAATACTAATTTTTTCCCCCCTTCTCTTCAACAAAGTGTAATTCAGATCTTTTACAATTCTGTACAAAATTTCAAACATCAGTTGTTCTTTCCAACTCAATCCTCCAATTGTAATCTGCCTCTCTAAATTTTCTTAAATATATTACTACTAAATTTTACCAAGAACTGAAAATCAAAGCACAACCCTTTGATACTTAGTACCAATGGAAGAATCAGAATCATCAAAAAGACCACCACCCCTTTTCTTGCTTAGTCTACCACAGTTGTTAAAAGCATTAAAAATAGGATCTTGAGATGGAATAACAACAGGGGGTGGTGGAATCTCATAAGAATCCATAGGTGGTGGAGGGTGACGCCATTGAGGAAGAGGACCAGCAACAAGAAGTGTTTGAAGTAGTGGCCCTGCTTTCATTACTGCTTGCAAAAATTTCCCATTTTCAGGCAATGGTTTGTCTATAACAATAGGAAATTCTTGTTCTTGTTGTTTTTCTACTAAATGGGGTTGTTGAATTGGAGAAGAAACAATGCTTTCATCACAATCTGAAGAAGAGAAGCCATTGTTTCTTGGTTCATCTTCAATGCTTGAAACTCCAGATAATATTGGACCTGTTTGTTGAAACTGTTGCTGTAGCAGCTGCTGGTGCTGTTGTTGTTGTTGTTGGAGTAAGAGTTTCTCTAATACCAATGTTTGGCATTTTTCTTGAGCTTCATTCTTGTCGTTAATGGCTCTGTTTAGTAGATCTTTTAGCTGGATTATTTCCTCATCTCTTATTTTTAGCTCCTCCTGAGCTTTCAACCTCGTGTTCTCCAGCTCCAATGTTGTCAGCAACAGTGTCTGCCTCAGCTCATCCATGCTCTGGAATTTTCAAGAAAACACAAGACAAAAAGAAAACCCAATCAAGATTTTGCTTTCAAATTCTAACAAAAAAAGGGCAGAAGGTGCAGAATGTATTCCGCATACAGGTAATATACACTCTAATATCAGGAGATGATTTCATGGCTCACATGAAAATGGTCTTTAACTTAGCCATAAAAAATGCTTGGAAATGTATAAAAATGTAGAATAGTGAGTAAGAAAGAATTCTGACCTTGCCTTGACAGAAGTAAGCCCAATTAAGAAGTGTAGTTCTTTGGTTATCCATAAGCTTAGTGTAGTAAATTCAGTTAAATTCTGATGGAGAATTGTTGTGTTTTTGTCGACAGAAGAAAGAAGAAAAAGGGTAGAGAGGAGTGTGATGACTAATGAGAGAAAGCCAAACAGGGGAGTGAGGAAAGTAGTATTGTTAAGTGCTCTGATTTGCTCCCTTATAAAGGATTACTTTTTGGGACTTTGTTGCCCATTTCTCACTTGCACTATGTTTTTTTCCTATAAGGGAGCATTTTATTTATGTAATTACCAATATGGGACAAGAAGTTTTAAAAAGATTATTTGGAGCCAAGATATCTTGTAAAGTTGCAACCCACCCACCCCCCCCCCCCCAAAAAAAAGGGTGACAACTTCAAAAAAAATTGACTTGGTTAAATTGATTTATGCACTTGGTAGAGTTGCTTTTCATAGTCTTATTGAAAATCTGTTTCCTACTTCGAAAAATTCATTCCAATTACTACAAAATATGGCCGAAACTATTTGGAATAAGTTTTGAGAAATTTGAGGGGTAATTATGTTTTTAATCATTGTTGCTCCCAAATGAATACGCAAGTATACATGGTCGATAAGTAATATAGGATCGTAAGTTCAGATATCGTATTTACATGGACTTATGATTAACTATCAACAAAATCAAAGCAAACAATTAATCTATTCAAGCGAATCCTAACGTATGAATATTTAACTAAAATTAATCTAGAGTAAAAAACTAAGAGATTAAAGAAAATAAGTTAGCGAATTATAGCGACGAATTCAATGTGAGTGAATATTCTAGAGCTATGGGTTAGCTAACGCTCCCGTTGAATTTTTCACTTAAATCGTCTCGTTAATTTATCTGGTTTATTGGTTGACGAGGTTAATATTGCTCGTAGCCTTCTCCCAAAGTTCAACTCGCCTATTCAAGCTAACATAACGCCTATATTCCCATGGAATTAGGATTAACAAGAACGCATTTATAATTCTCCTATAATAACCAAGCAAGACGATTAGGTATATTCCTATCCTAACCGCAAATCCGCCCCCCTAAGAGTTAAGATCTTGCTCTACTCAATTTTATATGCAATCTAGAATTCCCTCACCCGAGTTCAATCATAGATTCGTTTATAGTATTCAATTGGTGATCAAGTAATCAAATAATTAAGCGCAAGATTGAATAAATAAACCAATATGATAAAATAATAAGAACAATTTAAGCTTCAAACTCCAACGTTCATGTAGCACCAAAAACTCTAGAACTAATAAACTATGAGATTAAAGGAAGAGAAGAGAAGAAAAACTAGTTAGAAGCCTCCTCCAAGCGTGGTGTGTGTTCCTCCACGTGAATTTCCTTCCAAAATATGTTAGATTTCACCAAAGTGGCATCATCCCTCTCAAAAATAGGTTTAGTCTTGCTTTATACATGTTGGGTAGGTCTAAGACCGAAATAACCTTGTCCTGGGCGAAATAGGACACATTTCACATCACTGGTGCCCAGCCCGGCGCCAGGCGCCTCCACAACGCCCAAATATTTGTGCATAATATTTTTGGCGCCACAGGTGGCGCCAGGCACTGCATATGGCGCCCAACTGGCCCTTTTTCCCGGTTTCGTTCATTTTGGCTCAAATCTTGAGCGTTTTCGTCCCGTTCTGTTTGGAATTTAAAAAAACGTAAAACATGAATGTTGTAGTCCTTTGTGTTATTTTTCCAACCATATATTGTGAAGCCAAAATGAAGTTCTGAGCAAAAAGTTATGTCTATTTTACTAGAAAGTGCGTAATATGCCTCCTCGAGTCTTCGTTTTGTTGTTTTATCATCCGTTGATCCTTGAATACGATCCCGACTTAATTCCTTGGGCTTTTACTCGGACTTCAAAGCTCCAAATCACTTGAATTCATTCCATAACATCTATATACCTCGGAATCACTTCTACAATGCATAAAACACATCATTAGTGCAAAACACTAGCGATTAAAGCTCAAACTCAATTAAAGTGCAGTAATAAGTGTAATAATCGACTAAAACACACAATTGTAGCATATCATCAACCATATTTGTGTAAGTAATAAAAATTCTTGCATTCCTAATACCATAGTTTACTATGGAGAGTAATACATACGATAATACAAAATGGTACGTATAACTAAATAATACAATTACTATTAGTTATACATAGCTTGAAAAAATATACTACGAAATAAGAGATTATACACAATGCTTGTTTGGTATACAAGCTAATACATGTGTATAAAAGGGATAGGTCTACATACTCCTGGATTCTAGACTCGACACTAGCTAAACTGCCTCCACAATGCTTGATTTTTCTAAAGAAACAGCTACAGAGGAAGGGGGTGGGTTGGTTTAGACAAATGCACAAAAGGCCAAGAAGGGTGAAGGGTGACTGACAAGTCATTGGCTTGTGTTTGGATACAGTCGGCTGATGGCTTCCTTCCATTTTCAGAGTTTACAAATCAGCGCTAAATGCGGGAGTAAAGACAACTCTCTGCTCACTGTCCACTGATGTTACCTCTGCTCTATTGCTGCTCGCCAATGACCCGCCGTATTTTTTTTCCTCATCTACAGTTGTTTCGTAGGAATTTCTGTACTATTCAAAAGGGGTTATAATTGTCTTTTGTTATACTTTTTTTAATACATTTATCCTTATCGTTATACTTTAGAATCAATTTGCTAATGTATTCTTTAAAAGGGTTAAATTTGTCATTCGTTATATTTTTTTGACAAATCTATCATTACTGTTATACTTTGGGTTAAATTTGCCCCTCATCCATTAAATCTCCATGCCCCACCTTTATTTTCTTACATGGCGCCTGTGTGTATTTTCTTTTTCTTACAATTTAAATATGATCACTTATGTAAGATAATATAACTCGCCCACCCAATTTAAATATGATCACCTATTTAAGATGATATTTTTCGGATAGCAGCAACAACATATTGGTTAACAAAAACTTTGAACTCAAAATCACTAATCTGATACAACTTATAATTATTGCAATAACCAAAGTTAATTACGAGAAGTTGCACAACAATGGAGTTAATGACAAAAGTCAATGCTTGAAATGGAGCACTGACAAAAGCCTAAAACTCGAAAAAAAACTTTCATGTTTATTTAAGAAAATGTCAAGATGAGTGAAGTTACGAATAACGCCTATAAGCGAGACTGAACCGAGTTGTTGCCGCTGGATAAATTAGAGGTAACACTTCACTCACCGTCCAAAATTTTTTCGCTTGGACTTGATTTGATATGTTGCCGCTACTATCTGAAAAATAGGGAGCTGATCCGGAGATAAATGGGGGGATGGGGGTTGGAATTAGGATTTCAGTTTTTTTAGTTAATGGGTCTAGTTTAATTGGGTGTGCGAGTTAAATTATCTTAAATATATGACAATATTTAAATTAGAGGAAAAAGAAAATCACATAGGCACAATGTAACAAAGGTGGGACAGGGGATTTAATGGATGGGGGCAAATATGATCCTAAAGTATAATTGTAAGGATAAATATGTCAAAAAATATAATGAAGGATAAATTTAACCCTTTTTGAAAAGTACAGGGACAAATATGATCCTAAAGTATAACAATAACAATAAATATACGGAAAAGGGCCTGATATATCCCTCTACTTTTTTTATTGTTCGATCCTGTCCCCCGTTATACTTTCCGTCCAAATTTACCCTTGCCGTCGATCAAAGTTCTATATTTGCCCCTATTTTAACAGCCGGGACATGTGGCACATTCTGAATACGAAAAAGGGCCTGATATATCCATATACTTTATCTTATTGTTCAATCCTATCCCTCGTTATACTTTCCGTCCAAGTTTACTCATGCCCTCCATCAAAGTTCTATGTTTGCTCCTATTTTAACGTCCGGGACACGTGGCATATTTTAGGAGAAAGAACCAGTACATAAACAAAAAAACTCGAAACCGACTTAGAACCCATGACCCTCATGCTCGTTTTTCCTCTCTTAATTTTTTCCCAAACTTCTCTTAAATAAATACTTTTAATCTGTGTAAGAGATTATCTTAGTTTGACAAAGAGATGAGGTTCAAGAAGAGATGAGGTCAAGGTGGAGTTTCATTCAGTGATAAGAAGAGGGAAAAAAAATGTAAGAGAGTGAGGAATAAGAAAATAGAAGTAAAGAAAAAAATATTGGCAACAAGCAAAGAGATGACAGAACCTTATGTCTTGAACCTCATCTCTTTGTCAAACTAAGATAATCTCTTACACAGATTAAAAGTATTTATTTAAGAGAAGTTTGGGAAAAAAGTAAGAGAGAAACGAGCATGAGGGTCATGGGTTCTAAGTCGATTTTGAGTTTTTTTTTATGTACTGGTTCTTTCTCCTAAAATATGCCACGTGTCCCGGCCATAAAATATGAGCAAATATAAAACTTTGATGGAGGGCATGGGTAAACTTGGACGGAAAGTATAACGAGGGATAAGTAAAGTATAGGGATATATCAGGCCCTTTTCCGTATTCAGAATGTACCACGTGTCCAGGCCGTTAAACTAGGGGCAAATATAGAACTTTGATCGACGGCAAGGGTAAATTTGGAGGGAAAGTATAACGGGGGACATGATTGAACAATAAAACAAAGTAGAGGATATATCAGGCCCTTTTCCGATAAATATATTAAAAAAGTATAACGAATAACAAATATAATCTTTTTTGAAGATTACAAGGATAAATATGAACCTTTTCCGAATAATATATGCGTTAGCTTTATATATTAATAATATTTTATTTGGTAAACTTTTTGAATTTATGCATATGTAGATACATGCAAATATTAGTTATACACTCTATTCGGTATTATCATATGCATAACTAATGCATAAGAAACTATGATATTAACAATATAATAGGTTTTAATGCATGATTAAAGACAACATCGGGTCTTTAATTATGCATTAAAATCGGGTTTAACGGGTTCGTCATCCTTGTAAAAATTGAACTGTAAGGTTTGAATATACATAATAAGATATGATAAATTTAACAACATCATTAATGACCTTCCAAATAGTAATTGTTTAAATAAGTTTGGATCAGTACAATGCGCATTAGCAACTTTAGTTGTTGGGAATCCATATTATTTTTAAAATATATATGTATAATTTCATCTAGTAACATTTCGTCTGGCATGAATCTGGGTTCAAGGTTATACTGGACACACTTATTCTTAAATTCCTTTATTCTAGATTGTTTATTATTCCCTTGAATAACACCAACTGCTCTTCTAACATGTGTAATGTCAATTGAAAATAAATCAAGGCCACTTTTAACAATTAAATTATAAATATGACATGCACACCTAACATGAAATTTTTTATCAAGAGGTAGTTGCAAATGCAGTTTTAATATTGAAATTGCGGCATTATCGTTAGAAGCATTATCAAAAGACATACATAATACTTTTTGCTTGAGATTATAAAATTCAACAATTTCACAAATAGTATTACTTATAAACGCAATAGTATGACTCTGATCTTCATTATATCTAAAAGCGATAAAAGTATCATCTATCCAATGACATATAATTGTCAAATAATCGTTTCCATTAACAACATGACCAATATCAAAAGTTAGAGAAACTCTGCAAGGAAGGTGGCTAAATAAATAACGTATGTATGTTTGATATTGTCCATGAAGTCTTAAGATATCAGCTCTACAAGTACTTCTAGGGATACCTTTAAATAAATAATTGTAAATCCTTTGAATATACATAATAAGATATGATAAAGAAGCATAAGAAAAAGGTAAACAACCCAAATCAATCATTTTTGCTAACTCCTCACGATCCTTCATTTTATCATATTTTATAAGTCCTCCAGTAGTTGGGTTAAGAGTTGTTTGATTTTCATCACCATCAGAGCCCCATTTTATGGGATGTTCAATTCTCATATGTTTACTAAGCGTCCCAATCCCTCCTAAATTTCCTTCGATCAAATGTTTAAAATCATCTTTATAAAGTTTGCATCTAACTCTGTCAGTACCTTGAATTATTTTAAATAAATTTCAAACCTTACTTTTTTTTCTACAATTAGTAGTCGGAGCCACATGTGGTCTACTACTAGTGCCACGACCACCACCCCTTGTAGCAACTCCAACACTAGTAGATGTAGCTGGTATCTCATCTTTCATTCCTAATTAATTATCTTCTATTCCAAAATCTTCTTGTAATTGTTCATAATCTATATTATCATTAGTCAATATTTCGGAAACATGTGTAAATGGGGTATTACTATTACTATCAGATGCTGAAGGACTACCTCTTTTTTTTAATTTTTCCTATCAGTAACTTTTCTACACGCTCTTTTAGCAGCATTCAATATATTGTAACAATCAAAGTATAAGCTAAAATTAAATATGCAATTAAAATAATAAATAAGAGAAAGAATTGGAGGGAATGCATCGTATTCGACAATAAATTGAGCACTTGATTAAGCAATTTCGATGTTACCATGAACAAATGTCAAGCCAGTATTTTAATTTTGAAGTTCAATTGTTCAAACATCAAAATCCGAATGATAACACACGATAATTTAAATTCAATAAAAAAGAGCCAAATAAAATTAGAAGATGAATTGAAGACTTGAAGTCTTGAAAATTGGAGAATGAAAGAAATTGAGATTGAGAAATAAGAGTTAGTGAAGAAATAAAGAAAAAAGAGGGGGGGAGGGAAGACGTATTTATAGTTTTAGAGAAGGTTAATTTTGTAAATTGAAAAAAGGTTAAATTTTAAAGAACAAAGAAGCTATTAATGAAATAATTCCGTTGGGCAACGGATCCCTGCTAGTGGTGACTGTTGCCAATGGTTAGTGGGCCTTATAGATTTCAAAAAAAATTTAAAAAAAGAATTAGCCATTGTACCGGTCCGTCCGAGCCAGTTAAATCGGTACATGGCACTGTTCGTGTGGACCGGATTTGACCAGTCCGATTAACGGTAACAAAAAACTAAATGACCCAATCCCCTCTACCCCTCCTACCCAGCCCCACCCGACCCCCTATGTACTGGGTCGGTCCAGTTCCGATTTTAACTTGTTTGGGCCGATCGGGTTATGGGTCAACCCGTCTTGTTAGACACCTATAATATATCCAATCAAATGGATAAGAAATATATTAGCATAACGAATACCAACATAATTAATAGAAACATAACTAATACGAACATTACTAATACACTCTATTCAATATTATTAGTATAAACTATACCAAACGACCCCTTATACTTTCAGCTGTGTTCGGCTTACTTTAAAGTTTTATTGGACAATTTACATTTACATATTCTATGGCTATAAATGGCACATGTATATTGTTTGGTAAAAGTAATCTCGAGGTTTAACCGCTAATCATTAGTCCCACTTGTTAATCTACCCTAATTGTCATCATTTTTAAAGATCTTCCCATACAACAAAATATTACTTTACCTATTCCTCCAAAAAGTTTCATAACTATTAAGGATTATAAGGGCATCTCCAACAATCACTCTATTTTTTGTACTATTTTTCACTATAATATAGTGCAACACCAAATCTATTTCAATAATCACAATATTTTTTATACCAAAATTTCTCTCTCTTCTATATTATATTATTATCTTCTATTTACTTTTCATTTTTTTTTCAAACTAATACTACTTATCTTTTTTTTTCCATATTCGTTATATTTAATTATAATGTATTTTTATTTTATGTATTGTTATTTTTAAATAATGGTTATATTTCTTTTTATACAATTATAACAATAATAAAATTAACCTATAATTTTATATAAATATAATACATACAAAAATTAGGATATAAAATTAAATTATAAAAATCTTAATATAAAAGATAATTATATACACAATATATAATTAATTAAAGTTTAACAATAAAAAATATAAATAAAATATTATTAACCAAATATATAGTAATGAATATTGTTGCACCAAATTTGGTGCAACACTATTTTTGCTCTATAATAGAGCAACAAATGGAGTATTGTTGGAGCAATTTTACTCTATTTCTTGCACCAAATTTATATTTGGTGCAAAAAATAGAGTACCATCGGAGATGACCTAAGTAACCGGGTGAAAAGTAATGCTCACAAATGGGATCATGGTTCATGGGTTTAATTGAATTTAATATTTTTGCCGAACAAAATCGTATGTCTATATTTTTATAAAATATTAAATTTTGAATATATAATTTCAAATATAAAATGCGATCACGTACCAAAATTGTAAAGGTTAAAATATCAAGTTTAACTCCCAATTCGCCTATAGATGTGTATTGGTTTAAATTTGGGCGGGTTTGTATAGGTCTGAATTTGATCGACCACAGCCTGTAGTGAATACGACCAGCGACCTAAAACCTACGAGTCGGCATAGGGGTACGACCCAGAGCTGGAAAGAGTGACACCATCATAGTAGCGTTGAATTTGGCGAAATAGGTAATCCCTAATTCGTTATTGCCACGACTAAGGAAAATCTCTCTATTTATAAGATGGATTCGAGTCTTGTAAAAGGGGACAATTTTTGTGGAATATACGTCATTATTATCTTTCTTGTTATCTCTCTATTATCCCTCTCGCTCTTTCTCTTTTTACCATTAACATCCTAGAGTTTAGTATCTTCGGCAAAGATTTACCCATTCATCTTTGATTGATTTGCTTAAAAGAAGAATAAAATTTTTTTTAGTCAAATAATTTGGCACCGTCTGTGGGGATTTCCATAGCCGAAATCATAGTTCTCTTCTAGGATCTTGAAAGTAATGACTACTGTTCTTCAAATCCTACAAAAGCTAACTATGGCGGAGAAAGAAGCAAGGCTGAAGAGGATAGCAGATGTCTCAAATAACCTCTTAAACTCCCTCGATGAAGCTGGTAGAGAAGATACTGAGAATACAACACCAAGAGATACACCAAAGGGGGAAATTTCACTCTCTCCACACGAGGAACTGACGGTCTTGCGCGAAAGAGAAACTTCCACGTCTACAGTGAAAGAAACACCACCAACAGTAAAAAATTTACTAGAAGAATGGTTAACAAGCGCTCGGAACAACATGCTTGAAAAATCCCCTCAATTAAACGTCGAAGAGTTACCAGCTGCAGAACCAGAAGTTAATACCAATGAGCCAAGTATCGCATAAACGGAAACACTCACCCCCTATTACAGGTCACAGTGCACTCATGGTCATCTTAAAGAAAATGGAAGAAATGAAAAAACGAAAATAAATCACTCCGTGACCAAATGAAGGAGCACCAGGAAAGAGTAGACAAAATACCTGGTGCCCCAAACTACTGCCAAAATGCGATGTGGGCCGATTTGTTGAACATCCATATATCGATGGAACTACTCCTCAACCCTTTCTGAAAACCTTCAAGATGCCACCATACTTGAAAATATATTACGGAACTACGGACCCCGAAGATCATCTGATCTATTATGTCATTGCGGTAAAAGGCAACAATCTGTCAAAGGAACAAGTACCGTTCGTACTGCTTAAAACGTTTGGCGAAACTCTGACAGGAGGGGCCTTGATGTTGTATTCACAGATATCGGACGATCGATATCAATGTTTGAGGAAATGGCGGACAAATTCGCTACCGCTCATGCAAGAGCAAAGAAAGCCGAAACCAGGGTAAACGATGTTTTTGCAATCAGGCAAATAGTAGGTGAGGGACTTCAGGACTTCCTTGCCTGATTCAACAGGGTAAGAATGAGCCTACTGAACGTGCGTAGCGGCCTTTTAGAACAGATTAAATAGGAACATATCCAAAACGACCAAGAAGTTGCTCAGCGGGCTTATGAAATATCCCCCAACCCTATGGGAAGAAATCCACAATGTCTAATGTGTCAAGGTAAAGGTATGTGAGGACGATCTGAATGGCCCAATTCAGCGACTAACGTCAGTACAGACGGAGACGAGGAAAAAGAGGGGTGAAGGGATCAACCCGTGCATTTTAATCGAGAAATAGGATCGGCCTTATGTCAGAACATCTAACCTTCTCCCTCCAAGGCATACGAATGGATACGACTCACCGCTCCCCTTCAAAGCGAAAAAGGTATGCCTCTACTGTTATCTGCTCATAACTTTTGTGTTTCCCCTTCAGAGATAGTGTACGCACTGGACAAGTTGGGAGCGAAGGTGCAATGGCTATAAAAAATGAAATCAGGCCCAAGCGCGAGAAGGTCAAACATCCTCTGCGAATTCCATTAGGAAAGATGACACAAGATCGAAGATTGTATAGGCCTAAGGAAAGAAGTAGTTAGGATGCTAAACCAGGGATATCTGAAAGAGCTGCTCAGCGATAAAGAAAGGGACAATTTTGCCAGAGGACGTGATCCATCTTAAGGACCTTCAAATCCACCATCACCGGCACGTACCATACAGATGATCATTGGTGGTGGTGATGACTCTGTAATCAACCATGTGAAGTTCACCACCATACACAAATTCAAACGGTCGGTCGCCCACGAACGGTATAATGGCTTCGAAGACATTATCATCTTTGAAAAGTTAGATACCGATGATTTGTCTTTCCATTATTATGATGCTTTGGTTATAAAATTATGCATCACTGATACAGATGTAAAGAGAATTATGATAGATGACGGAAGTGACATGTGTATTATTTATTCGAGAGCTCTCACGCAAATGAGGCTTGCAGATAAAATAATATCACATTGCATAACACTAACGGGTTTTAACAATGTAGTAGAATGGGCATCCGGGGAAATAATGCTGCCAGTCTTAGCAGGGGGAGTCATACTGGAAACCATATTCCACGTCATGAACTAGGAAACAACCTATAACGCCATCATAGGACGCCCATGGATACATGCCATGCGAGCCGTCCTCCCAAACTTATATCAAGTAATCAAATTTCCCACCCAGTGGGGAATATTCAGCATCTGAGGCGAGCCACGTACCGCCCAAGAATGCTATCGGATCACCCAAGATTGCACATATACTAAATAACTGAAAGGTGCAAGTACGAAGGTAAAAGAATCAGCCATGTAGAGAAATAAACCCGACCCGCCAATGGAGGCCATCAGAGACCCATACATCGTAGAGGCCTGTAAGGAAACCATAGAAGACCTTGACCTAGTCTAGTTGGACGATGCCGACAACACAAAGAAGGCTTATATTGGGCACAACCTCTCGGAGCCAGGTAAGCATCATAAATTTTTAACTAACAACACCAATTTGTTTCCCTTTTCCCATTCACATATGCCAGGAATCTCGAAGGACATCGCCACCCAAAGGGTGAATGTCGACTCACTTTATCCACCAGTACGACAGTTAAGGAGAAAATTCAATACCGCAATTAATGAAGCGGTCATCAAAGAGGTAGATAAAGTACTAACCAACGGTTCTATCAGAGAATCAAAGTACCCCCGGTGGGTTGCCAATGTGGTCATGGTAAAAAACAAGAACGAGAAATGGCGAATATGTGTAGACTTCACCAATCTGAACAAAGCATGCCCAAAAGATTCCTTTCCGCTACCCCATATTGACCAGCTGATTGATGCGACAGCAGAGCATGAACTGCTGAGTTTTTTTGGCCGCCTACTCCGGTTACAACCAAATTCTAATGGCCGAAGAAGATCAGAAAAAATGACTTTCATCACTTACCAAGGAACTTATTGCTATAAAGTGATGCCATTCAGACTCAAGAATGCGGGGGCCACTTACCAGAGGTTAGTCACCAAAATGTTCAAGGAACAGATCGGCAAAACAATAGAGGTCTATATCAATGATATGTCGGTAAAGTCGGCAAAGAAGGAGGACCACATTAGCCATTTGAAATAAGCATCCGAGTTATTGAGGTGATATGAGATGAAGTTAAACCCGGAAAAGTGCGCCTTCGGCGTGGCCTGAGGGAAATTCTTAGGTTTTCTCATATCGCAATGGGGAATCAAAGTCAACCCAGATCAAATCAAAGCCATCGACACAATACCTAAGGTGCTGACCATCAAAAAATAGGTACAGAAGCTAACATGGCGAATAGGCGCCCTGTCGAGGTTCATTTCACGATCCCCAAATAGATGCCACAAATGTTTCAATGTATTAAGAAAAGACCACGGGCTGCAATGGAACAAGGATTGCATCGATACCCTGAGGAAGCTAAAAGAATATCCATCCTCTCCACCACTACTCGTCAAAGTAGAGCCAGGTGAGTGCCTACTCATATATTTGGCAGTATTCGAAGTTGCTGTCAGTGCAGTCTTGGTCCGCAAAAATAAAGGTACGCAATCCCCTATTTACTATATCAACAAAAACTTAATAGATGCCGATACAAGGTACCTTCACCTTGAAAAATTAGGTTTTGCACTAGTCATAGCTTCATGAAATCTTAGACCATATTTCAATGTCACCCCGTAAAAGTAATAAAAACCTTCCCTCTGAGAAGTATAAACTCGAGCTTTTGGGAAGACTCGCCAAATGGGAAATAGAACTAAGCGAGAACGATATAACTTACCAACTGCGAACTGCCATTAAGTCGCAGGTGCTCGCTGATTTTGTCACCAACTTCAGCACAGAAATAATCCCTGGGGGGAACAGGAAGCGCTTTATGCTTCCGCATGTACGGATCTCTGGACCCTCTACACTGATGATGCTTCAAATGCCATGGGATCAGGACTTGGACTTATCCTCGAAATCCCCATGGGCGATGTAATTCGCCAGTCGATACGATGGCCAGAGATGACTAACAACGAGGCCAAGTACGAGGCTGTGATTGTAGGTCTAAAGTTAGCCCTCAAATACGGCGCCCGAAGACTCATCCTCCATTGCGACTCCCAACTCATTGTAAATCAAGTCACCGGGACTTTCCAAATCAAAGAGCAG